>CM018686.1:0-340954 GCA_009363875.1 Mikania micrantha
AAACCCCATTCTGTGATGAGGCTAACCCGGTGTTACTTGTTTTGCAGAATCTAAGATGATGCCATTAGAAGTAAACTCAATAATAAGTCCCCTTGTAGTTACTATATCAGTCTTCATCAAGTAAGCATTCATTAATCTCATCACCTTTTTGGTCGTTATTACATACTAGCTGGAGAACCCTAATTGGTTCAATTTTGACACGCGGTGTACATTAAGTGCTGCCTCAATGCATTGAGGCATTTATCCAATTGTCATATGTGTTATTGGATGACTGAGGCGTGAAGCGCCTTGGTCATGCCCCGTGGCGCCCTAGCCGCACTACGGCACGGGCGTGATGATTGTTGATGGCGCGATGGTGGTCACAGGTGAGCCTGGGTGACCGTTGGAAATAAAAGGGGTGATGAGGATGTGATGGTTACACGTATGTATGTGAAATAGGGTGATGGTGTTTAGTTGTTTATGTGGCACCTACATGACGTCTACGTGGGGTGATAAGGGTGTGATGAATACACATAGCCTAATTGGATTTTACAAGGTACGTTTTGTATGTATAGACTATAGTTATAAAATTCTTAGTTTTATAAAGTCCATGTCGACACTAACAATAATCATATTTTGGACTTTATGAACGGATCCGATAAGTTAACGTAACTAACCGAGCTGTGACCCGTAAGAGTTACACCGTGGGCAACGAACATTAAATCCACTTAATTTGATTAACTGGTAATCACGAACAGTTTCATAATTTATAATTGTTATAAATTATAAATAAGTTTAATTAATTATTTATTTAAATTGTTTTTGAGACACATGTCAAGTGAGATCAAAAGGTAATCATGCAAGATCTTACATATCTTGCATGCCATCATTTGAGATGGATTTACACTCAAAAGACATATCTTGCATGTCATGATCACACTCCAACTCTTGATCTCTTCTCCCTCTAAGGAACTTTCTAACTCAAGACTATTAACCAAAAGGAGTGTGATCTAGAAGAACTTGTAAAAACCTTAGTGCAATGAGAAACTAGATTGAAGAATAATAATCTTCATCCTACTTTCATACTACCACCTGCTTCTGTTGTGAACCAGAATTACTCTTTTGTTAACGTAATTTTCATATAGTCAAAGAAGTATATGTTCAAACAGATAATTATTATTAAATTATAAAATTGTTATAAAATGTAATTAAAGAATAAACAAGCTCTGCTACCTTTGACATTTAATATTTAATTATTTATTTAACAATTTTTAATAATTAATTTCATTTTTTTGCAACAATACTTTTCATATATACATACTACATATTATTTAATTATTCTTTTAATAACTTTATATACAATAATTATTTGTATAAATATGTATTTAACAATTTTTTTCTTTAAATCTAAATTGGCTCTCGTCAATTTCTTTGTATGAGACTTATAACATGGCAATTAACCTTTTGGACTAACAAACTAGTCCTGTACTTGATTCTTTTTTTTTCGTCAATTATCGTCATATTCAAATACTGAATTAACTTCAAACGAATTACAATAAATTGGCAGGTAAACGTGCAACTAGTTGCGTCGCAATCCCCTTTTGAATTGCAAAATCAATCCTATTAAAAAAATACTTTGGGTCCTAGTGGTCGAGATATTGCTATACATGACCTTTTGAACCCTGTTTAGAAAATTTACAACCTCCGGGGCCAGAAACCTAAATATATCGAAAGCAAAAAAGGTAAACACATGTTGGACTCGGTATTTGAAGCTTGTGTAACAACTCATTAAATGAACCATAATATATAAGCTCAAGTTTGTTTACGCTCGGCTTGATTCAAGCTTTCAACGAGCCACCCCAAATAGTTTACACAATGACTTGGTTCGTTTTAACCTCTATTTATAACCCATAATTAGTAATTACTATAAAAGCCTATTTACAGTTTTTTCTGTCAAGAATTATTTGATTAGGAAAGGATCAAATAAAAAAATATTTTGCATAAAAACCACTACTTTATTTTTGTATTGTATTTGTCGTTTTCAACAAGATTTTGTTTTTATACTGCAGTTTAATTTTTTATATTGTACTGTATTTTAATTTTTTAATCAATAATTTTTAAATCCAGTAAAAAAAATACAAATTCAGTTAAAAAAATAATTATTTTAACATGTTGGCTGGCAATTATACTAACCGAGGAAATATCTAGCGATTTCTCGTTCTGATGATTTTACTGATTTCTGAAAACATAATTTTCCCATTTTTTCCCAATTTTACGATTCAATCACACGAAATAGGGAGTTCCAAGTCTAAATCGATGAACAAACAAAACCCTACGAACAATTCACGCAATAAACAACTTATTTTCATCCAGAATTGAAAGAGATAGCGATAAATTAAAGCGTAATTCAAAAACCCTAACGAAGATAAAGTTACCGACCGATCCAGGAGTGAAGGAATCGATGTAACTTTCTTTAGATTCGTTCATTCTGTCACGCATGTATGGATCACAGGAGAGGTAGAGGTTCTTAACGAGAACGGCATTAGAAGCTTCTGGAAGCTTGAGGTTGATGGTGGTGGTAGTAACGAGAAGCATGTCGGATTCCTTAGGGAAGCCATTAACGTTATTCTTGAATAAGATCTGTTTGTTCTTCACTTCTTCCATTATTGCTGTCGAATCTTGGGATCAGAGGCGCAGGGGATTGTTGAAGAACAGTCAGGAATGTCGAAATGGGTGGGGATCTTTTTTTTTTTCTCACGTTTTAAAACCATGATTGGGTATTTGACTATTTGTACTAAAGTTGTTTGAAACAAAAAACATTAATAAAAACTTCTTTCTAACTGTCGTGCACAGCTGATATTTAATCTCAGTTATTTTAAACGGTCAGGATTTCTCCGCAGAATAGTTGGATAGACCGGAAACCATATATGTATATAATTAGTTTTTTTTTGTTTTTTTTTCTGTTGACATCTTTCGTTTTTTACAACTTTTTACACTTTAAGGTTTTACGGCTAGTGGTGGTCTCAAAAATTCTTTTAATGGAAGTTGGAGGTTTATTGTGAAGATTGTATGTCGTGAAATATTTCGTTTTTTGAACCGGTTCAAATCGGGTTGAATCAGGTCGCTAAGAAAATAATAAGACTAAATAACTCACAAAATCATTAGAGTTGTTGCTACCCTTTAGTTAAAAATTCGATCCCTTTAGGTTTCTAACAATGCATGTTAGGTTATTTGAGTATAAGTTTTATTAGTTTTGGTTTTAAAATTGTTTTTGAATTGAACTTTAACAGTGTTATTAAAATTTCATGGGAATTAATATCAAAACTTCTTAGGAGTCGGTTAAAATTAAATCGTATATTAAACACTACAAAAAAGTTAATGGGGTCTGTCGACGGCTCAGGGTTCGAAACTACACCCAACTAAATTTGTTGTTTTTGGGTTTTCAAGAGTATAATATACATTATGAGTTAGGTTTGCAAGCAAGTTTCTTGAGCCAAAAAATTTTACGTTAGAAATGACAATCTTTTGTTATAAGACTATGTGTGATGGTCACTCTACTGAAATCTTTCCCCGCTGATATATTCTGTCACGTTATCACCTTATTGAAAACCTAAAAATATAATAGTGGTCACCTGACTGAAAACCTTTCTCGCTGTGTCACATCATCACCACTGTTTAAACCAAAATATTTAAACTCACCAATAAGAGAAGAGAGGCTCACACGAGAAACAGGGGTCGTTGGGAGCTCCAATTTGAGGCCGCCGGGTAAGGGCGGTGTGCCCGCTCAACTCCGCCCAACGAACCCTCCCTGCTCGTTTAGTGGCTCACCCATTACACCAAGACTAATAATGGTGGTAATGATATGTTTTCGATATTTGTGTCAGGGACGTACCCGTTTTTCTATCTATTAAAGTGAATAAATTGCACTGCTGTGTTAAAAAGATGTGGTGTTGAGGTTAATATTTTTCTCGATCGGGTTTTAGTCTTTGGGATCGTGGTGGATTCATGGTGCAAAGCCCATGGAGATAATTATGAATATTGCTCATAAGTCATATCTATTGAACAACATTACATAGTATTTTTTTAAATACACTTTAATTTTTTTAGGTCTTCTTTATATTTATTAGTAGGGATGTTTAAAGAATTCAAAATCCGTAGAAAATCGAACCCCGAGATCAAAAAACTCAATTTGAATCTTGATTTGGGTTGTTCAAGTCGGATATATCCGAATCCGAGAAAGTTATTTGGTTATTTGGGTTGTATTCGTATTTCTAGTTTTTTGTAATTCCGGTAGTTCGGTGAATTCGAAAAATCCGATTACAAGCCAATAGACCATCATTAATTTCGAGTTGTTCGGGTTCAGTCGAGTGTTATTATGAATCATAGAATTTATTTAGACTATTTTACTACGATAGATTTATATTAGCTTTTAAAACTTGAAATTTGAAGTGTTATATCATGAATATATACGAGTAAAATGTTTAGTTTAAGGAACCAAAATATAAGAAAAAAAATACATAGCCTAAACACGGACAATAAATTAAGAAATTTTAATTCAGCTTTATTTGGGTTGTATGGGTTATTAATCTAAACTGAATCCTAATTCAGATAGATTCAAGCCAGATGATAATCAAACCACTTTGGGCCGGTCAGGTTTGTAACATCCGTCAACATTGGAGCAGACACGCGAGACCCTGTAAGGCCCAACAAGGATTCGATCATATTTCTAGGCTCAACTAAAGTATTCGGGGCCCAGACAAATTAACAGACAAATCCACATTCATTATTACGTATGTGTCAGAAGGACCATATCATATCATATCAGTTCATGATTTGTAGTTACTAAGGAATCTGGTGTTAGTAGATCCCAAAGAAACATTCATCACATGATGCTTATTCAAATAGATGACCAACCGATTACATGTTTAGAATCATAACTCGAAAATGAAGAGAATGAGTGGAAGCGAAATTTCAAAACGAAGCTCCGATTTTAAGATACACCGAATCGAATATAGCGTTAAATAAGAGGTCAAATATTTTGAACTCTTTAGGTCTTGAGATTATAACCATTGGAAAGAGCTCGAAAAATCGTGAACGTAGGCGAAAACCGTGCGCAAAACGGAGTTCGTATGCTCCCGGAATCGCGAAAACAAAATCGGGTCTAACTAAGGCGGTGGAGGTACGCGAAGAAACTCTCCGCGGTACGCGACGGACCCATCAGGCGTAAAAATCTGATTTTCTTGATCAGAACGCATCCAGAAGCTTATATTTCGTTTTGTTCGACCTTTTACGCTCAAAAACACCTCCAGATCGTATTTTCAGCATCCAAACTTCATTTTGAAGCCCTCTAATCACGTGGATCGCACCAGGGATCGTATCTACAAGTCTAGATCACTGTTCTACCCGCAGAAATCCGTCAGATTAGGTAACGGTTCGTTTTAACCTTCTAGCTTGATTTTGATTGATCAGATCTTGTTTTTGAACATAAGGGTATAGTTAGGGTTGTTGATTATTGCCTAGATGATGGCTAGGAATGATTTTAAACAAAGAACACGATGTTCTACTGGATAAATCCTTGTTTTGAGCCGTTGTAATGCCCGGTTTTCATGAAACTATATCTTAGATTAAAATGGTTCAAACCATTTGATTTTAACAATGATTGTGATTGTCTTGATCATTTCTTGAAATGCTAGGTTAAATTCAAGTGTTTCAAACTAATGACAAGCATAAAGATAATCACCTGAATAACGATCTGATGGTTATGATAACAGTCAGATTAGTACATTGAGCATGGTTATTAAACCTATTTTAATATCACATTCTCATGTTTCATGATACCTAAATGATCAATAACAAGGATTGACTATTCCTAAGCCAGAAATTCATCTAGGAAATCGTTAGTGAAATAATCAACAATCAACATCTATTTGATTAATCCGAAAATGTCGTGATTAATCCAGTAAGTCATTAACTCCTTAATAGGAACCTAAATCATTATAGGTTCCTTGTTATCGCACCTTGTGCAACATTAACTTAAGGAGGCTGATTAAGGATTAAGATCAGCTTAATGACTTAAACTATGATTCTTTGTTATCAAAAATCTAGGATTAATCCGATAATCCAATTCAAATGCAAGAAACTCATAAAACATTAATAAATTGCAGAACTCTCTTCGAATCTTGAGTGATACTTCGATATCAAAACACTTCGATGATCAGGTGAGACTCATAAACCCCCTTTCCTTTAAATGTTTACCAAAACTCGGGGTGGAACATGTAGACATCTTTTCAAAACATATCTTATCAATCATTGTGAAATCATATATCATTATCATGAGGAACGTCATGATAAACATTTATCAACTACCATGAAATCATATATCATTATCATGAGGAACGTCATGATAAACATTTATCAACTTATTAAAAACACGCGTATCACGGTTATGACAAGGGTTGGTGCGCCACTTCAGCATGGCTGGCTAAGGCACCCATAACCAACTACACGCGTTCAATGAACATTTTATCGAACTATTAAAACAAGCGTATCACTTGGGAACTTTGGTTATGTGGAGGCTATTTGGGACCATTCTTATGTGAGCATCATTAACTTGTTATCAAGCCCTTGATAGTACTGGTATGATCATATGCGGGAACGCAAGAACATTATCACAAATCGCTCCGACCGTGGGTTGGACATCATCATGTGAT
Source organism: Mikania micrantha (assembly GCA_009363875.1). Taxonomy (NCBI): domain Eukaryota; kingdom Viridiplantae; phylum Streptophyta; class Magnoliopsida; order Asterales; family Asteraceae; genus Mikania; species Mikania micrantha. Next base: position 6,690 of record CM018686.1, read on the forward strand.
CTCACAATCGTTGTTAACGATTCATCATCATTAGGTTTGATGTTTGCATGCCCAGGTGGATTCAATTTCAAAGTACCTACTTGATCACTTGTGAATACTATATCATGGAAATCAATGTTTGAACAATCATTTTAATACTATGAAAGTCTATATTTGAACCATAAATGTACATTAACAAAACCTATGATTCTCACTCAACTATTCGTAGTTGACTTTTTATGCTACATGTTCCAGGTTACAATTCTCCCACCAGCTCAAGAACGGTGGATCAAGTATCTATGTAAACCAGAAATCAAGGGGGAATCTTTAACTATGGCTATGCAATCATTACGTCACGCGCCGTGGATTCCGCACGCGGCGTGGGTTGTGACAGGTTGGTATCAGAGCCATGGTTGTAGAGATTTAGGATAACCCTTTAATGGATTACCTAGACTACAACCTAAGAATCTCTTATATGTTTAGACATCGTGTCTAAACTCTATCTCCCTTGATTCTTGGAACTTTCTGGTTTACTAAATCTTTTGCTTTTCGTTCTTAGAATGACTAGCAACAATCATGAAATCATTCGCTTGGCTATTATCATTGCACGACAGATGACTGTTGTATTAGCCAAATTGTCATTTGATTCATTGTACTCCTTGTTCTTTAAGTAGTACTTTAATCATAATCACGATCACTCTGTTGAAAATTTGACTTCGTTCTTTTCGAATTGATTTCGGATGCCAAACCCAATCTTATACGGGCACAGAAGGTACATTAGGAATCATACAATGGAGTGAGTATGTTGGATACACCTTTGGATACCTTAATTGCTCTATAGACCAGAATGCCTAAACGGCTGTAAATACTCTTTCAACAAGGAACATTGATCTAATGGGATGACGAAAAACCTAACTAGAGAATGAGAAGTTATTCCAAGTATGTCATTGGAAGACTTTATAGTTCTATTAATCGATTACTACTATTTTAAGCATGTGATCAGGAAACTTGACAATAAACTCTAGAACCTATTCCATATTGAATGGGACAATAAAACTTACCCTACTCGATTTCACGAACTGAGTATACTAGTCCCAATGGTAATTTCACTTCATCACAAACACTGATAAGTACGGTAAAGGAAAATTAGGAGGCAACCTACTACTCTCAAGATATCTACTCACTCTAGCACATCGGAACCAACAAACATGTGAAAGCAAAATATTTCCTACAAAAGGACAACAGTTTGGGAACAACAGATCAAAAGGTGAAATCAAAACTTCTATGAAGGAAACAAAAGAAAGTTAAGAACTTAGTTGAATAGTATACCAGAGATAAGTTCTTAAACTCATATCTATGTGAGAAACCTATATATGGAATCTCGACCTTTAGGAGACACATGCAACTACCATCATTTCATTAAAGGCATATGTCAGTTATGCGCTTGATGTGAACAATTAGATCATCCAACGACAACTTGCCGGTTAACTCGAAACCCACCTAGAACAAATACACTATGCCAACTAGTACCAAGGATAGAACCTGTTATGCCTGCAACTCAAGTGCCTACATCAAAAGCCAACATTATAATCTTAACCCCTATGCTCAAAATGCACCTTCTCCTGTCCTACTTGTTGGTGCATCAGAATCATAAGAGTGAGCTGTTGAAAGAACGGTCTCATGAAATCTTGATTGTCATCAAACACAAATGTTACACCTTGTACCCACTTGGAATACGTTCGGCTGTGAACATATTCTACAATATATTCGAGCGATAAACGAATACGTGTTGGGTCTGTTACATATGGATGTACGTGCATCATGTAACTCTTTGAACTTCATGCTACTAGAAACTATTTCATAGTCTATCAGAAAACTCAAGCCGTTGATCATAGATCATAAATCATAATGAGATCATGAAACTATCAGTGACCCACGATGTCATAATGGGTCTATCAAACTATCGAGCTAAACTGTAAACTTTGAGACTAAATCAATGGTTGATCAACTATCAGAACTATCAAAACTCATGGATCCTGTTAGGATCACATACCATGATCATATTAGAACAAGAAGGGATAGGGAACTTATCCCAGTCAAACTTGGAACTTGTGAACAAAACTCAAAACATTGGAACAAAGTCATAATGAAAACCATGGTAATAACAAGTGAAATCTAACTTGAGCAGAGCTAGAACAAACATGCAGTACAATTTCCAGCTGCGACCGGCCGGCGTAATTGTAAATTGTAGTACATGGGAGTTCTGGGGAAGTTCAAGGTAAACAAACAACTATTACTCCTAATATCATTAACACTCATAAGAACATGAGAAACACAATAAGCATAATCAAGCGTCGTGCAATCTTGAAACAAGAACAAACAACATACTTGAGGTATGTGATCAAATCATGAAAATGGGATCACATATCAAAACATGGAATCTAAAAATGAAACTAATAAATTAAACTACGATTAACATGAACATATGCACAGAAAGGAAGTTATTTACGTATATTTGATACGTATTCCTTTCAGCCATCACTATCATCCTGTCATTCTTTGAAATACTCTATGACGTCAGCTATATGTCCTTTAAGATTCTTGAAAACCCTCTAGCAATTTGATTCGGGCCCAGTTGGGCTATGTCTATAGCTATTCTTGAATTTTGGGAAGATTACAACAATTATCATGTTAACCAAATATGCCTAGATGAAACTGTGAGTCGACATGAGGTGTCAGTCTCAATCATTTGCAAATGAGATAATCAATTTCACCTCACGAGTCTAACAAACCTTTCAGAAGGCATTGGTAACATCATTTAATCTAAACACATCTTACCTGCCTCAAGTGGATGGCCAAACTGAATGAACCCTCAAGATCTTAGGAAACACAATGAGAAGCGATGTTTACAACTTAAATGATAGTTGAAATATATACGCACTTCTTATTTGTTGCAATCCTTTGTAACAATAGTCACTACATAGGCATTGGGGGTGTACAACCCAAATCTTACATAAACCGAAAGATAGAGCTTTTGTACTTTGAACTGAGGTGAGTAAGCCTGAAATGGATACAAGGAACTATCAATGGAAATTACTGTTTCCCTGGACATAAATAAACTGATCATAGTTGAGCAAGGAACAATGTGAAGGAAAACAGAAAAACTTATGAGACTCCAAGTTACTACCAGGGTAATGCTGGAGATGACATTATGATTAAATACAGCTAGATCTGAGTAACAAGATAAACTAACATCAGAAAACATGGTCCTTTCAAGATTCTAAACAAATTTGAATAAGCAGCATAAAGAGTGGGATCATCTCTTAAACATAAAAACCTACATGGTGTGCTTCATGTTTCCTTCTAAGCAAATTCATGAGGATGATGAATTTCAACATATAAGAAAACTAGCTGAGATTTTAAGACACGAAAAAAAAAAAAAAAAAAAAAAAAAAAAAAAAAAACTAAGTTAGACACTTATAGAATAAGTCAAATGGAGCTCTAGACATGAACTCAAATTCACGTATGAGCATGTAAATTGCACGCGTAATGCAATTGTTTTTTCCAAACAAACTATCATAAGTACTGATAGCCAAATTTCGGGACGAAATTTATTCAACGGGGGGAGACTGTAACATCCGTCAACATTGGAGCAGACACGCGAGACCCTGTAAGGCCCAACAAGGATTCGATCATATTTCTAGGCTCAACTAAAGTATTCGGGGCCCAGACAAATTAACAGACAAATCCACATTCATTATTACGTATGTGTCAGAAGGACCATATCATATCATATCAGTTCATGATTTGTAGTTACTAAGGAATCTGGTGTTAGTAGATCCCAAAGAAACATTCATCACATGATGCTTATTCAAATAGATGACCAACCGATTACATGTTTAGAATCATAACTCGAAAATGAAGAGAATGAGTGGAAGCGAAATTTCAAAACGAAGCTCCGATTTTAAGATACACCGAATCGAATATAGCGTTAAATAAGAGGTCAAATATTTTGAACTCTTTAGGTCTTGAGATTATAACCATTGGAAAGAGCTCGAAAAATCGTGAACGTAGGCGAAAACCGTGCGCAAAACGGAGTTCGTATGCTCCCGGAATCGCGAAAACAAAATCGGGTCTAACTAAGGCGGTGGAGGTACGCGAAGAAACTCTCCGCGGTACGCGACGGACCCATCAGGCGTAAAAATCTGATTTTCTTGATCAGAACGCATCCAGAAGCTTATATTTCGTTTTGTTCGACCTTTTACGCTCAAAAACACCTCCAGATCGTATTTTCAGCATCCAAACTTCATTTTGAAGCCCTCTAATCACGTGGATCGCACCAGGGATCGTATCTACAAGTCTAGATCACTGTTCTACCCGCAGAAATCCGTCAGATTAGGTAACGGTTCGTTTTAACCTTCTAGCTTGATTTTGATTGATCAGATCTTGTTTTTGAACATAAGGGTATAGTTAGGGTTGTTGATTATTGCCTAGATGATGGCTAGGAATGATTTTAAACAAAGAACACGATGTTCTACTGGATAAATCCTTGTTTTGAGCCGTTGTAATGCCCGGTTTTCATGAAACTATATCTTAGATTAAAATGGTTCAAACCATTTGATTTTAACAATGATTGTGATTGTCTTGATCATTTCTTGAAATGCTAGGTTAAATTCAAGTGTTTCAAACTAATGACAAGCATAAAGATAATCACCTGAATAACGATCTGATGGTTATGATAACAGTCAGATTAGTACATTGAGCATGGTTATTAAACCTATTTTAATATCACATTCTCATGTTTCATGATACCTAAATGATCAATAACAAGGATTGACTATTCCTAAGCCAGAAATTCATCTAGGAAATCGTTAGTGAAATAATCAACAATCAACATCTATTTGATTAATCCGAAAATGTCGTGATTAATCCAGTAAGTCATTAACTCCTTAATAGGAACCTAAATCATTATAGGTTCCTTGTTATCGCACCTTGTGCAACATTAACTTAAGGAGGCTGATTAAGGATTAAGATCAGCTTAATGACTTAAACTATGATTCTTTGTTATCAAAAATCTAGGATTAATCCGATAATCCAATTCAAATGCAAGAAACTCATAAAACATTAATAAATTGCAGAACTCTCTTCGAATCTTGAGTGATACTTCGATATCAAAACACTTCGATGATCAGGTGAGACTCATAAACCCCCTTTCCTTTAAATGTTTACCAAAACTCGGGGTGGAACATGTAGACATCTTTTCAAAACATATCTTATCAATCATTGTGAAATCATATATCATTATCATGAGGAACGTCATGATAAACATTTATCAACTACCATGAAATCATATATCATTATCATGAGGAACGTCATGATAAACATTTATCAACTTATTAAAAACACGCGTATCACGGTTATGACAAGGGTTGGTGCGCCACTTCAGCATGGCTGGCTAAGGCACCCATAACCAACTACACGCGTTCAATGAACATTTTATCGAACTATTAAAACAAGCGTATCACTTGGGAACTTTGGTTATGTGGAGGCTATTTGGGACCATTCTTATGTGAGCATCATTAACTTGTTATCAAGCCCTTGATAGTACTGGTATGATCATATGCGGGAACGCAAGAACATTATCACAAATCGCTCCGACCGTGGGTTGGACATCATCATGTGATCTCACAATCGTTGTTAACGATTCATCATCATTAGGTTTGATGTTTGCATGCCCAGGTGGATTCAATTTCAAAGTACCTACTTGATCACTTGTGAATACTATATCATGGAAATCAATGTTTGAACAATCATTTTAATACTATGAAAGTCTATATTTGAACCATAAATGTACATTAACAAAACCTATGATTCTCACTCAACTATTCGTAGTTGACTTTTTATGCTACATGTTCCAGGTTACAATTCTCCCACCAGCTCAAGAACGGTGGATCAAGTATCTATGTAAACCAGAAATCAAGGGGAATCTTTAACTATGGCTATGCAATCATTACGTCACGCGCCGTGGATTCCGCACGCGGCGTGGGTTGTGACAGGTTTGGATAGATCAAATTCGAATAATTCATAATCCGTGATGCCTACCCTATTTATTTGCACTCCGTTTATCATTACAGTGATAACTTTATATAAATGTAAGAAACTTTCAATTTTGTTTTAATCAAATTATTCAAACTTTTTTTGTCCCAATTAAGTCATTAAAGTTATTTTGGTGTTCTAATCCTATATTTTTAACTTGAATAACATGTAATACATGATATTAGTTTTTGTGAATAATTTTTTTCTTAAAAATGACTCACTTGAATCAATAATTATTAATTTTAATTAATACCTGACAAAGAACAAATAATCAATAATTAATTAATAATTATTGATTTAAGTGAGTCATTTTTAAGAAAAAATTATTCACTCAAACTTATATCAACATGTATTACCTATTATTCAGGTTAAAAACATATAATTAGAACACTAAAATAACTTGAATGACTTAATTGGAAAAAAAAAAAGCTTGAGTGACTTGATTAGAACAAAATTAAAAGTTGTTTACATTTTTATGAAGTTTTCCTTCATCACGGATCAATTACGTGAACCTTTTTTTCTTTTTAGGGTTTTGCTTCCTTTTTTTCTTTTTAGGGTTTTGTTTCTAATGCGTTACACATACAAATCGTTATATATGCTTTTGCATCCTGGTTTATGAAATTATTATGACGTTTTTAAGTTTTTTATCCGCCTTTTTTATGTCCTTTCTTCTATCGCACATCAATTGTGTGAGGCTTTTTTTCGTCTTTTTTAGTGTTTTATTTGTCGGCCAATATATTTTAAAAACGGTTATGTTATTCACACACATATCCCACCCACCTCACACCCCCTATACGTCTCGTATAGGTCTATACGAGGCGTATATGGGGGCAATTATTGGGTGTTAGAATTTGTTAGTGCTAATGATTGGGGACCTATACACGGCTCTATACTTGACCAATCATTGGGTGTCAGTGTCAATGATTGGGAACCTATACGAGGAGTATACATATATACGCGGGGCTATACACCACATATAGATCTATAATTGTGAGTTTTTTGAATTGTGAGTTTTTTGAATGTTTTATATCTATTATCCCCTTTTATTTGAGGTATATTTATCATGTGTTTTCATTTTATTTTATTTTCTATTATTGTTAATTTTTTTAGTGTTTCTCGTGATTAGATTGCAGATCGATTGTGAGGTTTTTTTTAATAACACATTTATCATTAGAAATGTTTTTACATTTTGGTTTTTTGATGTTGTGATTTTTTTTCTCGTTTTGTTATTCAGTTCTTTTTCATTGCTCGTTCCCATTAAAGTAGGGTTGCACAAACCGGTTTTTTCCTCCAAACTGGTTCGGTTTAAGAACCGATTCGATTTGGAAACCGGTTTGGAAGATGAGGATGTCAAACCTATAGAACCGGTTTGGATAGGTTTGAAACCGGTTTGGAGGGGTTGAAACCGGTTTGGAAACCGGTTTGGGAGATGAGAATGTCAAACCTATGCAAAACCGGCGGTTCGAACCGGTTTGGATGGAACCGGTTTGAGAACAATGGAATACCGGTTTGAAACCCAAACCGGTTTTTTTGTTCACCTCTACATTACAGATCGATTAAATGAAGCTTTTCTTTTAAATTTCTTTTTCGTCCATTTTTAGAAATTAAATTGTTCACGACGCAAAAAAATGTTGTCAAATGTATTGATGTATTTTTATTCATTTTGTTGATCAATATGTTTACCAAAAAAGGCATGTAACATAGTACTAAGGCACCCGATTTACAACCAAGGCCGACTCAACCCTTTTGAAGTGTTTCGGATTTAAACAATACCTAAAATCCTAAATTTTCAAGCCATAACCATTAACCAAAGTTCTATAACAAATTAAAGCTTAAAAGTAACCACGCAAAAACAAATTGAGACTCAGATTAGCAGCCAAGATTCAAGTTAATAGAATATAGTCAAATAGTTCATAGTTTATACCTTTACTGAAGCAACTCGCATCGATTAAAGTGTTTCAGAGTTCAGTCCTTCATTGAATTCAACTTCCTCTACGATTGAGGTGCTTCAGAATTCAATGTTCAGACTTATGGGTGGCTGCAGCCGGTGGAGGAGGTCTGGTCACTCGAGGTGTGGTACCGTGGTTCGTCCCAACAAAGGATGTCACTAGTGGCGGGTAATATGCCCTTGCCTTTGTCGTTGCCTTCTTCATCATTTGATAGAAGAATGGAAACTTGGAGATTTATAGCATCCTTTAAACATCATTGAGCATCAAGCATCATTTTAATCACAAGTTCTAGAGAGTCTTTCAAACTGCTAATCGAGTATCTCATATTTAGGCCACAAGGAGTGGTCCCATGTTTCCCCATTGTCACATCAGCTTTCCCCACTTTTCCCCATTTTGCACATTGTCGTCCCACTTTTTCCCATTTTCCCCATTTTCAAATCTTATTTTTAATTAATTATTTTAACAATAAATAATAATAATATTTAAATAGATTCATTAAAAATAAAATATAAAATTACAATAAAATTTAAAAAGATATTACATTAAATGAAAAAAAACCACAACGATTATAAAAAATAAGCAACAACGATTAAAGACATTTAAAATACTAGTTATTCGGGTTATTGGCGTGATATTGCTGCGATAAATGCTCCAAATGCTCGATAAGGTCGGCTCGAAGGTTTTCGTGCGTTGTTGTTGATCGTAGTTGATAAACAATGTCTTCTTCAGGCTATAGAATGATACAAGCATACATAATTTTTCGTAAACTTCGTGGATGCATATGCTTTGCGGGACGATGCAATATATTCCACCTTCCCTTCAAAACACCAAAAGCTATTTCAACATCCTTTCGTGCAGCTTCTTGTGCTCTCTTGAATCGACGACGTTTTAAATCATTTTCGGGAGGATGCTGCAACGATTTCACTATAGTTGCCCAACTAGGATAAATCCCATCACCAAGATAATATCCAAGCTTGTATTCGACGCCGTTAACCATAAACGGACACTTTGGGGCTGATCCATCAAGTATGTTGCTGAAAACATACGAAGGATCAAGAACATTGAGGTCATTGTTGGAGCCGGGAGGTCCAAAGAAAGCATGCCAAAACCAAGTGTCTTGTGATGCCACCACTTCAAGCATCACCGTCGGAACCTTGTAATCACCCCGTGTGTATTGTCCGTGCCATTCAATCGGACAATTCTTCTAAACCCAATGCGTACAATCTATACTTCCCAACATCCCCGGGAATTTGTGTCTTTCAGAATGCGCTTGGTATAGCAACTGAACATCATTGTAAGTGGGTTTTCGAAGAAATTCTTTTGCATACAAACAAATAACACCGTCACAAAAATGGTCGAGGCTTTCACGCGACGTTATTTCAGACATTTGTAAATACTCATCAAGAGCATCTGGAGCATCACCGTAAGCTAACTGTCGTATCGCAGACGTGCACTTTTGAAGTGTAGTAAAACTTTGATGACCTCTTGCATCAAACGATGTTTGAAAGTATTGGTAATTCATGTCAACATCGTCTACGATACGCAAAAATAAATCTCTAGGCATACAAAATCTTCTTTCAAATAATTCGTTGGTGAATGTTGGGTTGGTTTCGGTGCTAAAATAATGATCAACAAGCCTCTTGTGTGATTCGGCACGATCGTCCCGACATATATACCTTTTAAAAATATTGTAACATATATATTGTAAAAAACATAATAAAAAAATATAAAAAAACAAATATACTAAAACAAATATACTAAAAAAATTGTTTATACCTTCTCGAAGAGGATGCGGTGGATGCAGACTCGTTTAAGCTCGTGGCCACGATGGTTAACAAAAACTGAAAGTTTCGTTGTCAGATATTGATCTCGTCTTCTTCAGAACTTGACGATTTACTTTCAAATGGGAGAAGCTCAAACGTAAACGGATCCATTGGTTTAAACTTTATAAAATTTGAGTGTAGAATGAAAGAAGAAAATGATAAAGAGTGTGAGTTGTGATGTAAAAGATGGTGAGATTTTATAGAGTTTAATTTTTTTTAAGCCTCCAATGGTCAAGAGCAACGGCTCTTTCTCCCCTCCACTCCTTCGGCTTGATTCGGTGAGTGAACCCCGATTTACCCCACCCCAAAACCGGGGGGACGATGTTCCCACTCTTTCCTGAACCGGTGAAGTGCGGCCCGGGTTCTTCCCGGCTTCCACCCCGAGCGCTCTTATAGCTTGATTAGTTGTTTAGCTTCCATGATTGGCCATTGTTGTAGTATTTTGTTGTGTGAGCCGAGAGGTCTTGTCGGTAATCGTTGTTCGCCACTTCATGTCTTCACCTATGCATGATGTAGCGATGTCCTAAATCCTAATTCCCAATTCCCAATTCTAAAATGTGAAATATGCCTACAATCCTTATCAACGCGACAACGCCTATCTATACCTGTCAAAATGGGCGGGTCGGGTTAGGTAACGGGTCAGAACAGGTTCGGGTCAGGATGGGTGTGGGTCAGAACGAGTTTTAACCAAAATCAGTTCGAGTCTAAATGGATTGTTCTTAAAAACATCAATTTAGTTTAACTTAAGATGTGTTATAAGTAAACAAATAGTCCATTTGGATAATTTTTAGTGATTTTTTCATCAAATATGTTATTAATCATTATTAAATGTTAGAATCCATTGCATTTACGTACTTTTTTGTTTACCCGTTTTGACCCGCATTGTGCTTAAATGCTACCAATTCCAACCCATTCAATATTATGATGTTCTCATTTCAACCAATTATAGTACAATTGTTTACCCAAACCAATATATTTCCTTTAACATGGGTAAAAATTGCCACCGTTACGCCTATCCCATCAGCTCACATCCCAATCCCCTCTTGACCTTTATCATTTATTTTTTAGTTTCAAGCTCAAATCATAACCAAAGGCCATCTGCCATCAGATAAATATTTTCTAAGGATAATAAGATTTTGAGAGTCTTAAGCCCTTATTTAGGTGGCTTGACCTATTGGTCCGACCTGCTTACAACGATTCAACCCTGTTTTGAATTATATGCGAGCCAATTTTCATGGACTATTTTTTCTTCATTGTTTTTCCTTTTCTTTTTGAAATAATACATGAGCTACTTTTTTTAACCGTTTGTTTTAATTTTTAGTTTTTTAATTTTAATTTTTACATTTCCTTTATTTTTCATTTTTACGGTTTCATGGCTTTGTTTTACCTCTTCTTTTATTTTACTTAAGTAAATTTGTCTAATGTAATACAACAACAAGCATACTCAGTAAAAATCTCACTTAGACTAGGGTCTGGGGGGAATGATAGAGACAAACCTTACCCCTATCCTAGTTGGGATATAGAGGCTGCTCCGAAGGAGTTCCCGACTCAAAGTTACCGTTTGAGATTAATCATCTTAACGCTTTTAACGATTATTTTCACAAAATAAGTAAAATAATGTTAAAATTAGTGCAATTTTACTTTTGCCCCTTGAGGGCCAACACATATATACATTATATGCGTGCACCACAAATGGGGCGTTATTTGTCTAATGTAATATATATATATATATATATATAGGGAGGTATTCCATTAAGAACCACTTTTATGTTAGGAACTTGAGAACTGCATAATACTCTTGTACATTATGCTTTAAGTTTTGTACATAGAGTGGTTATTTAAAAGGGTAAAATAGTAACTTCTCATACTTTAAAGTTAAATTACTTTTATACCCTTAATAACATATGGTTCAAAATTAGTTTCTTTGTTTCTTTCATATTTAGTGGTTCTCAATGGAATAAGTTCATATATATATATATATATATATATATATATTATAAAAGTTTCGAAAGATATGAGGGTTGACACACAAGTATTTAAACACTAGTTCGCAACTTCGCATAAAACTTCTAGTTTAGTGACATTATTAATTGTGCTATAAAACTGACATGGATTTAGATCTTTACAAGCGAAAAGTTATGTAATATTAATAGTAAAATTTCTGTAAATAATTCAATTTAAAAGTTTCGTTAATAATGTATTCAATCAAAGGTTTACGATCTAAAACATTTTAAAATAAACAGTTAAAAATATTTTTCAATAAAGATTCAAACTCATGACCTGTCAACTTATAATTTCAAAGATTTAACATGTTGAACTAAACTCACAATTATTTATTTAGGGTTGTATGTTTGGATCTGAATGAGTCTGAATCTGAATGATTTAGATTCAGATCGACCATTTGTTTGGGGTAAAAAATAGACATATGAATGGGTTCCAATGTCTAAACCAAGATCTGAATGGCCATCACCACCGCCTGAATGGTTCCAATCGGCACATCTGTCACCATCGCAGCGCACTCCCGCCGCACCACCGCTTCCGTCATTCTTCACCTTCTTCACCATTGCACCGCTTCCACCACCGCCTGAATGGTTTCAATCGAAGGGCTGCGATCTGGTTTTAGGGTTCGAACGAAGGGGCCGCACGCACTGCACCTTCTTCACCCGCCACACTGTTCTGGTTTTAGGGTTCAAACGAAGGGGCTGCAACATGCTGCGATTGGGGTTGAAACGAGCGGCGACGGAGGCTGGGGTTGAAACGGGCGGCGATGACCTCGAACGAGATGGCTGGAGCCTGGAGTTGAGATGGAGGGACGTGGGCTAGGGTTTTTAACAGAAAAAATTTATTTTCATTCAAATGTGCAACCAAACGATCTTAATCGGTTCAACACTTAATGGTTTAGAACCTTTAAACCATTTAAACATCTTAATCATTCAACACTTTATGATTTATACCCAACCAAACGGCCCTTTAGTCGTTTTAAAATATTGTAAACACAATAAGATAAGCACAAATCATTATTATAAATCATTGAAAATGATTTTGTGGAATTATGACATCATCGAAAACAAAATTTTTATATATAGTTTATAGTGACTTGAGACATTGTTCATATTCGATTATTCATCTCGTTTATAAATTATTGTTCACTTGTAAATAAAGATTATTCTTAATAGTATTTTTAATATGAATATAATTGATGGTATAATTAGATGATTATTAAGAGTAAAGGTGGGCAAAAAACCATACCCGGAACCGGCAATCCGGACCGGAACCGGACCCGGTCATACCCGAATCTAAGGGTACAAACGCAGGGAACCCCCTCTCCCGCACAGGGCCCATCGTTTTTAGGGGCACAATTTTATAAAAAATTTTGTATATATACTATATATTTTTTTTCAATTGTCCCATTATAACATTCTATAGATTAAACTACAAGGCCCAATGAATGATTTAAAACTATGATTTTGTTATGCTTACGTTAATTGTCACAGCCTTAGTCATTATATATATAAAAAAAAATTATTTAAGGGGCCTTTTTTTTCCCTTTTCGCACGGGGCACTCGAATTCTCGGAGACGCCCCTGTACAAACGGTTCCGGTTTTTTAGGCAAATTAAAACCGAAAAACCGGAACCGGAACTTGTTCCACCTGTACCCGGCCAAAACCGAACCGGTCAAAACCCGAACCGGAACCGGTCAAAAACCGGTCGGAGCCGGTCGAAACCTGGAACTGGAACCGGAACCGGAACCGGAACCGGAACCGGGTATTGACTTTGTTGACTGAAACAGGAACCGATTGGAACCGGAACCGGTTCCAAAAAAACCCGATTTGCGCACCTCTAATTAAGAGTTTTATTTATTATTTAATTAAGAGTTTGAGTTAATTAGGTTAGAATGTTCACTACCAAAAAAATGAAATTTTTCAGACAAAATATTCGTCGGAAACTTGTCGGAAACAACCAAATAAGGCAAAATAACGACCAAACACGTTTGTCGGAAAAAACCTCCTAGGAAAAAGATTTCCGACTATTTTCCAATGATAATTCCTACAGTTTAGCGACAAAACAAGTTTGTCGTTATATTTACGACAAAATACCGACGAAACATATTTGATAAAATCTCCGACGAATTAGCGACAAAACATGATTTTCATTTTTTTTAATTATTCCTAATAATAATGATAGATGCTGGAAAAACAAACCATTTAAATTTTCCGACAACTTTCAGACAAAGTTTCTTTTTTCTCTTTTTAATTTTAACAAGATAAACTTTACCAACAAATTTTACGATGAATGCATTTAATTATCGATTTTTTTATTCAAATAGTTTCCAACGACATGCTGAAAAAAGATTTAATTTTGTTAAATTTCAGACGAAATACCGACAATAAGGAATTCTCTTTTTTCCGACAAACATTAATATACATTTTTCAAAATTCCCAAAAAATTAAAAACATCCAATTTTCCTGCTAAAATATTACCTAAAATCCCAAAAAAAACTACTCAGAAAATTCCAAAAACAAATATGTTTGAACAATCTTTTTCAGACAAGTTTCCGACAAGATTTATTTTTTTCCCTTTTGTCGGAAAACTCTCGAAATTTTTAATATTTTCCAACAACTTTCCGACAAAATTATCAAAAATTCATTCATATTATTTCTGACAAGTTTCCGACGACATTAAATTGTCCCTTTTTTTTCGTTTGTCGGAAAACTCTCGCAAACTTATAATTTTTTCCGACAATTTTCCGACGATAGTATCAAAAAATTCATTTTCATTATTTCAAAACAAGTTTAATAAACAAGAAATAATATAATTCTTTTATTTGTCGGAAAATTATCGGAACTTTATTTTTTTCCCCGACAACTTTCCGACAATATTACAAAAATTTCTTTTCCCTTATTCAAAATTAGCATAATAAAACGGAGATAATATAACTCTTCTTTTGTTGTCGGAAATTTGTTGGAACAAGATTTCTCTTTCCGACAAATATAAGAAAAACAACACTTTAATATAGTTTAGTCGAAAAACTCTCGGAACTTTAGAATATTTTTATCTATTTTTTGAAGTTCAAAACCGGTGTAGGAACCTTTTATTTGGGGATTTACCTCCAAATTCCAAGATAAATTCTTTCTAACAAAACATATTATAGATGATCCGTAATAACATGTAAACAAGTTGATTGCTTTTGGATATCAGGATATGCAAGACCGAGATAGCTCGTGTTCAATTCTAGCTCCCATTTTTTTTAACTTCCAAAAATGGATTATATGACGCATAATGAATACTAAAAACGTCTTAATTTTAAATATCTTGTTTTGATAAAAAAAAAATTTACGAAACAACGATAGCTTCTCGTTTATAATGGGGTCAATTACCTAGAGAGTTCGTGTGTTTTGCTAGTATTTCACTCTTGGTCCATAAGTTTCATAAATTACTCATATAGTCTCAAACTTTTAACATTTGTAATACATATAGTCATTATGTTGGGGTAAATTGGTCAATTATGTGAGGGTAATTTAGTGACTTAATGACTATATGTGTTACAAATATCTAAAGTTCGGGACCATATGTGTAATTTATGAAACCTATGGACCAGGAGTTAAAATATTAGCAAATCACAATGACCATATCGGTAATTTACTCTTTATAATGTGTTGAGATGTATCCAATAATTATTTTGAAATTGGAATTACGTGTCTGTAAATGCTATAATTAGGGGGACTTCTTTATTTGAAGTCTAATTTAATGGAGCTTGTTTTGCGGGCAAATATAAATGATTTATGGATACACTTGTGAAGTGTGGTCTTTTTTTTTTTCTTGGATCAATTACATATATTCGCTTGCTAAAATCATTTATTACATATTTTAGTTTAACATTGGGGATATATGTAATTTTGATGTTTAATAAGGGGATATAGATATTATCCCTTTTTTCTTTTTATTGGCATCTATAGGGGCTTACATTCAACCAACATTACCATAAGAGTGATATTGCTTTGGAAAAATAAGTTTCCAAATTTATGATTCACGGGTTACACAATTTATACCTCCATCAACAAGAAATCATTTGATTCACGGGTTACACAATTTATACCTACATCAACAAGACATCATTGGTGGCGAATCTTAAAATAAATGGCAAAATCTTTAAGATTCTTTATATAGTTGCAGACAAGAAGCCACAAACAACTGGCAAAGTAAAAGGGGAGCAAAACAGGAAGTACTTCAACGGATATTTTTGAAGCCAATTTGTAAGTGTTTCTTTTGTTGTATCGTAGGGTTTATGATTCTGTGAATTTGTTGGATTTTCGCGGTTTGTAAAATTAGTCGTTGGAAATTGTGCGCTATACTTATACCGGAATATCATTAACTAGGATTTCATGCGATGATTGTTACATGCAAAAATGCGAGGATTTGCTTTGCTTTTGTGCAATTTTGCAGGGTTTAGGATTTTGTGTTTTGTTCAATTTTTTTTATCTTCAACAAACTATTTGCTGTAAATCTAAACTTCCGGTGAAGATTTGATATTTTGTGTTCAATTATTTTCCGACAACTTTCCGACAAAGTTTTTTTTTTAAATTTTAACAAGATAAACTTTACCAAAAAATTTACGACGAATGCGTTTAATTATCGATTTTTTTATTCAAATAGTTTCCAACTACTTTCCGACAACATGCTGAAAAAAGATTTAATTTTGTTAAATTTCCGACGAAATACCGACAATATGGAACTCTCTTTTTTCCGACAAACATTAATATACATTTTTCAAAAATCCAAAAAACTTAAAAACATCCAATTTTCCTGCTAAAATATTACCTAAAATCCCAAAAAAAAAAACTCAGAAAATTCCAAATACAAATATGTGAACAATCTTTTTCAGACAAGTTTCCAACAAGATTTATTTTTTTCCCTTTTGTCAGAAAACTCTCGAAATTTTTAATATTTTCCA
Source organism: Mikania micrantha (assembly GCA_009363875.1). Classification (NCBI taxonomy): domain Eukaryota; kingdom Viridiplantae; phylum Streptophyta; class Magnoliopsida; order Asterales; family Asteraceae; genus Mikania; species Mikania micrantha. Next base: position 23,489 of record CM018686.1, read on the forward strand.
ACAACTTTCCGACAAATTATCAAAAATTCATTCATATTATTTCTGACAAGTTTCCGACGACATTAAATTGTCACTTTTTTTTCGTTTGTCGGAAAACTCTCGCAAACTTATAATCTTTTCCGACAATTTTCCGACGATAGTATCAAAAAATTCATTTTCATTATTTCAAAACAAGTTTAATAAACAAGAAATAATATAATTCTTTTATTTGTCGGAAAATTATCGGAACTTTATTTTTTTCCCCGACAACTTTCCGACAATATTACAAAAATTTCTTTTCCCTTATTCAAAATTAGCATAATAAAACGGAGATAATATAACTCTTCTTTTGTTGTCGGAAATTTGTCGGAACAAGATTTCTCTTTCCGACAAATATAAGAAAAACAACACTTTAATATAGTTTAGTCGAAAAACTCTCGGAACTTTAGAATATTTTTATCTATTTTTTGAAGTTCAAAACCGGTGTAGGAACCTTTTATTTGGGGATTTACCTCCAAATTCCAAGATAAATTCTTTCTAACAAAACATATTATAGATGATCCGTTGTAACACCCCAACTCGGCGAGAGCTGACGTGTCACTATTACAGATATCAAATCAAAAACATCAATCTTCTAAAGCAATAATAACCCAAAATAACTTTCAAAACAACTTAAATAATCCAAGTCTTAAACATTAAGAATGTCTTTTATTAAATTAATCAGCTTCCATTCTCTCATCACACATTCCCATGATTCCCCTGGTTCCCTTGTGTACCTGTTATAGAAACAACAGAAAACACAAGAAAAGAAAACGGCTGAGTCAAAAGTTGCTCAGTAACGGAAGAACAATAGTAGTAATGAGAGACAAATAAACTTAAACAGATACAAGCGTATTATTACAAAACTGATACAGAACAAAACATATAACTGATCTTGAAACTGAATATAACATGTGAATACGACATACTATGTCAATAAACAGTCGTGTGTTTATACAGAAGCATCCAGAGCCAAACAGATAAAGTGAGAGATATCCGGGTAGCTACTCCCATCCATCAATCACAGAGATGGTGTGTGGGGCGTACACACATTATTCCATCCCCCAGAACAGATAACATATAACAGAACTAGGATCGACCCATACGCCTCTCATATAAAGTGGCCAGTGTACTCCCTGAGTACTTAATAGAGACGCCGTGACTATTTATTACACACTGTCACGATAAGTGTCACATCACTGACGCCACAATGATGTGTCAGATAGCTCGGGTAACAGAGTACTAAAATGAAGGATAGCATAACTATCTAACATATAAGCGAACGCATTGATCAAGTCTGAAATCTTATTTTCTATGAGAACATGCAATAATGAGTACAAAACTAGAAGACCTATTGCATGCTAATACAATCAGTAGTCAGAACCAATTTTCAAAACGGTTAAGAACATAAGAAACTGAGTAATAAACGGGTCGTAGCAATGGAAACAAATTAGAGATGCTAGACCACCCAACTAGTAAAAAGAAAGAAAAATACTATGGTTTGAAGAAGATAGGATCCGTACCTTGGTTTAGCAAAATGAAGCAAACTTTCAACGTCCTCAACTTGTACTAACACCTATATTTTATTATAACTCAGGTTGGTTAATAGAGTTTAGAGGTTGTGATAATTTTATTGATTTTAACTAACATAGACCTTTAATAGGTTTATATCATCCTGAATAAAAATAGATGTAAACATTGTGATGTTAAATTATACTCATATTAGTACAAGTGATAAATATGATTCTCATATTTAGTTGTATTCTTATTTACATAAGTTCGTAGAATTGTGTGTAGCAGCAGGTCACCAAAAGAACTAAATTTTCATGGTTATCATCACTTGCACTAATGAGGTTGTATCTATTTAAATTTATTTTAAAACCTACGATTTCTACTTATATTCTTTGATTTTAATTACTATTAGTGAAGCCCACTTGACAACACTCACCATTTCTTTATTAAATTCCAACTGATGTGTGTGTATATTTTAAGTCAACAGGTCACCCTAAACTTATCAAAGAGATGTCAGAACAACCTAAGTTCATGACAGTTAGATTTGTGACCAATTGGTAAATTTAGTTTCCTTGTTTCTATTTGTTTATTCACGTTTTCAAATACTTACAGGTAACCTGCATAAACTTCTTGTTTAAGTGTATTCACAACTCAACAAAGGTCAATATGTACCTTACTTTCTGCAGTGATAGGATGAAAAGGTTTTCTACAGCCCAAGTGAAACAATCAACAAAATGCACAACACTAGTAGTACTTGATTATGTAAACAACCTACATAATTCATGAGGGAGATTCACTATGTTTAAGTTACGACTCCTTATCATATAGACACGATTTAGAACATGTTTGATTGTAGTTACCTGGTTGCACGAAACCGATAATAGGAACTAGTAGAAATCTGATGACAGAACTATAATCAAACAGAAATGCAATGAACTTGCAGGTGAACGCAGGGCTGGTCGAGAACAAGGGCTGAGCAACAGAGCATTTACGAGCTAATCTTCCAGTTTCCATAGGGTGTAATTCGATTAATGGGGCATCGTGATTTGGAATGACTTTCCTCCCCATCTTCAGGAAAGTTTGTTGCGGTGATGATGATCAGTGGAGATCGTGGCTTGACCGAAGAAGAAGGAAAAGAATTAGGTTTTGATTTTGGGAATTTTGACTTGCTCCTCCCATGGAAACTCACGCATACATATATACCTATATATTCTTTGAGTTACATGTTTATTTTTAGGGAAAATTACGAAAATAGCCACTTTGACCAAAAATTTAACCAAAATGACCATTTGACTTTTCTATCACTAAAATGTCCATGCCTTTATAGGCGCCGGCGCCCGTATACTTACGGGCGGCCGCCTATATGGGATCCAATGGGATTTCGCCATGTGTCCTACACGGGCGTCCACGCCTCTTAAATCTGACAAACGCCCTTTAAAAAAGTAAGTTGTCACGGGCGTCGGGCCCACACTGACACCTTTGTCACGGGCGTCCGCCCCTAAAAAAATAAAAAAAAATAAAAAAATAAAAAAGTCGTTTAAAAAAAATTAAAAAAAATAGAAAAAAAAATAAAAAAATAAAAAAGTACAGTCGGACGCCTGTAAAGTACGGTCGGACGCCTGTAAAGTACGGGCGGACGCCTGTAAAGTACGGACGCCTGTAAAGTACGGTCGGACGCCTGTAAAGTACGGGCGGACGCCTGTAAAGTACGGGCGGACGCCTGTAAAGTACGGACGCCTGTAAAGTACGGGCGGACGCCTGTAAAGTACGGTCGGACGCCTGTAAAGTACGGTCGGACGCCTGTAACACGTTTTCCGAAAAAAAGTCTTGGACGCCCGTAACTAGGTTCGGGCGCCTGTGTGGTCGGTCCGGGCGCCCGTTAAGGACACGTGGCGAAATCTCATTGGATCCCATATAGGCGGCCGCCCGTAAGTATACGGGCGCCGGCGCCTGTAAAGGCATGGACATTTTGGTGATGAAAAAGTCAAATGGTCATTTTGGTTAAATTTTTGGTCAAAGTGGGTATTTTGGTGATTTTCTCTTATTTTTATTATTAATATTCTTATTATTTAATTTTTTTTTTCTATTATATCCGTAATAACATGTAAACAAGTTGATTGCTTTTGGATATCAGGATATGCAAGACCGAGATAGCTCGTGTTCAATTCTAGCTCCCATTTTTTTTAACTTCCAAAAATGGATTATATGACGCATAATGAATACTAAAAACGTCTTAATTTTAAATATCTTGTTTTGATAAAAAAAATTTTACGAAACAACGATAGCTTCTCGTTTATAATGGGGTCAATTACCTAGAGAGTTCGTGTGTTTTGCTAGTATTTCACTCTTGGTCCATAAGTTTCATAAATTACTCATATAGTCTCAAACTTTTAACATTTGTAATACATATAGTCATTATGTTGGGGTAAATTGGTCAATTATGTGAGGGTAATTTAGTGACTTAATGACTATATGTGTTACAAATATCTAAAGTTTGGGATCATATGTGTAATTTATGAAACCTATGGACCAGGAGTTAAAATATTAGCAAATCACAAGGACCATATCGGTAATTTACTCTTTATAATGTGTTGAGATGTATACAATAATTATTTTGAAATTGGAATTACGTGTCTGTAAATGCTATAATTAGGGGGACTTCTTTATTTGAAGTCTAATTTAATGGAGCTTGTTTTGCGGGCAAATATAAATGATTTATGGATACACTTGTGAAGTGTGGTCTTTTTTTTTTCTTGGATCAATTACATATATCCGCTTGCTAAAATCATTTATTACATATTTACTCAATTATAAACTAAATCACATATTTCCCATTTTTAAAGTAAATATATCACATATATATCCATTTCATTAAAAAACAAATTATGTATATCTTGTTTTACCCTTAATGAACTAACTAAAAAAACTTACATATTTCTCCTTACTAAAGGGTAATTTTGGAACTTGGGGGATATATGTAATTTTAGTTTAACATTGGGGATATATGTAATTTTGATGTTTAATAAGGGGATATAGATATTATCCCTTTTTTCTTTTTATTGGCATCTATAGGGGCTCACATTCAACCAACATTACCATAAGAGTGATATTGCTTTGGAAAAATAAGTTTCCAAATTTATGATTCACGGGTTACACAATTTATACCTCCATCAACAAGAAATCATTTGATTCACGGGTTACACAATTTATACCTCCATCAACAAGACATCATTGGTGGCGAATCTTAAAATAAATGGCAAAATCTTTAAGATTCTTTATATAGTTGCAGACAAGAAGCCACAAACAACTGGCAAAGTAAAAGGGGAGCAAAACAGGAAGTACTTCAACGGATATTTTTGAAGCCAATTTGTAAGTGTTTCTTTTGTTGTATCGTAGGGTTTATGATTCTGAGAATTTGTTGGATTTTCGCGGTTTGTAAAATTAGTCGTTGGAAATTGTGCGCTATACTTATACCGGAATATCATTAGCTAGGATTTCATGCGATGATTGTTACATGCAAAAATGCGAGGATTTGCTTTGCTTTTGTGCAATTTTGCAGGGTTTAGGATTTTGTGTATTTTTTTATCTTCAACAAACTGTTTGCTGTAAATCTAAACTTCCGGTGAAGATTTGATATTTTGTGTTCAATTATTTTCCGACAACTTTCCGACAAAGTTTTTTTTTTAAATTTTAACAAGATAAACTTTACCAAAAAATTTACGACGAATGCGTTTAATTATCGATTTTTTTAATCAAATAGTTTCCAACTACTTTCCGACAACATGCTGAAAAAAGATTTAATTTTGTTAAATTTCCGACGAAATACCGACAATATGGAACTCTCTTTTTTCCGACAAATTCCGACAAACATCAATATACATTTTTCAAAAATCCTAAAAACTTAAAAACATCCAATTTTCCTGCTAAAATATTACCTAAAATCCCAAAAAAAAAACTCAGAAAATTCCAAAACAAATATGTTTGAACAATCTTATAATCTTTTCCGACAATTTTCCGACGATAGTATCAAAAAATTCATTTTCATTATTTCAAAACAAGTTTAATAAACAAGAAATAATATAATTCTTTTATTTGTCGGAAAATTATCGGAACTTTATTTTTTTCCCCGACAACTTTCCGACAATATTACAAAAGTTTATTTTCCCTTATTCAAAATTAGCATAATAAAACGGAGATAATATAACTCTTTTTTTGTTGTCGGAACAAGATTTCTCTTTCCGACAAACATAAGAAAAATAACACTTTAATATAGTTTAGTCGAAAAACTCTCGGAACTTTAGAATATTTTTAAACAAATTTCCAAAATTATTTTGAAAAAAATATTTATTGAAATTTAAAACTAGTTTTATAAAGAAAAAATAATATAATTTTCATTTTGTAGGAAGATTGTCGGAAGATTTGTCTTCTTTACGACAACATTCCGACAAATTAAAAATTATATTATTTTCCGCCATTGTATTAATTTTTGTCGGTATTGAATCGAAAATGAATTAAAAATAGCTACTATCTAGCGACGAAAGCGTTTATTATAGCTATTTTGTCGGAATAATCTAGGAAATTTTAAAGTTGTGTTTTTTTTGTCTTTTTTGTCGGAAAAAATTCGCTATTTTATAGAAATATTTGGTTTTCAGTAAGTCGTAGGAAACTTTTGTAGGAAAATTGGGTGTTTTCTGGTAGTGGTTTTACTTCGTCACGAAGTTTGTTTAATCCATAAATAGGGGTTTAATGGAGTCTTTGTTTTGTGTGATTTTTCAATTCTTAATAAAGTTTAAGCATGACTTGTGATTTGTCACTATATTCGTGTTGCACGCTCCAATTTTTTCCAATAATTGGTATCAGAGTGGGTTTACTAAACAAGAAAGAATGTGAAGTGAACACCACCTGTGAAAGGAGAAGATCGATTGTGTGAAGCAATCAAGTTCAAGGTCGAATCTATGAAGGATTGATTATAGTTGTGAAAGCTTGTGTTGTGTGAGGCGATTGTGAAGTGGAGACCCATCGTGTGAGACGATCAAAACCGAGGTGTGATATCGGGAAGTAAACGTTATGTGATAGATCATGCCAATTGTGTGAGACAATCGAGGAGCCGTAAAACCAAGTCGTGTTACGAGCAACACAACGGATTTATATCATGTTTTGATTACCATACTAATTATCCAAAAGGATCTTTCACGAATAGGGAGATTTAATCAAAAAGATCTTAAAGAGCTTTGGTGTTTTGGTGATCTTAAGGTGTTCGTGTTTTCTTTTGTGTTCATGTTTAATTCAAGAGCATAAAATTAGAAAGATGGCAGCAAACCCAACCGGTACAATTGTACCAATTACGATGGAGACCATTCTAATTAACCGCTCATGGTTTGCTAGAAACTAGAGGTGTCAATTTTTACCCATATCAAAAGAAATGGGTTGGTTTGTGAAGAACCAAATTATAGCGAATTTAGTTATGAACGACACAAGCAAAGCTCAAGTGATAAACTCTTTTATAAAGTGGGGATAGAACAGTCGTTCCTCATGACATGGGTTACAAAGGATTATAAAGGATTACACGAGATTATCAGGGAAGTTCCTTACATAGACATTACAAGACTTAAAAGCATATTAACGTGACACACAAGAGAGAATTCATCAGGCTCCTGGCGCAAGGACCTTTCGGTTCTCTTTAATACCGACGGCTTCTTCTCTTTAATTCTTGTATCTTTGGTAGTTGTGGAGTAATGATTGCCTTCAGTTCCCTTAAACCTGTTTTTTATAGCTTCCTTCCTTGGTTCTTCCCCATGAGTCCATCTATTTGTCTTTCTGGTCTTTGCCCCTGGGTAAGGACATTCCGTCTTTTCCCTAGCTATCTTGACTGATGTGCGGCTGGCCATACCCTTTCTTAATTTTCACCACTCTTTCATTAAATGCTAGATGAGGTGCATTAAATGCTTCTCTGAGTGTCATGATTGCATTTAATTAATGTTCTCCATGCTTTTTATTTCTTCTTAATTACGGTATCATCATGTACTGTCATCGGTTTGGGTAAACAATTGTAGTATAATGGGTTGAAATGGGTAATATTATAATATTGAATGGGTTGAGACGAGTAACATTTAAATACAATGTGGGTCAAGATAGGTAACCAAAAAACTATGTAAATGCAATGGATTCAAACATTTAAGAATGATTAATAACATATTTGATGAGAAAATCGCTAAAAATCCTCCAAATGGACTATTTGTATACTATAACACATCTTAAGTTAAACTAAATTGATGTTTTTTAGCAACAATCCATTTAGACCCGAAATGATTTTGCTTAAAACCCGTTCTGACCCGCACCCATCCTGACCCGAGCCCGTTTTGACCTGTTACCCAACCCGACCCAACTCGCCCATTTTGCCAGGCATACTAGAAACCATAGATCATGTTCTCCTTAGATCATGTTCTCCTTCAAGATGCAAAACATAAAGATACAAAGAACAGGAAGCACTTTGGGTTTGATATTTGGGAGCTGATAGGTTTCAAAAGGCTCTTTACATACACTTAGGAATGATTTGGAAGTATTGAAGATGAAGGAGAGAATAACCATTGATGATTTTGCGGGTAAGTTGAGTAGGATACGATCTAAATACAAAAGTCTAGGATATTCGCTTAATGGTGAGATACTTGTGAGAAAATTATTGAATTCGATGCAAGAAAATTTACCAAAAGTTGCTTCAATTGAGCAATATTCAGATATTGAGACAATGCCTTTTGAAGAAGCGATGGATCGATTAAAAACATATGAGGAAAGGGTGAAACCCTGTAACACCCCGACCGATGGCGGAAACGTCGGGATGCCACGAGGATGTGTAGATTGTTCAAAAGCTCGTGGGCATCTAAATATATACCATCACATATCAATCAAACCAAATAAATGTTTACACAAAAATCATGTTCTTCATGAATTAAATACATCAATTACACAAAAGATTTAGCTAAACTAACTAAATTCTACTCGCCAGAAATTCAGTTAATTAGCTAAGTCCAAGAATCCTATGTGATGATGTCCAAAATAGAAGAGATCATCTTCTTCAACCTACTTGTCTTCGTTTCCTGAAACATGTAAGAAAATCAAGTGTCAACTACGAAGTAGTTGGTGAGTAATCATAAGTTTTTATACTTAAAAATGTTTTAATAAAATGAATTTAAAAGTTGGTGTTTAAAAAGGGTTTTATAAAAATGTTTTGATTAAAATGAGTATAAAAGCTTATGGTCTTCCTGAGAAAATCCACAAGAATACCTGTACGAGATAATCCAACACATCTCCAAACTCAACAATCAAACATACACACAAACACATAGTCACATATCAATTAAATCATAGTTAATCATAGATAATCATAGTCAATAATAGATAATCAATCACATAACCATTCAACCAATCTCAACATCAGTAATCTCAAATAATATCTGTGACTATACATGGACATTATGTAATTAACATAAGATAAAGACATGATCCATGGAGTGGTCGCTAACCACGTGACAATACATGAAACCAATGCATTCAACCAAGGTTAAAAGCAAAGTTTCACGGAGTTGTGATAATCCAAGTGACAATACATGTAATCTTTGTTATTGACGGAAGTCAATGATAATGTTACACGGATCTATAAATGTAAGAGATAATCCATAAATAATGATAATTCTATATTGTGAATATCATATTGATAAACAGGTATTATCCTTGTGTTATCAAAATAATATTTAAATTGGTATACATGTTTCACCTCCGAGTTTTAAAACAAAACAGTATAAAGAAAGGGAGGTTATGAGAACTCACCTGAGTCCGTAGATTCAGTGTTTAACAAAATGCGCGCTCGCGTATATGAACTCCACAACTACTCAACGATCTGTAATTGTTGTATGTTCGTGATCATAAGTATATGCGTTCTAATTTAATTGAATAACCATAATTGTTTACTTTTAATTTCATTATGTGTTTCACTAACTTAGTGTGATTAGTCCAAGTTGAAACGGATCATCCACCCTCTTATAAGTGCTCATCATTACAAATTGTTTAGACTTGCTAGTTGTTAACCACCTTATTATGATACAATTATTGTGATATCATAGATACATCCTCACATGCATGACCAATTACTCTAACCACCATAATTTGAGTTAGTGACACTTTAATTTCAATCTAATAACATCAATACATTAAGTTAATCGTAATACAAGTTCAATATATTCGTATTCCCTAGTTTCTTAAAAATCAAGTTAGGAAGAGAAAAGGTGGTGGTTTAGGTCATTCATGCATGCATGGATACATCCATATATATTTACCCCCATATACCTGCTTAAACACTCTTAATTACTTAGTTTAAAGAACTTGAATTCATCCAGCCCCAAGACCAGCGAACCTTAACCCAATTATGCCATAGGTTCGGCTCAAAGAAAGTGAAGGTTCGGCCATAATAGAAGAAAAGGTTCGGCCAGGGAAAATGGACCAGCAGCCCTAGGCTCGTCTCCCCTTAGGTTCGTGGCAACAACAAGTAGGTTCGCCCAATGGTTCGTGGAGGGGAAGGTTCGGCCGAGTAAACCAAAAGGTTCGGCCGCATGTCAATGGTTCGTGATCCAGTAATGGTTCGTGGTTTCCTAGCTTCGGCTAGTAGGGTTCGTCAAGAGGGTTCGCCATCCCTTAGGGTTCGGCTGGACAAGATGATTCGCCACCCTTCAGGGTTTGTGGATTCACTGTGGGTTCGCTGCCAGTCAATGGTTCGGGGGGGGGGGGGGCTGCTGAGGTTCGGCCCATGTTGATGCAGCAGGTTCGCCCACCTGCAACTCGTCACCTGCTACGCTTAACATCATCATCATCCTCACGTTTCAGATCATTCCAGATGTGTTTATAGTTTTCATGGGGTGCTACTATGCCGATTTATATATAAAATCCTTACAACCGTTTACAACGAAGGTGATGATAATTAGGGTATGTTTAAGTGTAAAAACAGAAGAAAAACTCAAGATTTACCTCGATTTGTCGTTCAAACGTATGCTTTTCTTATACTTCCTTGTTCTCCTCGATTCCCCAGTCGTTTAGGCTCCGAGATCTCCTGAATCCGTTAAGATTTGAGGAAGAAAAGCTAGAGAGAAGTGGGGAGGGTGTGTAGGTGACGAAAATGGGGTTTTTACTTTTTAGTGAGAGAGAGGATTTGTTGAAATGAGGAAGAAGAAGGTTCTTTCTTCCTTATATCGCGTATCCACCCCGCGTACCCGGTCTCGTTTATATTGCGATAAAACAAAATGATTGCTCGGTTTTTAACGAAAACATATTCAATACATAAAACCTTTAATTAATTAGGTTTTGTTTCAATACACTAAATTTTAATTAAATGTTGTTTCGTAAAACGACTTCACTTTTAATCAAGAGGTTTTAATTAATTCGTTTCGTAAAATAAGCCCGTTCACATTTGTCAAATCATTTAATTAAATAAAATAATTCATTCGTTTTCGTTTAAGGTTGTGATTCCTAATAAACGTTTTAAGTTTTCATTTATTAATTTAATATCGTTTGATATTATTTTATTATCTCGTCGAAACGCATTACTTGCGTACGTATTCGTAAAGATCGTCACCTTTGCGAATCCAACGCTCGTACCGTATTTCGATTCGATTTACTATTTATGGAATATCGTTTCAGAATATTATTCTTAATAATTGTATTCGTGTGAATCGTCACCCACGCGAATACATTTATTAAGTTAACATTTCTGAATTAATATTCGCGTTTAAATACTGTTCATAACCTCACCATCGCGTGTTTATTTCCAATTATATTTTCTTTATTTTTATGAACTCAATATTAAAATTCTCAGTCCAAAACCCACTAAACCAAATCACTGACACATCCATGATAGACCGAAATATGCATATGTATAGGGCATATGCAGAGGTAGATCGGAACCTCCCCTACACCGTCCCACCGCTATTTCGATAAACCATGACCATGTGTCCTTGACTATGTTTAACACCCAATCTATAACGAACTCCCAGTTCCTTTCCATTCCAACCCAATCCATAATCATCAACAATATAACTGCGATAAACTCTCTGGTTCTGTTTAGTTGAGTTACAACTAAACTTTCCATGGTTTACGCGTATAATATGATCTAAACATGTATACCAGTAACAGTGATAATTATCAAATAATGTATCAATATTAATAATGACAAAATCTCTGGCCGTAACAGTACAATCGTACGGATGTACGGACGATTGGAAGTACAGTGATGTTACAGTCTCCCCTAGTTAAAGGAATTTCGTCCCGAAACTCAACTTGGAGTGACCGTAGTAAATAAATGTGGGTACTTAAGCTTCATCTGATCTTCCCGCTCCCAGGTGAATTCTGGACCTCGCTTCGATTCCCAACGTACTTTTACAATTGGGATTCTACTGTGTTTGAGCTTTTTAACCTCTCGATCCATTATCTCCACTGGTCTTTCAATAAAGTGCATGGTATCATCGATGCGGATGTCATCGAGTGGTACCTGAAGATCCTGATCAGCTAAGCATTTTCTTAAATTGGACACGTGAAACGTTGGGTGCACATTACTAAGTTCAGGAGGAAGTTCCAATTTGTAGGCAACCTTCCCGATTCGTTCAAGAATCTTAAAAGGGCCAACATATCGTGGAGCAAGCTTTCCTTTCTTCCCGAATCGTACGACGCCCTTCCAAGGCGATACTTTGAGTAATACCATGTCGTCAACTTCAAACTCTAAAGGTTTTCTTCGTTTGTCCGCGTAACTCTTCTGTCGACTGCGAGCATCTAACAGATTGTCGCGAATTTGGCGGATCTTGCCAGTCGTCTCCTGAATAATCTCGGGACCAGTAATCTGCGAATCGCCGACCTCGGTCCAACAAATAGGTGACCGACATTTCCTGCCATAAAGAGCTTCAAACGGCGCCATACCAATGCTCGCGTGATAACTGTTGTTATACGAGAACTCAACCAATGGTAAATGGCTATCCCAATTGCCACCGAAATCGATGGCTCAAGCTCTCTACATATCTTCTAGTGTCTGAATCGTTCGCTTCGTTTGACCATCCGTTTGAGGATGATAAGCGGTGCTAAGATCCAATCTTGTTCCAAAAGCTTCGTGAAGGGATTCCCAAAATCGTGCCGTGAAACGGGCATCACGATCCGAAATTATGCTTAAGGGAATTCAATGTCGGCTAACGATCTCATCAATGTAGATACGAGCTAACTTCCGCACAGGGTACGTCTCGCGTATCGGTAAGAAATGAGTCGACTTGGTTAATCTATCCACTATCACCCAGATACTATCCTTACCGTTTGTGGTTCGTGGAAGCTTAGTAATGAAATCCATGGAGATATTCTCCCACTTCCACATCGGTATCTCTGGTTATAATAACAATCCCAAAGGTCGCTGATGTTCTGCCTTGACTTTAGCACAGTTAAGGCACTTAGACACATACTCAGCAATATCCTTCTTCATTCCAGGCCACCAGTACAAGTCCCTTAGGTCTTGATACATTTTATCAGAACCCGGATGGATTGAGTAACGAGACTTATGAGCTTCATCCATAATCACCATCCTAAGATCACCTCTGTTCGGTATCCACAACCGATTCAAATAATACATTAAACCATCGTCCTTGGTTTCCAATAAAATCTCAGCCCCGCAGGACATCTCATTCTTCAAGTTATCTTGAGCCAATGAGTGTTGTTGGGCTGTGAGAACATCATTTCGGAGACTAGTGTGCACTCGGACACTATGGATCTGCACTTGACTTTTGCGACTAAGCGCGTCTGCTACTATATTCGCTTTACCAGGATGGTAGCGAATTTTCACAGTCATAATCATTTAGCAGTTCAACCCATCTCCGTTGTCTCATATTGAGCTCTTTCTGATTTAGAATATGTTGCAAACTCTTATGATCAGTAAAGACAACACACTTTGTGCCATGAAGATAATGTCTCCATATCTTCAAAGCAAACATGACTGCACCAAGTTCCAAGTCATGTGTAGTGTAGTTCTTTTCGTGAATTTTCAACTGTCTAGACGCATATGCCACAACCATTCCCCGTTGCATGAGGACACAACCGAGACCTAGGTTGGATGCATCACAGTAAACCACAAAATCATCATTTCCATCAGGCAGTGTCAAGACAGGAGCATCACAAAGTTTCTGCTTTAAAGTCTGAAATGCCTCTTCTTGCTTTGGTCCCCACTCATACGGTTTATTCTTTTGAGTCAAAGAAGTGAGAGGGACAGCAATTCTGGAGAAATTTGAAATGAACCGCCGATAGTAACCGGCAAGTCCAAGAAACGATCGAATCTCCGTCGGTGTCTTCGGTGTACTCCAATTCTTCACCGCATCAATCTTTGCAGGATCCACGTGAACACCATTTTCATTGACTATGTGCCCCAAGAATTGAACTTCCTTAAGCCAAAATTCACATTTAGAGAATTTGGCATACAGTCGCTCTTCTCTTAGGATCTCCAAAACCAACTTAAGGTGTTTCTCGTGTTCTTCCTTGGTCTTTGAGTAGATCAGAATATCATCAATGAATACGATCACAAATTTATCCAAGTATGGCCTGCAGACACTGTTCATAAGGTCCATGAAAACCGCAGGTGCATTGGTAAGGCCGAAAGGCATTACCAGAAATTCATAATGGCCATATCTTGTTCTGAAATCTGTCTTGGGAATATCATCATCATGTACACGAAGCTGATGATACCCAGACCTAAGATCGATCTTTGAAAACCATGCCGAGCCTTGAAGCTGATCGAAGAGATCATCGATGCGCGGCAGTGGATATCGATTCTTGATAGTCAACTTGTTCAATTCGCGGTAGTCGATGCACATTCGGAATGACCCGTCCTTCTTCTTGACAAACAGGACCGGTGCACCCCATGGTGAATGGCTTGGGCGAATGAATCCTTTATCAGTAAGTTCTTGCAGCTGGCTCGCCAATTCTTGCAACTCTGAAGGCGCAAGTCTGTAGGGAGCTTTGGCGACAGGGTTCGCACCAGGTATTAAGTCAATTTGAAATTCTACTTGACGTTCTGGTGGAAGACCCGGCAAATCATCTGGAAATACTTCAGGATAATCTCTAATTACAAGCACCTCTTCAATGTTCTTTCCCTTCTCCTTTTTCTCCACAATATGAGCTAAAAATGCTATACACTTCTTCCTAAGGTACTTGTGTGCTTCAGTCCAAGAAATTAGCTTAAGACCTTTGCTAGAAGTTTCTCCAAAAACTCTTAAGGTTTCACCCGAAGGTAATGGAATACGAATGTATTTCTCGTGACAAACTATCTCCGCTTTGTGGGTGGCTAACCAATCCATGCCTATGATAACATCAAAGCTACCAAGATGCATAGGTACGAGATCAATTGGGAAAACGTGATCACTTAAGTTCACAATACATCCAATAATAACGGTGTCAATATCAATAGTGTTTCCGTCAGCCATCTCCACGTTAAACGGTTTAGCTAAATATGTACGTGTTCTACCAAGCAAGCATTCAAAATCATATGAAACGAAACTCCCATCGGCACCAGAATCAAATAAGACAGATGCATAAGAGTTGTTGATCAGAAATGTACCGTTGACCACGTCCTGGTTGGCTTGAGCAGCTAGAGCATTCAGTTGGAACGCCCGGCCTCTTGCCACCCTCTGATTGTTCCCAGTCAACTTTGGGCATTGATTTCTGAAGTGACCCACTTCACCACACTCATAACAGGCTCTCGCCTGTGCAGGAGGTACCTGGCGAACGGGTACAGCTGGAATAGGTTGAGCTTGCGGAGCTGGCAGTGCAAGCGGTGCGTGTTGCATCCTTTGTGCTTGCAGTGCACTCCGAAAAACATTTGCAAAATGGCCATACTTGCCACAGTTGTTGCAGACGCGACATGGCAAGTTAGGTGCGTGATGATATCGGCAGGTATGACATTGGGGAGTAGCCCTAACATAATTCCTGGCAGTAGTGTTGTTTGAAGACTGCTACGCAGATTTAGCAGCAGGAGCGGTGACCATGAAGTTTCTGGTCTTCCTCTTTTTGTTGCTGCTTTTAGAAGTACTAGCAGCTTCAGACTTGACTTCGGTTTTGGTTTCTTTCACAGCAGACTTCACCTCTGTCTTCTTGGTTCCCTTCCTTGTAAGTGTTCCATTCTTCACATGATTGTCAGTAAGAGTTGCAGATAAACGGATCGCAGCCTCAAGTGTTTTGGGATTGCTCCCGTAGACTGTGTCTTGAATCTGTATTGGCAGTCCGCCGATATACTTTTCAATTGCCCTCTCCAAGGGTGTCACCAAATGAGGCACCAGTAGACTATACTCATGGAATTGAGTATTGTAGATGACGTTCTCGCCACTATCTTGTTTGAGTTCCCAAAACTCAGTCTCCAGTTTCCTCATTTCACTGCGGGGACAGAATTCAGTGGTCATCAAGTTCTTGACCTCTGCCCATGTCAGTGCTAAAGCAGCTTCAACTCCCCTAGTTCGTTTTTCCCCATTCCACCACGTTAGTGCACTCTTTTGGAAAACACTAGTGGCATAACGAACTTTCAGATTTTCTGGGCAATCAATGTTGATGAAAGTATTTTCCATGCTCTCAAACCACTGCAGTAGACCAGTGGCAGTCTCAGACCCCGTAAACTTCAGTGGATTACAGGAGTTGAAGTGTTTGAATGTGCAAGTTGGTGGGTTTGCACCACCTCGGTTCTGAGTGATGTTCTGGTTGGCTTGTGTCAATTGGTTCACCAATCCAGTAATGAGGTTGGCTAACTCTTGCATGCCGGAGTTGGCATTACCGTTAGCGTCCTCAGAGTTCGTATCATCTCCGTTGTGACGGTGAGGCGGCATGTTTCTGAATAGATTAGAAACATGTTACTACCGTTTACAACGTAAGTCATACAAACTATGATTAAATGAGTTCATTTTAAACAGTCAGGTTTACATATAGGAACTATATTTATCTCCTATCTGTCATTAAACTCATAACATTTATAAATTTCCTAATATTATACTAAGTGTCCTAGTTGGTCGTAACTAATAGTAGTTAACTATTCCTAAGTTCCATACATTCCTCACCCTATTCTAACACTGACAACCTCCTGATGCAATGCAACAAGCTTATATATATGGCATATGCAGAGGTAGATCGCAATCTCCCCTACACCGTCCCACCACCGTTTCATTGCACCACGATTATGCCCTTGTTAGTATTTAGGGTGTATCATGTATCTTACCAAAATCTCACTTCACAAACCTTATCCTAGGTAGGATAATTTTGAGTGAAGTGGTCTCTAGTTCCCTTGGACAATCAGGTTCGCCTAATGTCTAAGTTCACCTGACATGTAGGTTTGCCTATTTCTAAGTTCACCTAATGTCTAAGTTCACCTGACATTAAAGTTCCCCTACTATCCAAGTTCACTAATATTCAATTCAATCCCAATGTCCACCATTATCAATGAGGGTTCATATCATCACTGAGTGCTCTTACTGTCACTAAGTGTTCATATCCTCCCTAAAATTTATTCTCATCAAGTGTCCATACCATCACTAAGTGTTAGTATCATCACTATGCGTTTATATTATCTCCAAGTGTCTATATCATCACCTGAGTCTACAGTCCCTCACTAATCATTCATATCGTTCGTTGATCCTATGCACCCTACGTGTCCAATCAGTGTGTTTCATAAATGAGTTTATAAGTGTTTATCAAGTGTGATCATCCATGAGTCAATGCAAACCATTCCAACAAACATACCATCAAACAATGTCCCATCAACCTCAACTTCACAACATATCCTAGTACATCCTAGTAATATCCTAAGTTCCTGACACTGACAGACCCCCAATATACTACAAATGGTATATGTATAGGGCATATACAAGGGTAGATCGCAACCTACCTTACACCGTCCCACCACCTTTGTAGTATACTACGAGTGTGTCCTTGTCTGGTGTTTATAGATCAAACAGATAATTCCTAAAGCAAATAATTCCTAAGCAATTAATTTCCTAAGCAAATAATTTCCCAAACGGGTAGTTCCCACATTCTTCAATACTGACATCCACCTAATGTACCGTAAATGGTATATATATAGGGCATATGTAAGGGTCAGTTGCAACTGCCCTAGCCAACGTCCCACCACCTTTACGATACACCACGTGCATGTCCTTATCGAATCATTAGGGCACACGTAAGCAAGAAATTAATAAGCAACATATGTATATCAGATGTATAACAGGAGTTCAGTTAACATGTAATAAACACATAAGCATGAAGTCCTGAATATACTAACTAGTGTATGAATTAATTCATACTAGGGTATCCTACGGTTATAGACTAGGTCAACCATTTCTAATAACCTAATTCCCTATAACCCGGGCTCTGATACCAATCTGTAACACCCCGACCGATGGCGGAAACGTCGGGATGCCATGAGGGATGTGTAAATTGTTCAAAAGCTCGTGGGCATCTAAATATATACCATCACATATCAATCAAACCAAATAAATGTTTACACAAAAATCATGTTCATCATGAATTAAATATATCAATTACACAAAAGATTTAGCTAAACTAACTAAATTCTACTCGCCAGAAATTCAGTTAATTAGCTAAGTCCAAGAATCCTATGTGATGATGTCCAAAATAGAAGAGATCATCTTCTTCAACCTAATTGTCTTCGTTTCCTGAAACATGTAAGAAAATCAAGTGTCAACTACGAAGTAGTTGGTGAGTAATCATAAGTTTTTATACTTAAAAGTGTTTTAATAAAATGAATTTAAAAGTTTGTGTTTAAAAAGGGTTTTATAAAAATGTTTTGATTAAAATGAGTATAAAATCTTATGGTCTTCCTAAGAAAATCCACAAGAATACCTGTACGAGATAATCCAACACATCTCCAAACTCAACAATCAAACATACACACAAACACATAGTCACATATCAATTAAATCATAGTTAATCATAGATAATCATAGTCAATAATAGATAATCAATCACATAACCATTCAACCAATCTCAACATCAGTAATCTCAAATAATATCTGTGACTATACATGGACATTATGTAATTAACATAAGATAAAGACATGATCCATAGAGTGGTCGCTAACCACGTGACAATACATGAAACCAATGCATTCAACCAAGGTTAAAAGCAAAGTTTCACGGAGTTGTGATAATCCAAGTGACAATACATGTAATCTTTGTTATTGACGGAAGTCAATGATAATGTTACACGGATCTATAAATGTAAGAGATAATCCATAAATAATGATAATTCTATATTGTGAATATCATATTGATAAACATGTATTATCCTTGTGTTATCAAAATAATATTTAAATTGGTATACATGTTTCACCTCCGAGTTTTAAAACAAAACAGTATAAAGAAAGGGAGGTTATGAGAACTCACCTGAGTCCGTAGATTCAGTGTTTAACAAAATGCGCGCTCGCGTATATGAACTCCACAACTACTCAACGATCTGTAATTGTTGTATGTTCGTGATCATAAGTATATGCGTTCTAATTTAATTGAATAACCATAATTGTTTACTTTTAATTTCATTATGTGTTTCACTAACTTAGTGTGATTAGTCCAAGTTGAAACGGATCATCCAACCTCTTATAAGTGCTCATCATTACAAATTGTTTAGACTTGCTAGTTGTTAACCACCTTATTATGATACAATTATTGTGATATCATAGATACATCCTCACATGCATGACCAATTACTCTAACCACCATAATTTGAGTTAGTGACACTTTAATTTCAATCTAATAACATCAATACATTAAGTTAATCGTAATACAAGTTCAATATATTCGTATTCCCTAGTTTCTTAAAAATCAAGTTAGGAAGAGAAAAGGTGGTGGTTTAGGTCATTCATGCATGCATGGATACATCCATATATATTTACCCCCATATACCTGCTTAAACACTCTTAATTACTTAGTTTAAAGAACTTGAATTCATCCAGCCCCAAGACCAGCGAACCTTAACCCAATTATGCCATAGGTTCGGCTCAAAGAAAGTGAAGGTTCGGCCATAATAGAAGAAAAGGTTCGGCCAGGGAAAATGGACCAGCAGCCCTAGGCTCGTCTCCCCTTAGGTTCGTGGCAACAACAAGTAGGTTCGCCCAATGGTTCGTGGAGGGGAAGGTTCGGCCGAGTAAACCAAAAGGTTCGGCCGCATGTCAATGGTTCGTGATCCAGTAATGGTTCGTGGTTTCCTAGCTTCGGCTAGTAGGGTTCGTCAAGAGGGTTCGCCATCCCTTAGGGTTCGGCTGGACAAGATGATTCGCCACCCTTCAGCGTTCGTGGCTTCACTGTGGGTTTGCTGCTAGTCAATGGTTCGGGGGGGCTACTGAGGTTCGGCCCATGTTGATGCAGCAGGTTCGCCCACCTGCAACTCGTCACCTGCTATGCTTAACATCATCATCATCCTCACGTTTCAGATCATTCCAGATGTGTTTATAGTTTTCATGGGGTGCTACTATGCCGATTTATATAAAAAATCCTTACAACCGTTTACAACGAAGGTGATGATAATTAGGGTATGTTTAAGTGTAAAAACAGAAGAAAAACTCAAGATTTACCTCGATTTGTCGTTCAAACGTATGCTTTTCTTGTACTTCCTTGTTCTCCTCGATTCCCCGGTCGTTTAGGCTCCGAGATCTCCTGAATCCGTTAAGATTTGAGGAAGAAAAACTAGAGAGAAGTGGGGAGGGTGTGTAGGTGACGAAAATAGGGTTTTTAGTGAGAGAGAGGGTTTGTTGAAATGAGGAAGAAGAAGGTTCTTTCTTCCTTATATCGCGTATCCACCCCGCGTACCCGGTCTCGTTTATATTGCGATAAAACAAAATGATTGCTCGGTTTTTAACGAAAACATATTCAATACATAAAACCTTTAATTAATTAGGTTTTGTTTCAATACACTAAATTTTAATTAAATGTTGTTTCGTAAAATGACTTCACTTTTAATCAAGAGGTTTTAATTAATTCGTTTCGTAAAATAAGCCCGTTCACTTTTGTCAAATCATTTAATTAAATAAAATAATTCATTCGTTTTCGTTTAAGGTTGTGATTCCTAATAAACGTTTTAAGTTTTCATTTATTAATTTAATATCGTTTGATATTATTTTATTATCTCGTCGAAACGCATTACTTGCGTACGTATTCGTAAAGATCGTCACCTTTGCGAATCCAACGCTTGTACCGTATTTCGATTCGATTTACTATTTATGGAATATCGTTTCAGAATATTATTCTTAATAAATGTATTCGTGTGAATTGTCACCCACGCGAATACATTTATTAAGTTAACATTTATGAATTAATATTCGCGTTTAAATATTGTTCGTAACCTCACCATCGCGTGTTTATTTCCAATTATATTTTCTTTATTTTTATGAACTCAATATTAAAATTCCCGGTCCAAAACTCACTAAACCAAATCACTGACACATCCATGATAGACCGAAATATGCATATGTATAGGGCATATGCAGAGGTAGATCGCAACCTCTCCTACACCGTCCCACCGCTATTTCGATAAACCATGACCATGCGTCTTTGACTATGTTTAGCACCCAATCTATAACGAACTCCCAGTTCCTTTCCATTCCAACCCAATCCATAATCATCAACAATATAACTGCGATAAACTCTCTGGTTCTGTTTAGTTGAGTTACAATTAAACTTTCCATGGTTTACGCTTATAATATGATCTAAACATGTATACCAGTAACAGTGATAATCATCAAATAATGTATCAATATTAATAATTACAAAATCTCAGGTCGTAACAGTACAATCGTACGGATGTACGGACGACCGGAAGTACAGTGATATTACAAACCCCGAGACATAACTGAGTATTTACAAGGTAAATTATCGCTTGCTCAAGATGATGAACATGGTAAACCTGAAAACGATAGTGATTATCGTCAACAAGGTCGTAGATGGTTTATGTAGAGGTTGAAGTCGTGAGGATCGTTCTAGCTCAAGGCATGATCAACATGAAGCAATAGAAGGAAGAGACAAATCAAGGATTTAATGTTATCGATGTGAAGTTTTTGGTCACTCTGTATATGAATGCATAAGTCAACAACCAAGGGAGGAAATGGATAATTTGGGTCAAGAAGATGAATCAATATTGTACCGATGGAAAACGGGTCCATATCAAGATTAAACATGAAGTTGAAGGTTAATTTTAATAGTATTTTAATATGAATATAGTGGGTGGTATAGTTTGATAATTATTAGGAGTTTTATTTATTATTCAACTAGGATAGTAGCTCGTATATTACAGGTTGAATAAAAAAATATTAAATAGGACCAAATTTGATTATTTTTATTCTTTAAACTTCTTTTATAAAAAAAATTATAAAGATTTTATTTATAAAAAATCATTCTTAATTTTTTTTGTATTTTTAAAAAGTTTTGTTTTAGAAAATATTCATCTTTTATAACAATTTGTTTTTTAAATATGTTTATTAATAAGAAGTTTATTTTATTATATTAGTCATCTAATTTTAAGTATTTAATATTATAAAATGAGGGAGGCGAACAAATTAATATATATATATATATATATATATATATTAAAATGCAACTAAAATGAATAGTGTATATATATATATATATAATATTGAAATAGTAAATATACATATTATATTAAATAGTATGAATACTATGTATATATATGGTAAAAAAATGTTATTCTTTCTAAGTTTCGATGGTGTTCGGAGAAACTAACGGTGGTTTATTTGTTCTTACATAAAATCAATATTTGCTAAGAGATTTTTTTTTTTTTTTAATTCAACCAATCGGTTGATGGTGAGAAGGATTTTGTAAGCGATTTTTTCTATTATTTTCGTAACATATTTGTATGAATTTTGTATGATTTTATGTTTTAATGAGAAATTAGTATAGAGATCGTGACGAGAGATTTTGATTTTACTATGTAACTTATGATTCTGAAAATGATATATAATACCCATTACCAGGAGTAAACTGCAATAACCTGCCGCAACGCGTAGCGGGGAAAAACCTTGTTGATATTATAATCCTAACTTTATAGCATGTGTTCCTCAGAATTTTTATTTATTAGTTACAAAAGATCATGTTTGTTTAGTCTATAACTAAGCGTTTAATTAAGTATATGTTTTGTGTGGTTTTTATGATTCTTAACTTTTTTGAACGACAATTTGGATCACTGATAGGTCATAGACCTATCCGATCATATCCATACCTAATAGGATAAAACCACAATAGGTAAGAGAAAACGCTTGACCCAACATGATACTTTTCCTCAACTATTTGAGCTGAGTATATTGGTTTTTGATTCTTAATAAAATTTAAATATGACTTGTGATTTGTTACTTATATTTGTGTTGCTCAATCCAATTTTTCCAACAATAACTTGTAAGAAGTAAGACAATGATTAATGAATTAGGAGGCCTGCTCCAAAGTCATATGTTGTAACTTAGTGAATGTAAGCAAAAAGTGTTCTTTCCCAAATGCCACGTAGGCTGTGTATGTGGTGACATTCTTATGAGTTAATAAATATTATAAAAAAAGACATGAAGTGTAGCGTTATTGTTGGCGGATAAAAAAAATAATAAACTAGTTAATGATGTTTATAGGGTCGAATTATGAGTAATTTGAATTATTTGAATTGGGTTATTTAGATTGAATTCTTTTTTTCCTCTATCCAAATTCGACATGACCCGAATTGGTTGGATCCTATCCAAACAATATCTATCGGAATGAATTGAGTTCAGATTATAATAAATCCAAATAACTCAAATAAAGCTGCAATACTTAAACGAGAGAAAATATAAGGCATTGCATGGTGCGCGTGACCCATGTAACATATTATTTTTTGAATGTGTTTTTATTGCAAAAAATGATATTTAAAAATTTTAATAAACGAAAAATATATAATTTCAGAAATACGTCTGATTACAGGTTTTTCTCGTGTTAAAATTTGTGTAAAAAATTTGCATTAAACTCACTTATTCGTGAGCGCGACTAGTTTAACACTCATATTTATTGTAATAATAGGTTAAAAAATTTTGTATTACACATATTAAAATATAAAAATAAAAAATTTATTTCAAATAACATATCATGTATTTCTTAAAGATGTTTTTAAAAATATAAAAAATGTGTCTTAAAGTGTAATCATATTATTTATAAAATTAAATTAAATTATTAATATTTAATAAAAGAAACATGAGAAAAGTTAAAATTTAAAAAAGTGCCATAAAAATATTTAATAAGTGAAAGATGCGGGAAACCAATTTTAAGATGCTCTAAAAATGACCTTTATCTAAAAAAAAAATGACACATATTCATATAAACTTTTATTTATCATAACAGGTAGATAAATTCTTTGAAGATAATAACGATTAGCTTGCTTAAATTCACATGAAAGAGTTTCAAATTTTTATGCAAGAGTGTATTTTTCAAACACTTATTAGATTAAAGTTTATTATATATAAGTGAAATGAACTAAGGATTTTTATTGAATACGCTAACAAAAAAAATTAGAGTTAATTACACGGATGGTCCCTGTGGGTTACCCAGATTGCACGGATGGTCCCTAACTATCAGAAATGTGGTCAGAAAGTTTGCAAAAACGTAACACGGATGGTCCCTGGGTTGGATGTCTGCTAACTTTTTATGTTAACTTTTTAAAAATGACCAAAATACCCTTACCCAACCAGTTTAACCCAACCATCTCTTCCCCTCTGGCAACCACCTCCGTCAAACACCACCTCATACCATCTCCGGCGGCAACAAACCCTCCATTACACCCTTCTCATCATCTTCTCAATTTAACCCTAACATCAACCACAACTTTCAACCACCACCGTCTTCATAATCACACGCCTTCCACCTGATACACCTGGAAAACAAACACAAAGATCACAACTTAAATTAAATTTTTGATCATTGAATTTTCAGATCAAATTTGGTAAGTATACACACTCAATGTTGTACTTGAATTTGGAGGCAATAATAGCTCATTTCCGGTTAAATTAAACATTTGTAATACATATAGTCATTATGTTGGGGTAAATTGGTCAATTATGTGAGGGTAATTTAGTGACTTAATGACTATATGTGTTACAAATATCTAAAGTTTGGGACCATATGCGTAATTTATGAAACCTATGGATCAGGAGTTAAAATATTAGCAAATCACAAGGACCATATCGGTAATTTACTCTTTATAATGTGTTGAGATGTATCCAATAATTATTTTGAAATTGGAATTACGTGTCTGTAAATGCTATAATTAGGGGGACTTCTTTATTTGAAGTCTAATTTAATGGAGCTTGTTTTGCGGGCAAATATAAATGATTTATGGATACACTTGTGAAGTGTGGTCTTTTTTTTTTTCTTGGATCAATTACATATATCCGCTTGCTAAAATCATTTATTACATATTTACTCAATTATAAACTAAATCACATATTTCCCATTTTTAAAGTAAATATATCACATATTTATCCATTTCATTAAAAAACAAATTATGTATATCTTGTTTTACCCTTAATGAACTAACTAAAAAAACTTACATATTTCTCCTTACTAAAGGGTAATTTTGGAACTTGGGGGATATATGTAATTTTAGTTTAACATTGGGGATATATGTAATTTTGATGTTTAATAAGGGATATAGATATTATCCCTTTTTTCTTTTTATTGGCATCTATAGGGGCTCACATTCAACCAACATTACCATAAGAGTGATATTGCTTTGGAAAAATAAGTTTCCAAATTTATGATTCACGGGTTACACAATTTATACCTCCATCAACAAGAAATCATTTGATTCACGGGTTACCCAATTTATACCTCCATCAACAAGACATCACTGGTGGCTAATCTTAAAATAAATGGCAAAATCTTTAAGATTCTTTATATAGTTGCAGACAAGAAGCCACAAACAACTGACAAAGTAAAAGGGGAGCAAAACAGGAAGTACTTCAACGGATATTTTTGAAGCCAATTTGTAAGTGTTTCTTTTGTTGTATCGTAGGGTTTATGATTCTGTGAATTTGTTGGATTTTCGCGGTTTGTAAAATTAGTCGTTGGAAATTGTGCGCTATACTTATACCGGAATATCATTAGCTAGGATTTCATGCGATGATTGTTACATGCAAAAATGCGAGGATTTGCTTTGCTTTTGTGCAATTTTGCAGGGTTTAGGATTTTGTGTTTTGTTCAATTTTTTTATCTTCAACAAACTGTTTGCTGTAAATCTAAACTTCCGGTGAAGATTTGATATTTTGTGTTCAATTATTTTCCGACAACTTTCCGACAAAGTTTTTTTTTTAAATTTTAACAAGATAAACTTTACCAAAAAATTTACGACGAATGCGTTTAATTATCGATTTTTTTATTCAAATAGTTTCCAGCTACTTTCCGACAACATGCTGAAAAAAGATTTAATTTTGTTAAATTTCCGACGAAATACCGACAATATGGAACTCTCTTTTTTCCGACAAACATTAATATACATTTTTCAAAAATCCAAAAAACTTAAAAACATCCAATTTTCCTGCTAAAATATTACCTAAAATCCCAAAAAAAAAAACTCAGAAAATTCCAAAAACAAATATGTTTGAACAATCTTTTTCAGACAAGTTTCCGACAAGATTTATTTTTTTTCCCTTTTGTCGGAAAACTCTCGAAATTTTTAATATTTTCCAACAACTATCCGACAAAATTATCAAAAATTCATTCATATTATTTCTGACAAGTTTCCGACGACATTAAATTGTCACTTTTTTTTCGTTTGTCGGAAAACTCTCGCAAACTTATAATCTTTTCCGACAATTTTCCGACGATAGTATCAAAAAATTCATTTTCATTATTTCAAAACAAGTTTAATAAACAAGAAATAATATAATTCTTTTATTTGTCGGAAAATTATCGGAACTTTATTTTTTTCCCCGACAACTTTCCGACAATATTTCAAAAGTTTCTTTTCCCTTATTCAAAATTAGCATAATAAAACGGAGATAATATAACTCTTCTTTTGTTGTCGGAAATTTGTCGGAACAAGATTTCTCTTTCCGACAAATATAAGAAAAACAACACTTTAATATAGTTTAGTCGAAAAACTCTCGGAACTTTAGAATATTTTTATCTATTTTTTGAAGTTCAAAACCGGTGTAGGAACCTTTTATTTGGGGATTTACCTCCAAATTCCAAGATAAATTCTTTCTAACAAAACATATTATAGATGATCCGTAATAACATGTAAACAAGTTGATTGCTTTTGGATATCAGGATATGCAAGACCGAGATAGCTCGTGTTCAATTCTAGCTCCCATTTTTTTTAACTTCCAAAAATGGATTATATGACGCATAATGAATACTAAAAACGTCTTAATTTTAAATATCTTGTTTTGATAAAAAAAAATTTACGAAACAACGATAGCTTCTCGTTTATAATGGGGTCAATTACCTAGAGAGTTCGTGTGTTTTGCTAGTATTTCACTCTTGGTCCATAAGTTTCATAAATTACTCATATAGTCTCAAACTTTAAACATTTGTAATACATATAGTCATTATGTTGGGGTAAATTGGTCAATTATGTGAGGGTAATTTAGTGACTTAATGACTATATGTGTTACAAATATCTAAAGTTTGGGATCATATGTGTAATTTATGAAACATATGGACCAGGAGTTAAAATATTAGCAAATCACAAGGACCATATCGGTAATTTACTCTTTATAATGTGTTGAGATGTATCCAATAATTATTTTGAAATTGGAATTACGTGTCTGTAAATGCTATAATTAGGGGGACTTCTTTATTTGAAGTCTAATTTAATGGAGCTTGTTTTGCGGGCAAATATAAATGATTTATGGATACACTTGTCAAGTGTGGTCTTTTTTTTTCTTGGATCAATTACATATATCCGCTTGCTAAAATCATTTATTACATATTTACTCAATTATAAACTAAATCACATATTTCCCATTTTTAAAGTAAATATATCACATATTTATCCATTTCATTAAAAAACAAATTATGTATATCTTGTTTTACCCTTAATGAACTAACTAAAAAAACTTACATATTTCTCCTTACTAAAGGGTAATTTTGGAACTTGGGGGATATATGTAATTTTAGTTTAACATTGGGGATATATGTAATTTTGATGTTTAATAAGGGGATATAGATATTATCCCTTTTTTCTTTTTATTGGCATCTATAGGGGCTCACATTCAACCAACATTACCATAAGAGTGATATTGCTTTGGAAAAATAAGTTTCCAAATTTATGATTCACGGGTTACACAATTTATACCTCCATCAACAAGAAATCATTTGATTCACGGGTTACCCAATTTATACCTCCATCAACAAGACATCACTGGTGGCGAATCTTAAAATAAATGGCAAAATCTTTAAGATTCTTTATATAGTTGCAGACAAGAAGCCACAAACAACTGGCAAAGTAAAAGGGGAGCAAAACAGGAAGTATTTCAACGGATATTTTTGAAGCCAATTTGTAAGTGTTTCTTTTGTTGTATCGTAGGGTTTATGATTCTGTGAATTTGTTGGATTTTCGCGGTTTGTAAAATTAGTCGTTGGAAATTGTGCGCTATACTTATACCGGAATATCATTAGCTAGGATTTCATGCGATGATTGTTACATGCAAAAATGCGAGGATTTGCTTTGCTTTTGTGCAATTTTGCAGGGTTTAGGATTTTGTGTTTTGTTCAATTTTTTTATCTTCAACAAACTGTTTGCTGTAAATCTAAACTTCCGGTGAAGATTTGATATTTTGTGTTCAATTATTTTCCGACAACTTTCCGACAAAGTTTTTTTTTTTAAATTTTAACAAGATAAACTTTACCAAAAACTTTACGACGAATGCGTTTAATTATCGATTTTTTTATTCAAATAGTTTCCAGCTACTTTCCGACAACATGCTGAAAAAAGATTTAATTTTGTTAAATTTCCGACGAAATACCGACAATATGGAACTCTCTTTTTTCCGACAAACATTAATATACATTTTTCAAAAATCCAAAAAACTTAAAAACATCCAATTTTCCTGCTAAAATATTACCTAAAATCCCAAAAAAAAAACTCAGAAAATTCCAAAAACAAATATGTTTGAACAATCTTTTCAGACAAGTTTCCGACAAGATTTATTTTTTTTCCCTTTTGTCGGAAAACTCTCGAAATTTTTAATATTTTCCAACAACTATCCGACAAAATTATCAAAAATTCATTCATATTATTTCTGACAAGTTTCCGACGACATTAAATTGTCACTTTTTTTTCGTTTGTCGGAAAACTCTCGCAAACTTATAATCTTTTCCGACAATTTTCCGACGATAGTATCAAAAAATTCATTTTCATTATTTCAAAACAAGTTTAATAAACAAGAAATAATATAATTCTTTTATTTGTCGGAAAATTATCGGAACTTTATTTTTTTCCCCGACAACTTTCCGACAATATTTCAAAAGTTTCTTTTCCCTTATTCAAAATTAGCATAATAAAACGGAGATAATATAACTCTTCTTTTGTTGTCGGAAATTTGTCGGAACAAGATTTCTCTTTCCGACAAATATAAGAAAAACAACACTTTAATATAGTTTAGTCGAAAAACTCTCGGAACTTTAGAATATTTTTATCTATTTTTTGAAGTTCAAAACCGGTGTAGGAACCTTTTATTTGGGGATTTACCTCCAAATTCCAAGATAAATTCTTTTTAACAAAACATATTATAGATGATCCGTAATAACATGTAAACAAGTTGATTGCTTTTGGATATCAGGATATGCAAGACCGAGATAGCTCGTGTTCAATTCTAGCTCCCATTTTTTTTAACTTCCAAAAATGGATTATATGACGCATAATGAATACTAAAAACGTCTTAATTTTAAATATCTTGTTTTGATAAAAAAAAATTTTACGAAACAACGATAGCTTCTCGTTTATAATGGGGTCAATTACCTAGAGAGTTCGTGTGTTTTGCTAGTATTTCACTCTTGGTTCATAAGTTTCATAAATTACTCATATAGTCTCAAACTTTAAACATTTGTAATACATATAGTCATTATGTTGGGGTAAATTGGTCAATTATGTGAGGGTAATTTAGTGACTTAATGACTATATGTGTTACAAATATCTAAAGTTTGGGATCATATGTGTAATTTATGAAACCTATGGACCAGGAGTTAAAATATTAGCAAATCACAAGGACCATATCGGTAATTTACTCTTTATAATGTGTTGAGATGTATACAATAATTATTTTGAAATTGGAATTACGTGTCTGTAAATGCTATAATTAGGGGGACTTCTTTATTTGAAGTCTAATTTAATGGAGCTTGTTTTGCGGGCAAATATAAATGATTTATGGATACACTTGTGAAGTGTGGTCTTTTTTTTTTTCTTGGATCAATTACATATATCCGCTTGCTAAAACCATTTATTACATATTTACTCAATTATAAACTAAATCACATATTTCCCATTTTTAAAGTAAATATATCACATATTTATCCATTTCATTAAAAAACAAATTATGTATATCTTGTTTTACCCTTAATGAACTAACTAAAAAAACTTACATATTTCTCCTTATTAAAGGGTAATTTTGGAACTTGGGGGATATATGGGTGCGGGTCAGGACGAGTTTTAAGCAAAATCAGTTCGGGTCTAAATGGATTATTCTTAAAAAACATCAATTTAGTCTAACTTAAAATGTGTTATAAGTAAACAAATAGTCCATTTGGATAAGTTTTAGTGATTTTCTCATCAAATATGCTATTAATCATCTTAAATGTTTGAATTCATTGCATTTACATACTTTTTTGATTACCCGTCTTGACCCGCATTGTGTTTAAGTGCTACCCATCTCAACCCATTCAATATAATGATGTTACTCATTTCAACCATTATACTATAATGGTTTACCCAAACCAACCCATTTCCTTTGACATGGGTACAAATTGCCTCCTCTAGGTTAAATTTTGCTATAATTAAAAACAAACAATCAATCTCTTCACCTTATCAATGTAGCTCCGGTGAGTTTGCTCGTTACTTTTACTTTCAACAGATTCCAAACACAAAATCACAACTTCACGTTTCTGAAAACTCGAATGCTTCGAAGACCGATTCTCGTTTCCTCCGTTGTCATTGTTCTCTTCCAGCATGTAATCCACCATTTGCCGAGTTAACTAAACAATGAACTCTTCTTCGTCACAGTCTCCATCGCCGGAATCAAGATCTGCATCACTTGAATCAAGTTCTGATCCGAATAATGTAGTTAAAAACAAAGACAACGAAGATGAACTCCATGAGCTGACACGAGAATCGATATTCGAGTAGCAAGAAAAGTGAAGATGAGCGAGTTTCTAGCTTAGTGGTTGTTATTGACGGAGGTGGTGGTGGTTGCGGGTAGCGATGATGCAAGTGTGTGTATACACACATTTTTTTAATAATAGGGGTATTTTAGTCATTTCACACCTACTTAACAAAAAAAGTTAACAGACTTCCAACCCAGGGACCATCCGTGTAACGTTTTTGCAAACTTTCTGGCCACCGTTGTAATTTCTGATAGTTAGGGACCATCCGTGCAATCTAGATAAACCACAGGGACCATCCGTGTAATTAACTCTTTTATATATAATATTAAATGCAATTGTTTGGTTAACACTTAACACTTGTAAAACTGTTGGATCGGGTTAGTAACTCCTAACACTTTACAAAATAGTTTCTTAATACAAGTTAACAGAAGCGGAATTGTTGTTAACATAATATTACTATTACTTGAACAATTAGTATGAAAAATAAAAGTAAACACACAAGTTTATTTCAAGCTTAAAGTATATTTCTTTTAAGTATATTAAGATCACAAGACTCATACAATTTGGATACTATTCACACATCTTAGCATATTACATTGAGATGTTATATGCACAAAACTACACTTGCATTCTTATATAAATACAAGGCTAAACTATACTAACAAGGCAAGCCAGATTAATTATAATTGACACATATAAACTACTTTGACTTTACATTGAATGTTTATGGTACAAAAGTCCATTGTCTACAATGTCTCATAGGATTTTTTGATGCAATCATGATAAACACTGCTACTTTGTGAGTTATAACATGCTATTCTAACTAGCACGTGAATGTATGTTACCTTGTTCAGAACTCCATATTCATATCTGCAATTTTCTTCAAATGGAAATCTATCATTGGCTTTGTCTTTTGATTGGTTATTAGAAGGATAAAATTATTCTTCGAATACCTATAGTTTTCTAAATGTTAAATTGTTCATTATGACGACTTAAGGTTTTCAAAGGAAAATCTCATTCTTCCAATACTTCTTTGAACTTAGAGGGATTTGGATTTTATAAGAATGTGATGGTGCACTTGAAAAATGATTTTGGTACGTATCAGCCTTAATTATTCTTGTAAAAACCAATCCTCAAGCTAGAAAACTTTTTAAAGTTACCCTTAACTTTGCAACATATGGTAACCTTAATTGCAATTGTCGGCTAACACTTGCAAAACCAATCCTTAAATTTGATAACTTTTAAAGCTTATCCTTAACTTTGTAAAATATCATTTTGACTTTCTTAAGTTTCAACAGTGTAAAGTTTATTCTCTGCAATTTACACATTGTTGTAAAACTCCCCAAGTGCTCCCAACATAAGGTGAATAGTTGTCGAGTAATTTTCGAGCACTTGCTGATTAGGCTGAGTATTCACTCTTTTCAGTTGACCAATCTAGCAGTGTCTAACGACATTTTGCAACCATAATTGTATAAAATATGATTTCTCTCAATGACTTTCATTTATTTATTGACTTGCATAATCCTGTCATTACCTTGAAAAAGAGACTGACACCAAAAGAAAAACATTAGTGCAATTATATAACTACTTTTTAATCTGTGTTTTTGTCTTCATAATTGAACTATTATTACTTTATATGTTTCTTTTATGTCCTTAAGCACGCTAATGTCACTAATGCATGAAGGTAATAAAGTTAGTATATATATTGTACACATAATATCGCTTTAAACTTTTCATATATTTTTTTAATAGAATTACTTTTTTAAAGAAACTTATAGTATAACATACATGGCATAATAGTTTTCCTATTTAAGTTTCAATCTCCATAACCAATTTGCTACAACTTCATATGTTTTTTAAATCATACGCCTTGGCTCAGTGCACAGATTTTAATCGTACCCATCAGATGCAAACACACGAGTAACTTTACTCATTGTTCGAACATGACATATAAAATACAAGTGTGTGGTGAATCCAGAAACCAAAGAAATGGTTCAAAGTAGCTTAAAAGTATATAAAACACACACGATCAAACTTTACCAAGTTTACAGTATTAACCCAAGCCATGAACATTGTTAATTAATTTGGTTTAGAAAAATTGATTAATAAATTTATGATAAAGTTATAAACAAGTCATGCTCAAGTTTGATATCTGTTTAAGCCATACAAGCTAAGCTCAAACTTAAATGAGCTCCGGTTAGCTCGTCTCATTTCATTTTGGTTGCCCCTAGATAGACATGAAAGAATTAGGGTCATCATAGTAAGGCTATACTGACACCTCATTTGCGATGCACACATATAATGTATATATGTGTTAGTCCTCAAGGGCAAAAGTAAAATTACATTAATTTTAACGTTATTTTACTTATTTTGAGAAAATAATGTTAAAAGCGTTGGGATTATTAACTTTAAATGATAGCTTTGAGCCAAGGACTCCTTTGGAGTAGCCTCTGTTAGCCTATACTTGTTAACCAAGTTTGTTTAATAGCTAGTATCTCTAACAGGTTATAGTCTACGGACATATTTGTCATTATGTCAAAGTTATGTTATAGATTAGTATGTAATTATGTAAATTAGAAGGGTTGATCTTGTAATACCTAATTCTCAATTAGGATATGGTCGACATACTTGAACCGAAAATGTACGTATATATGTCGATCATATGGCTGAGATCAATAACAATTTCAATCACTTGTATATTTGATTATCAATTTCTCTCAATCTCCTCATGTTCCTCATTTCCTGGGCAACAACCTCTCTATCTTTTATCTCTGACCCTACTGTAAAGTGGGAATATACTAAGTTTGTTTGTTATAGTAAGGCTATGCTGCTTTCTATTGAACCCAAATATGTGTGTACATATACATATTTTAAACAGACACATTTACGTATATAACATCAATCCAAAGCTAAGGCATATACATAGAAATCAACTCATTCACGAGCCACAACCACCATTTGCTTACCAACATTTTTGCCTGTAAACAACTTGATCAAAGCCACGGGTGCGCTCTCAAGCCCTTCTGCAACATCCTCAATGTAGCAAATCTTCCCTTGTTTTATCAAAGGCATAATCATTTCCATATATTTTGGAACCATGTGTCCGTAATCGGACACAAGGAAGCCTTGCATGCGCAGACTTTTTGCTATTATATGGAATAGGTTGTGCACCCCATCCACTTCCTCTAGATTGTATTGGGAAATCATCCCACAAGCCGAAATCCGACCATGTGATCTCATATTTGGGAGTACCGCATCCAACATCATTCCCCCGACGTTCTCTAAGTAAATATCAATTCCATTAGGAAAATGTCACACCCTTGTCGTTGTGGAAGCGTATGGTGTGACTTTCAAGGTTTCACAGTCATGATTTACAACAAAAGACACATATGTTTCTATATTACAGAGCAATATTACAATTACATTAGCCACAAGCCTAATGTAATAACAGTTTTATCTAAGTTTCACACATATATATATAATGCTATTACACATATATAATATGCTATGTATCACACTGTTGAGTCTATCTCTCATAGACTCTACAATAGGTCTCCAAAGATTTAGCTCTCAGCTCCACCCCTGTATCATTATGCATCTGAGAAAACATGATTTTAAAACAATCAGCATATTGCTGGTGAGTTCACAAGTTTATTTATCAAAACGTATGTAATGTATCCAAACAATTCAAATGTTTTCATAAAATAAGTTAAATAATATTCATGTCCCAAACTGGGTGTAAAACATTGGTATCCAGTGCGAGCATTGTTCCTTCCAACAATGTCGTGTTTAGTTCCCGACCAACTGTCCAATTATAACTCCTGGGCTCCCGTAACCGAGCTGACGAGTTCAGTGTTTGCCCCTTCCCAATGTCCTTGTCGCAAGACATTGTGTGTTATAGCCTTATTGAGCGCCCGCTCGACATCCAGTCGTGGTTTTAGCTACGAACCACGGGCGAGGAT
Source organism: Mikania micrantha (assembly GCA_009363875.1). Taxonomy (NCBI): domain Eukaryota; kingdom Viridiplantae; phylum Streptophyta; class Magnoliopsida; order Asterales; family Asteraceae; genus Mikania; species Mikania micrantha. The sequence continues at coordinate 58,378 of CM018686.1, forward strand.
TGTCAATCACAAATAGAATCTATTCTCAATAATCACGCCCCCCCACGGTTAACGGTTACAGAATAGGAGACTTAGCGACAAATGTGTGACCCGTGAAATAATGACAAGTTTGGTCATATGTTTCGCCCCACTGTCACGTGTTTCAACCAAATGTTTTACAACGCTTTCGTTTTCTTGTTTCACAAAGTGTTTCAAAAGTGTTTCAGCATTTCAATTTATGCAAATCAGGTTTCATGTTTCACAAAATGCATCGAAAGCGTTTCAGAGTTCCTCCTGATCAAATCAGGCTTCATGTTTCACAAAATGCATCAAAAGCGTTTCAGAGTTCCACCTGATCAAATCAGGCTTCATGTTTCACAAAATGCATCAAAAGCATTTCAAAGTTCCACAATAATCAAGATGTTTCAAATGAGTTTTTATGTTTTCTCATTCCCCGAGTTCAAAAGCCAAAATACAGAAAAGGGGTTCGTGAACTCACCTGAGTTGATTCAAATCAGTAACAATGCACAACGTTCGTATCACTAGTTCTTGAACTCTAAACCTGTATGTTATTAGAGTTCTATAAGTTACTTAAGCTTAATCTGACTCTCAGAACTTTCCTTAGTTTAATATCTCACAACGTGTGTTAACTGAGAACCTATAATGATTTAGGTTCTTATTAAGAAACTTATAACTTGTTGGTTTAATCAGGACATTTCCAGATTAACCAAATTAGTATTGTTGTTGATTATATCACCAAAACAGTTTCTCAATGGATTCCAGGTTTAGAAATAGTTACTCCTTGTCATTGATCATTCCAAAGAATGATCAGGACAATCACAACCATTGTTATAATCAAATGGTTAAAACCATTATGATCTATGAGATGGTTTCATGATAATCAGACATTATAACGGATTAAAACAAAGATATCACCGTTAACCTGTCAAGTTCTTCATTTCTAACTATTCCTAGCCATCATCTAGGCAATAATCAACAACAATAACCATGATATCACTATTAAAATCTAGATCTAATTCATATATTATCAAACTAATAGAAGAGGTCGAATCGTTACCCTTTCGGACGGATTTCTCGGATAGAAATGAAGATCAGGAGTTGTAGATCTAGGCAATAATCAACAACAATAACCATGATATCACTATTAAAATCTAGATCTAATTCATATATTATCAAACTAATAGAAGAGGTCGAATCGTTACCCTTTCGGACGGATTTCTCGGATAGAAATGAAGATCAGGAGTTGTAGATACGTTTCCTAGCTTGATCCTAATGATTTAGTAGCTTCAAAATGGATATTTGGGGGTTAAAACTTGATCTGGTTCGTCTGAAAGTCGAAAGTATTCGAACAGAAATGAAATCTGATCAAGAAAATCATATTTTTATGTCTGCTGGTCCGTCGCGTACCGCGGAGGATTTAAAAGGGTTCCTTCGCGTACCTCCATCGCCTTAGTTAGTTTTCAATTTTGTTTTCGCGATTCCGGGAGCATACGAACTCTGTTTTACACGCCGTTTTCGCCGACGTTCACGATTTTTCGAGCTCTTTTCAATCATTATAATTTCAAGACCTGAAAAGTTCAAAATATATGATCTCTTATTTAACGCTATATTCGAATCAGTGTATCTTGAAATCGGAGCCTCGTTTCGAAATTTCGCTTACACTCATTTTCTTTATTTTCGAGTTATGATTCTAACCTGGAATTTGTGAGTTGTCACAGAAAGTACCTGACACATTCGCTGAAAAGATTAAAAACCAAATAAACTTTATGTACAGCCAAAAGTTGCATCTACTTTCGTCTTTTTTACGTCAGTATTTTCATTGAAATAGACAATTCAGAGTCTTTGGTTATATTACATATAAACAAACAAATTTACCCAGTATATTCCTACTCTTTAGTAGGGTCTAGGGGAAAGGACGAAGACAAACCTTACCCCTATCTCAGTTGCGATAGAGAGACTGCTCCGAATGAGTCCCAGGCTCAAAGTTATCGTTTGAAGTGAATCATCCCAACGTTCTTAGTTATTTTCACAAAATAAGTAAAATAACGTTAAAATTAGTGCAATTTTAGTTTTGCTCCTTAAGAGCCCACACATATATGCATTATATGTGTGCACCGCAAATGTATGAGACTTTGGTTATATTACATATAAGCTTCCTACAAATCCTAATTTTAACCTAGATGTACATGAAAAGCCACCTCATGGCACCAAGGCGTTTTTCGAACAGCCTTGTGTGTAAGGATGTTCAAAATATCCGAAATTCGAAAAAATCCGAAATCCTAAAAAAAACTCATCCGAAATCTAATTCAAGTTGTTCGGGTCAGATAATATGATTTTAGATTCGAGTTGGGTTTCAGATAGGAAAAACATAGTTTTTTCGGGTTGCATATCCGAGTTGTTCGGGTTTTTCAGATGTAAGAGTCACAGTTATTCGGGTCGGATCGAGTTTTGACAGATAAAAAAATTTCAAACCCGAATAACTTGTTATCCGGCCCGATTGATTCTCAGGCGTGCTTTAGGAGGATGTATGCTGAAAAATACAATTTGGCAACTTTCTAACAGTTTGACCTGTTTTATTTCAAAGTATTTTTTTTTTCTCATTTAAATTTAATCTTGGATGACAATTATGTTTCAAGCTAACCTCTTTAGAGCTGCATCTTGATTTTGCTCATTCTTGTAGTTAAAAGCCTCATCAAATCCAAATTTATTCTTCAACAGATCAACCTTGGGTGATAAGATATTTGGGTACAAAAAGCAAACAACAATCAACATCTTTTTGAAACCAACATAGCTAATTTCATAAATAAATATATAAGTGTATGCGGTATATAATATAAGCAGTTATTACGTTAAAAGTTTTAAAAAGCACCAACCTTTTCATCTGTACCAGCACTCCCAACGACATAACATCCCGACAACGTTGCAAATTGACCAACGAGCTGACCAACTGCTCCTGAAGCTGCGGAAACAAAGACATGCTCCCCTTTCTTTGGAGCACAAATCTCATAGAAACTAGCATAAGCAGTCAAGCCATGCTTGCCTAGAAACAATCCATAAGATAAAATTCAGGAAAAGGTAGAGGTGGAAAAATGGGCTTAACTGGTTGACCTGAAATCCTTTTTGTCCAATTCTTGAGAAACATTATGGCTTCGTTTGCTGGGCGTGCATATAATGTATATATGTGTCGGCCCTCGAGAGACGAAAGTAAAATTGCATTAATTTTAACGTTAGTTTACTTAATTTATGTGAAAATAACATTAAAAACGTTGGGTTGGTCAGTTAATCAGGCATCATGGGCCGAGTGTCACATCGGAAGCAACCTCTCTATCCTTAAGTGGTAGAGGTAAGACTGTCTACATCTTAGCCTCCTCAGCCCCTACCTTAGCTTCGCTAATACGATGATGATGATGATGATTTTCTTGAGAAACATTAGGGTGAAACATGGTTAGAAAAGTAATTATATTCACAAGAAGTATGCATTATAAATATACTCATATTGTCTTTTTACTTATTTGACATGTTTTATTAATAGTTGTATTTATATATATTTTTCATTTTACGCGTTTGACATGTCAATGATAAAACATAACATAACCCGAATAGCCCATTTTAATAGAATGAGGGAAACTCCTCCTCTAAGAAAAGGCAAGACACACGTCAAGAACACTCTTGGCCTCTTCCAAGTTCTACAAGTGCAAACTTGTCAGTTGTCATGAACCCAAAAAAAAAAAAAAAAGAAACCACATCTAAGATACTCAGTAACGACAAAATAGAATGATATCAAGCATCCAGGGCCGGCTCAACCATTTTGGAGGGCCTAAGCGGAATAAAAAGTCGGGGCTGTCACCAACGGTTATGTTAAAAACTCCTCCTTTTATACGGGTTTGAGACCGACAATAATAAACTAAAAGTATATTTCTAATGGAGTTAAAAAAAATTGTTTATATTACATGTGTAAAATATTTAGACTAAATTTATTTTCTACTTCTTTAAATGCAGATTTTTTAATGAAATATTCATAATTAATTTTTTTAAGAAGTCGTGTTCATTTTAATATTAAAAGACTTTTATGTGAGTCTTGTAGAATCTTCTATTTTTTTCAGAGCTCACAAACTAAAAAGAGCCCACAGGTAAGAAAAACCCACGGCATAGAAAAAAATTAAAAAAATTAGAGGCCCTATATTTTTGGGACCCTAAATCAGTGCTTAGGTTGCTTGGCCCATTGGGCCGGCCTTGCATGCACCAAAAAGAAATCAACTATTTATTTGTGGGTAGTACAAGGCTCTAAGATACGACATTTATTGTGTTAAATGCCATAAATTAGACCACCATTTATAACAACCATAATTTCTGATCCTCTTTGTAGTTGCACATGCTTAAGATCTCTGCTGTATAAAGCCCAACTTCTTAAATGTCCCAAAAATTTACTTATTACATCTAAATCCCAACTTCTTAAATGGTCCAGAAATCTACTAAATATATCTACTTGTCTGTTTACAAACACAAATCCGAACCAAAATCGATTTAAACAGAAACATACCAAGAATTCCCGTATAATAAGATAGAGGCACGTCGGTATGTTCGATCTTGAATAGAGTCTCAGGAGCATTGATAATGCTGTATTCCTCCCATCTAGTGATTCCCCAAACCAGGTCTCCTTTCTTGAAGTTTGAATGCCCAGAATCAAGAGCTTTAGCTACTCCAGGTCCTGCTATAGGCTACATTAGAACAAATAATAAGTCAAATACTTGTGCCGAATAGGGTGTTCACTGTTCACTTTGAAACTGTGAAACAGTCCAAATCTGACATCAGGGACGGTCCTAAGAATTCAAGTGTCACGGACGAGCGAATAAAAAAATGCCCTAGCGAATTACAAATTTGTGATTTTTTGGTTTTATGTTTTTAAATACAAGTAAATGTATATAATATAAAAATAATTTCTAAAAATTTTGTGTCCTTGTAAGAAACGATCCCTGGATGGAGTTCAGGTTTGCCCTCCTCAGGGCCTCCCACGTCTGGCATTAGTTTTAGTTTCAAGGTTGGTCTTTTTGATACATTTCTCACGGTTGGTTTAGGAATTTACAAGCCATGACTAACAGTTTGGTTTTAAGCAATGCAACTTTTTATGGTTATCATGAGGACATCTTATCGTAATCAGCGTATTCTCCGCTAAAGGTCTTTTTTCTAGTAGTGGAGATTTTTGTTGCTGCTGAAGGTTTTTTTTGTTGTAGTGTCCTCACCAATTGTAAAAGGCTTCAATCCAGTTGATGGTATTATCAAGGCCGGCTCCTTGATTGAAGAATTTAGGTGAACGCCTAGGGCCCCACTCTAAATAAACACAATGGTATTTGTATATATTTGTTTCATAATTTATCTACAATGCTATCCTAGATCAATTGGTTTAGATAAATTTAAGTTACAGATTGGCTTAAAATTATTCAAAACCAAACAAATCAATAACCAAACCATTCAACACTCTTAATTGATAGCTATCTCTAAATTTGAAAACAGACCCCGAATTTTAAATTTGTCTTATGCCTCGAGCCCTCGATGACGGTTGAGTAGGCCTAAGTATTATTTAAAAGAAAGCATAACTTTTTTTACATTTTACTTGTCCTTTTATTTACTTCCATGGCATATAAACAAACAAGCTTATCCGGTATATTCTCATTTTTATGTAGGGTATGGGGGAAAGATGGACACAAATTTTCCCCTATCCCAGTTGAGATAAAAGGTTGCTCCGAAAAAGTCTTCGGCTCAAAGTTATCGTTTAAAGTCAATTATCCCAACATTTTAACATTATTTTAGTAAAACAATATTAAAATTAGGACAATTTTACTTTGACACTGTCATATGTTTGCACCGCAAATGAGACGTAACTTCCGTTGTCGTATATTACTTCAAAAACATAAAATTCTAGGGTTTGAAATTATATTCATATCCAAAATTACAACTCTAAGCACAAATCGTTCAATAAACAAAACGATGAAGATGAAGTTACCGACCGAACCAGGAGTGAAGGAATGGAAGTAAACTCGATGTTTGCTCATTTTAGTACGCAAGTAAGGATCGCAAGAGAGAAAAAGGTTCTTAACGAGAACGGCATTAGAACCTTCTGGAAGCTTGAGGTTGATTGTGGAAGATGTAACGAGGAGCATATCGGATTCCTTCAGGAAGCCGCTGACGTAATCTTTTAACACGATTTGTTTGTTCTTCACTTCTTCCATTTGCGTCCTGAAATGTTGTTGTTGAAGGGAAGATGAACATGTCATTTGTACAGCTTTTGTTTGATTGTATTCTATTCATGACCACTCGTTTCTTTGGTTGTTTTTTACCTTAAATTATAATTAATCGTATAAATAGTCTTTGTGATTTAATTAGATTACCGATAAAACAACACAAGCATATCGAGTTAAATTCTATCTTAAGTACGGTCGGGAGAAAGAGATGAAAATTAAATCTTACCTCTACCTAAAAAAAGACAGAGAGTCTGCTTTAGAAGAGTCGTTGGGCTCAATAAATGGTGTTTTTGTGACAAATTTCAAGTAAAAACAAATACATGGGGAAACACATGGTAAATACAAACGAATAATCACATGTACACCAAGCATGGTTAAAACGAGGACATATTATAGATATGGTCTTCAAACTTTAAAAAGTATAAATTTAGTTCAAAGGAGGTTACATGCATGATTCTTGTGGTTTGGTTAGATTGGATGTTTGAGATCTCTAACATTAACAAATTGCAAACTTAGTCCAAATACTTGTGAAATATTGCATAAATGGTAACAACTGTTGCAAATGTCGGCGTCCAAGGCAGAGTATTAGCTCCAAAGAGTTGTCTCGAGGCCGAATAATTTCTGAGTATTACCCGAGTACTCCCCCCTAGGGTTGAGTACTGCCCGATTACTCGTTCCAATGAGCTATTCCGACATAGGAGCGTCTAGCGACTTTTGCAGCTTTGATGGTAATTATAGTTTAATCAATAGCAGATTTAGTTCCCATATATAATTATGATTGTATTTCTAATTTTAGAACCTGGTTATTTAAAATCAATTAATATAAATAATTAACAAATTCAAACTAAATATTTAAACGATATTAAAATATTTTAACATTATTAAAATAATTTGTATTATCTATGAAATTATTTAAAATAGTTGTATTCGTATTAATTTATTAAATAGAAATATAACAAAAAATATTGAACGGTAAACGATAAGTAAAGAAGAATTTTGAAAATTTTGAATTCGCAAATTATGCTAACTAAATTTATTTCACCCGCGCGCTGCGGCGGGATATCACAGTACACTTCCGAGAATGTGTATTGTATATCATCTGCAAAAGCTTAAGTTACATATCAAAAATAAATCTCTCATCACAAACTAAACCCTAATCCCTAAAGTCAAAACATAAACTCTAAACCAACAAAAACTCAAATCTATAAGCAAATCTCTCAAATTTAATAAAAATCCAAATCTACAAATATCTCAAATTTAATATTCTCATATGTGTTTACTAATTTTCAAAGTTATAAAACTTCCTCTGGTCCAAGTCTAAACTTTTAGAACGTCACTACATGGATCAGACACCTATGTACTATACATTACTATTAATACACACACACACACCCCTCACACATATACATACATAAATACATACATATGTGTGTGTATATATATATATAATATCATGGGACCCACACTCTATTTAGTATATATATTTTTACTATTCAATTTCATGCTTTTTAATTATATATAGTAATAATGCTTAAATAATTAGCTTAGAATCAAAAATTATTTTTATAACTCAATCTTAACTAATGTGACTTATTAGCAATGAATTGTTTTAATAGTGTTTAAATAATTGGTTTGAACTTTAGATTATTGATTGAGCTGTCGTAGATTAATCAAAAACAATGCAAAATTATGGGCTTAGCTGCGTATAACTATGGTAAGGGTAAGTAAAGTCGTTTTCTCAGTGAATCTTCGTAAAGTGCTGATCGTAACTAATCACTTGATCAAACTAAAAAACGTAAACATGAAATTCGTTTGAATTGAGAAAATGGTTTAAAGCAATAATTTTGATTTTTGATTTTGAAAACGATTAATAAAAAGGGAATCACTTCAGGGTTTAGATTTATAGATTCATAATGATTTGAATTTAACTTAGTTGGAAATCACATAGACATGATTTTGTTAATCGGTTTTAATCAAAGTGATAAAAATGAAACAAACGTTTAAAATCTGCTCGTTCACATAATTACCAATCTAGATATGCAAAGCAATCCACAAATACCAGTGAGTAAACGATATAAGAAAACCGAATCATTGATGGCAAAACACATATACTTAAGCATAAATAAATCTTTAAAATCAACCAAACCACTATTGAATTCGAATTATCAAAATGAAAACAAACCAAAACCTAAGTTTAAATATCAAATTAAAGTTCATCTACTAACCTAATTGCCCAAAAGCAATTACAAAGGAAAACTGCCCACTCATCATCAAATTTTCCAATTCTCTTTGTAATGCTTAATTGACCCTTTCTAACTTCTCCAATCTATCATTAGAACTTCTCGTAGCTTTTACTGTAGCAAACTTCTTTCTTTTACTAGATTGTGCTTCACAAATTTAAATAAAAATGTGAATAAGATTTAAACTATTTAAATATTTGAATAAGATTATGAATAACCAATATGGTAAGAGTATTTAAATATTTAATATCTAAATATGATAAAAATATTTAAATAAGATATTACAATATTTAAATATTTAAATAATTTTAAAATACTTAATTATTTAAATAAATAATATGTTTTTTTAACTTGTAACATGATTTTTAAATCATTATTTTTTTAATAAAAATATGTAAATAAATAAATAGAATTTATTGAAATCAATAGTGTTTTAAACAGATTTATTAAAGAATAACTTTTATGATTTTTAGATTTTTTTTTTCAAATTTTGAATAAGAATAAATGGATGGAAAAGTGGATTAAAACCTATAAAACCGGTTAATTGGCGCAAACCGAATTCAAACCTGCGTGAAATCAATAGTTATTTTAACAGACTTTTAAAGAATAATTTTTATCATTTTTGGATTTTTCTTTACCGATTTTTAATAGAAAGAAATGATGAAAAGGGGGATTAAAACCTATAAAACTGGTTAAGGGGCGTCGGCAAGATTCGAACCTGCGTCCCCGCGTGTCACACCCCCACCTCTCGTCACCTGAGATGATATCATTCGTTACTCTGAGAAGGTTGCGGAAGCATAGTGGTGATGTCTCAGAGATGAGGTGTGACTTACTTGATCCGGTATCACAACACACAGATTTAGTTAAAATAATTACATTACAGGGTTCCGTCACTACAATCAGTATCATAGTTTACAACTAAGTTTATTACACAACTGACTTGTTTAATTACTAGTGTTTGAAGTGCTACCTCACCGAGTGTCACTGTCTCCCTGCAAAAGATTTAATTTGAAAACGTCAGCACAAAGCTGGTGAGTTCGTAAGTTCAAGTTCCACAATATAATATGATATGTAATTATAAGTTCTCCAAATGTTCAGTTCAAGATATCCATGGGACCTGTATCTAGTTCCTTTCTGACGATATTGTTCTACAAGATACTACCCGTCGGTAGCATCTTAATGCCTCATTATCTTAATGTCTATCACAACATTAAGAAGTTTTGGAAACAGGAAACAAACATTCACACAAGGGTAGATGCAATCCTCCCAGCAAATGGGTGGTCAGCCGATAGTACTATCATTGTTTCCCCGTTCGGCCACACATGGGTTCACTAGATACAGTTCAGAAATGAGGACTTTTGATACTGTGATAGTGTTCTTGTTCTCCGGGCAAAATCCCATGAAATCCACAAGTTCTCAACAATCACATGAAATCACGCAGATAACAGTGATACATATCATACGTTCAATAAAAGTTCAACAGTGTTCCCCGATGTTTATAAAAGATTAAAAATAAAAGGGGTTGTACGAAACTCACCTGGTAGTATAGGTGTAGCAGAGTATCACCAAACTGATAGTACAGAGATGATTCTGTATTTAGTTATATTTAACAAGTTATTTATGTTCTAGTTTACTGATTAGATCTTTCTGAACGTTCAATGTCAAAGACATTGCTTAGTAAATCATTAACTCGGTATTAGTTATGTAATTAATTAATTTAATGTTATATCATACAATGTATGATAATGTAGGAACCTACATTGCATTAGATTCCTAATACAAAGTTGATGACACTCTTGATTAATCAGAATAATCTCTGATTAACCAGATAGTTAATGTTGTTGATTATGATACTGTAACAATTTCTAGATAATTTAATGGCTTAGGAATGATCAATCCTTGTTATTGATTACCCAAATATCATGAAATATTACAATGAAGTATCATAATAGGTATAATAACTATGTTTAACATACTAATCTGACTGTTATCATAAACATCAGATAATCGTTCCAATGAGTATGTTACCGATTGTGATTAGTTTGAACCACTTGGATTTAACCTTGCATTTCAAAGATTAATCCAACTAATCACCTACATTGTCATAATCAAATGGATTAAACCATTATAATCATGGGTATGATTTCATGCAAACCGGCATTACAACAGACCAAACACAAGGATTTAACCGTTAAAACTTCCAGTTCTTTGTTTATAATCAATCCTAGCCATCATCTAGACAATAATCAACAATCCTAACTATGTCATTACGTTCAAAATCAAGATCTAATCAATCAAAATCAAACTAGAGAGTTTAAACGGATCATTACCTAATCTGACGGATATCCGCGGTTAAAACAATGATCAGGACTTGAAAACTCGTTCCCGGGTGCGATCCTCACGATCTGATAGCTTCAAAAGGTGATCTGCTGGTGGTTTGTGTGTGTTTTTCGCCTGTGAGTTCGTCTGAGTTCGAAAAAGATAAAATGAATAAACTCTGCATGATTCTGATAAAGAGGATCAGATCATTCCACCGCCACACTCGTTGCGTACCGCGACGAGAGGCCAATTTGGGCTTCGCGTACCGCGAAGCTTTTCGGGAGAATCTTAGATATTTTACAATCATCGCGTACCGCGAAGGATTCTTGACCCCTCCATAGCGTATCGCGATGAGTCCGGTCGACCAACACTTGGTGATTTTTCTTTATTTTTCGATTCCGGGCAATCCAGGACTCCGTTTTGTGCACGGTTTTCGCTCACGTTCATCATTTCTCGCATACTATCAATCTGTAACAATTGAAATTATTAAATCAAAGTGGATTTTTAGAACGATCAAATGTGCTCACATCATTGACTACGTAATTCTCGTATACAACTGTCACACCGCGCCCACGTGGCACTCTTTAAAACCGAATCCATTTAAGGTAAAACTCATTTCAAAATCAGCCCTCAAAACCCAAGAACCCTAATAGTTCAATCGATCAGAATCCCGATTGAGTAATCGTGAGAGACGGGATTGATGGGGCTTTTGATCCTCACTAAAATCCGAGTAGTTTGGTATAGGTGGTTACCTGATATGTTATCGTTTTAAAGGAGATTAGCAAGTACTCGGTGTCACGTTCAGTGTTAACTTGGTAGATTTAGGAGGTCTCAGAGCACCATTTTGTGTTTGCTAGAACCAGAAAGTGATCGTGAATAATTAGTTATTCAATTTGGTTCATATGTTCCTAATTTACCCGATTATAGAACGAAATCACGGTTTGTTTTACATTTTTTCTAAACCATGTATTTCTCGCATATTTTTGGAATTAAAATCGTGTATGGATTCGTTTTCGATTGATGATCGCGTATGTAGTTGAATTTTGAACTCCTAATCGTGCCTTGATCGATATTACAATGCTACTAACTCCATGGTATCCAACGCCCATATGTTGGCGAGCGTTAAACCAACCAAATCCACCTGACCCTCATGAGGAAACCTACTATGCATGTGGTAAAACCCTCTTACTCACCGTTTTGGCCAAGATTTGAACCAATGACCTCACAAAGCCTAGGTTATATAATAATCATGAAGTATGAATTGAGCTACATGCTCTTTGGTTGAAATTTGCTATTATAAATACATATTTGGATTTCATAACCAGGATTATTTTTGTTGGATATGGCCTACAATGTAGTCCATATAGATTATTTAGGTTTGGATTGATGTATAATGTAACTAGCATTATAAACTCATTTATTACATGGGTTGAATGATTATAACATGTTAAAAATAATAATTTTTATAAAAAATTATATATTAGATTTATTTATCAACTATTGGTGAAATAAGAAATGTGAATGTCTAATAAGTATAAAACAAATAATAAATATATTCAATAATTATATAATTATATTTTAAGATAATATATAATTTAAATCTTATTATAGTTTACCAAGTTTTAGTAAAGTAGTAAATTATTAGAATAAGAAGATACATATTTTTCAATATATAATTATTAAAAATTGTTAAAATAGTCAGGAGAGAGAGACGAAAAAATAAATTACAGATATCACCAAATGTGACACATGTCTCTTAAATATACTCTTTTATTAGAGTATGTAGATTCATTTGTTTTTTATTCAATTGTCTTTGCTCATTAGTTTAATGGTTACCAATAGGGCATTTGGCAGGTTATTGGTGTTTGATTCTTTCTTGCCCATGATGTCGTTTAATTAGCAACGTTTCTTTTACAATTATCATTTTTGTTTCATAGTTGTGTTAAAAAAGAATCAAGAATGACTTGAGAAGGGAACCACTTGGTTTTGTTTTGTATCAAAAAGTTTACTAATTTGTGTTTTCGTTCGATTGTTTTTTTTTAAATTATTTTAAGTGAATTCTTACACAAATGTGTAGATAAAGTTGCATACATCATATCGTGAATTGATCCGGCCACTCCATGTCCCTTGCGCAAAACATGAGCTACACCAAGCACATTGTACACCCTTCAGTGAACTGTTGAATCACGTTCATCTTGCAGCACCCGTGATTTATGAAACTAATAAAATTTAACTAATTATGGAGTCTATAGTTCGAGGTTTTTCATATTGTTTTTTAAACTTATAACTACGCCAGCATCAATAGCACCATTTTAAATATAAAATATACATTAGTGATTAGTCGATCATGATGTTTTAAACATCATTTGTAATATTTAATATTAGTACTTTTATCGTTTATAATGCTATACAAAATGGACACGTGTAACAACAACACATGATGTACCATGTATTTGTATTCATTGAAGAAACTCTTGCATATTTTAAGAGTTACATGATAAGCCATGCAACATTTCAACTTAACTAATTGCCAACGTTTTAATATGATTTTCACAAAAAAGAAAACGCATGTGAGGGGTTGCTAGAAACAAGGGTTTGCGTAAAACACGTGCTTTTGTTGCTTGTATGTGATCCAATCTATTTTATATTTTTGTTATTATAATATCTAGGTTTATTCCCCCGCACGTTGCGGCGGGTTATCACAATACACTCCCAAGAACATGTCTTATATATCATTTGCAGAAGCATAAGTTGCATAACAAAAACAAATCTCTTATCACGAACTTTATACAAAATTTTCATAAAAACATAAAATCATACAAAATCCTCACAAAATATGTTATAAAAATAAGAGAATAATTACTCACAAAATCCCTCTTACCGGCAACCATTCGTTTGAATTAAAAGAAAAACTCAAATCTCTAATCAAATCTCTCAAATTTGATAAAAACTCAAATCTTTAAGCAAATCTCTCAAATTTAATACCTTATCTTTGTATAATACTTTTCAAAGTAAAAAAAAAACTTCTGATGATCCATGTCCAGTTTTTCAAAACGTCACTACATGGATCTGACACATAAATAATATTATATAATATATATATATATGTATATATAGAGCCCACTTTCAATATAATAATATTTTTACACTATTCCTTTTCGTAGTGGTGGTGGTCGTGGTCGTGGTGGTGGTCGTGGTCGTGGTCGTAGTCGTAGTCGTAGTAGTAGTAAGGAAAGAAATGAGTCTAGATATAATGAGAAGACGTTTAAATCTTACACAATTAACGAAAAAGGAAATATTAATTTTGGAACCTGCCCGTGTATCTGTAAAAAATGATGGATAGTTTTTTATGTATCAATAATAATATTTTTATTATTTTCTCTCGATTACCAAAATAACATGTCAAGAAACATTGCATGATATATACACGTGATATGTGATTGCGTTTGTAAACCATGTTTGAATTTTACAAAATAATGGTTATGGATTCCTGATTTAAATACATATTGTAAATTTGTAATTATATCTACCTTAGATTAAATTATTATTTTCTTAAAGGGAAATTTTCACCCTACAACTGCCAAAATTTGTAATTGTTTTACTGAAGCTACACAAATTTTTATTATAAAGCCATACAATTTTTTCCTTCATTGCTTGTTTAATACACACATATATACTAGTCTAGTATCCGCGCGTTGCAGCGGAAAACATAACACTTAAGATCGATGTTTTAAATGTTTGCATGGTTCGTTCTTGAGTCATATCCATAACAAAAGCAATTTTTTAACTTGATAGCTAACTAAAAGTGACTTTAACTACTAACATAAAAGGTCAAATGCACCAAAAATGTCAAGAAGTGATTCATTTGTTTTGAAGGGTTTTCTTTTATAATCACTCTACCTCACTTAAATTAATAAAAGCTACCAATGTGGGACAAAGTGAAAACACAAACAAACATTTAGATTAAGATTAAAAAGTTGTACCATATGCTATAAGAGTTGTAAAACTCTTAATTTTAAGAGATTTAAGCAAATAACTATTTTGTTATTCTAATATGTATATATAGTAGTATAGATATTAAAAAAAATAAAATATACATGATTCTTAGTTACTAATACATTAACTGAAGTTGCATTAACGTAGTAGAACTTTTTTCTTACTTAATATTACTTTTTGTCAAATATAACATTTTGAGATATAATTTCAGAAAACAATTTTATTATGCAACTAAAAAATTACATTTTTTGGTTTTCTGCTTTTCGCCACCCTTTGCCCTTTTTGTTCCTTCTTTGCCCGCTACTGTCACCGACACCTCTTCTTTGGGCACCACCGCCACCGACAGGACAGTGATTCGCCGGCAACTTCTGCATCTAGAAGGTTTGATTCAGGTCGTGGAGGTAGCAGCAGAAGTGGTGGCGGTAGGGGGTTTGACAGAGGGCATCATCAGAACACACCGACAATCACACTCTCCGGCGACGCCGCTCTTCCATCATCCGTACGCTTCTTCTCTACTTCTCTCCCTTCGATCTAGGATTTTTGAGGGTGCAAGAGGAGGGAGGGGGTTCGGTTCTATGAGGGCTGATAGTTGCAGAAGTGGTGGCGGTAGGGGGTTTGACAGAGGCCATCATGGTGGTGTGTGTGATGGAGGAAGACGGTTCAGCAGTGGCAGTCGTGATGGAGGGAGAGGGTTCAGTCTCCTTCAATTTACAGAGGTAAAAGAACTTAAAACCCAAAATCTTCATATCACGTATTTTGTTCTTTCATAGTTTTACAAAGGTTTCTCTTGGTTAATCACATATATCTTGTGTATAGATAACATATTTTTGCAACAAATTTGTGTTGGGTTTAACTGCAATTGCTGTCATTATTGGTCTGCTTTTCGGTTATGACACAGGTATTCACATATTTTTTTTTTGGAAATTATTGATCACATATATCTTGTGTATGTTTGTGTGTGTGCAAATTTGATTAATATGCATATTTATTGTTGTGAACCGAACATTTTGTTTAAAAATTCATGCAATATTGGTATCTCCTTTAGCTATCGGCCGACTATTTTAACGTCAAGGATTTTTGTTATAATTTTCGCTTAGATTGGTTTTGATATGTATATATGTTTACTTG
Organism: Mikania micrantha; assembly: GCA_009363875.1. NCBI lineage: Eukaryota > Viridiplantae > Streptophyta > Magnoliopsida > Asterales > Asteraceae > Mikania > Mikania micrantha. The sequence goes on from CM018686.1 coordinate 74,300, forward strand.
CTATTTTACTTCCGTCTTTTGGATTTTTTTTCCTTCTGATTCATCTGATCGTTCTTTACCAGGTACATATTCTTTAATTTCATGCCATCATTTGGGTGTTCTTAGATTAATAGCAGTGTCTAATTCCATTTTTTGTTTATTTTATGGTTTTCCTCACGCATGCTTTTCTTTTGGTTATGGTTCATGTTTAATACACCAAAATCAAAGAGGAGATGAAAAGCACACTTTGGTGATTTATGTCATCATCAAATTATTAATATTTACAAATTTAGGGTTGTACCTTGGTTTGGTTTTTAGTTTCTAGCGTGCATATGCCTGGTAGAGGTTATTAATTCTGAAGAAAACTTGACCTTTGGAAGCCTTTATATATATATATATTGTATTCATTTGCAACCAGTTACATTGATTAACTCTTATGTTTCTATATTGGAAAGATGATTAAGAATTGTGTGCATACAATCGTCTCTGCTTTTAAATTTTGCTAATTGTGCTTTTCAAACTTTATTTGAGCATGAAGACGGAATTGAGGGAATGCACCTGATCATTTTAAAATTGCATGACTTTACATTCTGATTAAATTTGAGAGTCTCCGTGTCAATACTTTTGTTTAATGGTCAATACATTATCCAGTTTAAGTTTTCGGTCTTTTTGCGGTTGCTACTTTCTGCCTCACTCTTGGTTTAATTATATGTTGTTAAATTTAGTTGATGACCAACAGCAAACAAGGTTTGACCCATTCGAAGAGAAGAGCAATGGTGATTGTTTTGTTCTTGATGGTGATTGTTTTGTTCTTATTAGGGTTTTGATGTCTAGCTAGAGATTTGGGCTTTTGTTTTATTCTACAATTGTCACACCCTGAGCCGGCGGGACGGATCGTGTTCCCCGCCGGACGGAAGGTTCTCGAGGCGCGATATCGTGAGGTGATAATCGTGATGATCAGATTGTTTACATAGCATCAATGTTAATAATAACTAAAGCACAATAAAGCATTAAACTAGGATTACAAAGTTAAATTACAATATCAATGTTTAGTAATTTAACTAAGTAAACCTATCAATATAATCAAATGTTTCTATCTTGTATCTGTACAAGACATCGAAAGTGTCTCGTATTAATAACCAAAAGTTGTGCTTTCCAAAAGTTTACTAGGTCCTCTATCTGGGCAGCCTAGTATGCAAATCCTGGAGCCTTAGCCTATTCCTGTGCGTCACCTGAGAAAGCATGTAAAAAAACAAAGTCAACACAATGGTTGGTGAGTTCATATAGTTTTAGTATTTGAAAAATAGTTTTGCAACCTCTTCGGTAAAACCTTAACCTCATTGACATCATATGTATTATCCAGCTCGGTATGCTTATATATATGGCATACCCCTGAGTCGAGCCTACAACCCGCCCAGACGCCGTCCCACCACATACTAAGCCACATAGGACATTGTTGTTAATGATAATTAAGCGTCTTACCTACCATCAATCCTGTCATAGCTTTAAGTGTTCTGATCATAAGTTTCAACACGCACCAATTAGCATTTGAGTATCAAGTTTTGAGAGTCACTATTATGGACAGTTGAACACCCTAGGGAATTCAGCATCCATTCATAACGGTACTAAATATGACTCGCGACGTGTTATGATAGAGAAATCCTCAAGCTGACAAAAAGTCAGCTAGAAGAACTCAAAATCATTCTAGTTTGGCTAATTGAACCTATTTGTAACCTTCTGTAATAAAAAAAAAATTATTCATTCATATGTCTGGGTTTATCTCATTTAATTTTAAAAAATTTAAACATTTATTAAATATTACATATGATTTAAAACGTACTGAAAATTAAATTACTTTACATAGATAAAAAGAAAACTTTAATTAACGTAAGCGAAACACATATTTAGTTGTGTGACGTTGCCCATTTTTTACATAAACCGATTAAAATTGCAAGCGTATCGTTTTTGATACAATAAAATTTTATTGTTTGTAATTATGTGACAAAGCGCTAATGTGATCTTAAATGAAAAACACAAATAAAAAAACACTACCATAGTTGTCACTTTAATTACCACAAATCCTAAAATAAATGTCATTTACCATAAAACATAAAAACATATTTAGTTGGGAAAGTAAATATCAAGAAACCTAAATGGAAAAAAAAAAAGAAAGAAAGAAAATCACAAAATGACAAAATGTTAATAATATCTTTCTTCGTCCTTAGTATATATAATATGTTAGAAAAAATTTATTAATGCTTTTCAAACATTAATTAAATAGTCTCGATCCATCGATCACAAACATCCGATATAGACCTCAATTTCACTTAGTTATTAAACGAACATAACTTTACTTGGTATATTACATTAAGATGAAAGATATATTCGAATGCTTACCTTTAACATTATTTTTCAAATAAACTAATTAATAAAAATGTTTTCTAATCACATCCGCACTTGAATTATTTACTAAATGTTTATCTGCTTTAATTTTAAAGTATAGATAATTTCATATAATGTAAGTGGGGAAATTGCGTATCTTTCTAAATTATTTTTTACTTATTTCTTTATTTTTAACGACAATATAGGGTAGAGATATTTTACAAAGGGGAAAATTCATAATCAATCTATGGTTTTACGGTTGTGATTATCACGTTGGTATTTTTGTAAATAATATGACGTTCCTTATTGGCGTTTATTGAAACCAAGGGCATATTAGTAATATTGGTGTTTTCAAAAAAGAAACCGTAACCTGTATTCGTGGCGTCAAATTTGAGGGAAAAACCTAATTTAACAGATGAAGATTGCAATTCACAATGGCGTCTGAATTTAGATGAGGTTTTGAATATTCTTTATGGTGTTTAATTGGTTTATGGTGTGTAGTATTTTATGGTGTTTAATTTTTATATGGTATTTATTGTTAAAGTATGGTGTTGTGGTGTTTTTTATAACCGTGAGGTGTTAAATTATATTGTTAACATTCTTATGATGTTTTACATTATGGTATTTATATTGTATAAGCAGATGTTAACTTATATTAAATGGGACATGGTGTTTTATTTCATGAGTATGGTGTTTTTTTGGTTTGTAGTGTTTTTGTCATTACACAGTAATGAATAACTTAGAAGTTAACTTTGTGGTGTTTATGATGTTTTGAACCTTTGATAAATTTTATGCCTTTTTAGATTTATCAATTCACATTAAAATAGCATAACACATAAAATCTGAAAAACACCATAAACCCTAAACTACCATTAAAAAGTCATAAATGTGTATAAAATCAAAAAAAACAGAGCATCATTTAAAAAAAAACACAATAAAATTTTAAAATATAATGGTTATTAGGGCTTTTGGAATCAAAATGACTTGGATTCAAAAACACTACACAATCTAAAAACACTATACAATATGAAAAACACCATACAATATGAAAAGCCCCAGAATATCAAAAAACAAAGCATCATTAAAACGATATAACTAATTAACATACGAAAATGTAATATATCCGCTTGATTTCAAAACACGAATAGCAGTCTGAACAAATTGATTAGGTTGTTGAAATCGTTAATTGATGAACTTGATTTGTCTAAAATTTCACCGAATGCGCTCGATCACATTCAATATTGCAAAAAAAAAACGCCATAAAATCAATAACATTATGAAAAAATTGATGATGTTGTTGAAATTGATATTGTTGAATTCGATTTGATTAAAATATAACGAGAATCAAGTTATATTGCTGCACTTGATTTTTCCAAAATAACTGCTAACAAAATTTACGAAATTACGCTAATGCCCATTTGCAGTAAATCTTTGATTTAACAAGTGTAATCTCCATATTCCTTCTTACACTTTTTAAGGTTTTTTGCCTTTTTAGCTGAACTTGAATCCGACAATATAATCTAATTTCAATACCAACCCATTTTTTATAGCTTGAACCTTCATCAGTGTATAAGAGACACCATTATTTATACACCAGAGTAGCATTATCTTATGAGTTCTTTATAAAATATATTTTATTATGTCTTATAGTTAGCAACTTTATAAAATACTAGCTTATTGACCTCATGTATTACACGGGCTGATTCGTAAAATTATATTAAATAATACGAATTAACAATTAAGATATAAAAATTGTAAAATGATTTTTTGTGATAACTTTTTTTTATTTGCAGAATGAAGTTAATTAAAAATAAATATTAATTGCAGAATGATCACATATTTAATAATCATACAAATTTGAAACCAATCACAAAATATAATTATCATTATTATTCTTTTTTTTAATTAAAATATAAAATTTTTCTATGGAGTATCTTGATAATTTAATTTGAAACTTTTTGAATTCCAAAATTATTAATCGAAAATGAAAAGTTTGATATGATTAAATTTTCAATAATATTTTAAAAAATAAATATAATCATTTTAAATTAGAAAGTTTGACTTGACATTTATTAATTTTAATTTATTTTTAAAATATTATAGATTAATATAATGATAACAAATGACATCAATTGCAATTTGTCCAATCATTTAATGACATGTGACATGTACTTTAACTAGAAGACGACAAGTGGTGGAGTGTTGTTCATTTATGGGAAAATTACCAAAAACATTATTGTTGACCACCTTTTTACCAAAATAATCAATCAAATTCCGACGTCTAAGACGCCTCTTTATACTCCCTTTTTGTGTACTTATTTTAAACATACTGGCCCACATGTCGACGGCTTTGTCGGGGTGTCTAAAACCCCTTTTCTACCGGCGTCTTAGACGCCCTTTTTGTACTCTTTGTAAACATACGGGCCCACATGCCAGCGGCTTTGCCGGGGTCTAAATGAGTGTCTAAGACCCCTTTTCTACCGACGTCTTAGATGCCACTTTAGATGCCCATGTGGGCCCGTATGTTTACAAAAAGTACAGAAAAAGAGCGTCTAAAGCGGCGTCTAAGACGCCGGAAGAAAATGGGTCTTAGACACCCGACAAAGCCGCCGACATGTGGGCCTGTATGTTTACAAAAGGGCCGTCCAAATGGGTGTCTTAGATGCCGGAATTTGATTAATTATTTTGGTAAAAAGGTGGTTAACAATGATTAGTTTGGTAATTTTCCCTTCATTTATTATATAGTATAGATATAGATTTTTTTGTAGCAACATTATTGTACTTGTATAACTGATTACATCTTTTTTTTGGGTTTGAACCTACCACCTCCTTATCTAAGAGGCAAAACCTCCACAAAATAAGCTAGTCCCATATTGTAGGGCTGACAATTTTAAACATAGACACGTTAACACAACACGACACGATTTTAACATGTTTCATGTTACCTTTGATATTTTTCATGTCTAAAACAGATGGACACGTTAAAACTTGTTTAATTCAGTGTCTAAACATGTAAAAATCTGTTAACTTGTTAATACATGTTTATAATTTAAAATTTGAAATTTAAAATAAATAATATAATAAACTAGATGGGTAGCCAGTTACTTTCTTAATTTCTAATTCTCTAACCTTTGTTTCTTAACGGGTTCTTTAACAAGTTTTCTACAGGTCGTTTGTAGTATTAAATATTATCAGGTTCCTTAACGGCTCATTTCGTGTTTACATGTTTTAAATGAGTCGGTTTTGAAAAACATACACTGTAATTTTTCATGTCGTGTTCGTGTCTACCTATTTCGTGTTTAGTGTCTTAACGTGTCGTGTCTGACGAGTTATGCGAACCATACCACATTAGTAGTGTATTGTTATAGGAAAAATATTTGTTTTTTTTAATTCATTGTGTCTTTTTTAGAGGTCATTGTGTCTTTTGTACTTGTTATTGTATCTTTTGTGTTTCTGCTCAATGCTGTGTTTTCTTAAACATTTTAAGACAGAATGATGTCGCATAATAGATGATGTTATACAAAGATGACTTAATGACGAATATAAATAACACAATGATCTTTAAAAAGACACAATTACCTGTAATAAAGACACAATGACGAGTATATTTGTATATGTCATTGTGTCTTTTGTAGATGTCATTATGTCTTTTGTGTTTATATTCAATGTTTTGTTTTCTTGAACAATTTAAGACACAATGATGTTGCATAATACATGATGTCAAGCAAGGATGACACAATAAAGAGCATGAATAACACAATGATCTTTAAAAAACATACACAACTACCTATAAAAAAGACACAATGATGATTATGACAATTTTGTACAGATCATTGTGTCTTTTGTATAGGTCATTATATCTTTTGTACAAGTCATTATGTCTTTTGTTTTTCTCCTCAATGTTGTGTTTTCTGAACAATTGTTAAGCAAAAATGACATAATGACGAGTATGAATAACATAATGATCTTTAAAAGAGACACAATCATATGTAAAAAAGACGCAATTATCTGTAAAAAAACACAAAAAAGATAATTATACAAAAATGTTTAAAAAAGACACAATGAGGAAAATTAGATACAATGAGCAGAAAAAAATGAATTTTTTATAACAAATTTATACTCATTTTAAAGATAAAAAAATGTTTGTTTTTATTGTGTATATATTTTTAAAAATAGTATCGTATATTATGAACATTTAAAAAATGTGGGGGTAAGTGGTTATGACTAAAGTAACATTTAACAACTTTTCACTCTAAAATTTCAAATTTTTCATCTTAAATTTGATCTCAAAATCTACAACAACAACAACAAGCGTACACAGTAAAATCACACTTAGAGTGGGGTGTGGGAGGGAAAAGATAAAGACACACCTTACCCCTATCTACAAGTAGAATAGAGAGGCTGCTTCGTAAGAGTCTCCTGGCTCAGAGAACCGGAATTTTTTTTTCTATAATTCTTTTTAAGTCTTTTTAAGTTAAAGACACTATTTAGTTGAACACAATCTTATTATATATATACTTCAAAGAGAACAAAGGCAATATCTACGTTTATGTTAGCTGAGTCGACACAAAAAATTGAGATTTTTAGTTTGGTCTTGAAATTTTCTTTCAATCATTTTTTTTGTTGATATGTTTTTTTTTTTTTTAATATTTGAGTTTTAAAGTTTTTTATTTTAATCATATTATGTTTACAAATGTGTTTGTATCTAAGTTTTTCGATTCTTCTTTTTGTAATAAAGTATGTTTTGGGTTTTTCGGTAGAGCAAGCAACTTTTATGGCTTATTACGAGTTTTATGATGGAGATTGGAGAACGCATTCGTATTTAATTTTACGACAGAATGGCATTCACCTTTGACAACAAGTTAGGCTTTAACTGCTTTAAGGTTTTATAACAAAGTGATAATTTTTTCAACATGTTAATTATTTACATTTTAATAGTGAGGGTCGTGTCACCAATGGCTCGATTTTGAAGTTGCACCCAACCTAATTAGTCGTGTTTCTTTTCTCGTTGTTTTGGGTTTTAAAAGTGTAGTTGCGCTGTCATAACGGGTCAGACACGACCTGTAATTAAGACACGACACGTTAAGACAAGAAACACGAACTGGTTAGACACGAACACGACTCGTTAAAAACATGTAAACACGAATTGACCCGTTAAGGAACATGTTAACAGTTAACACTATAAATTATCTATTAAAAAACCTTTCAAAACCCATTAAAGAACCTGTTGAAAAACTAAGGTTAGACAATTAGAAATTTTTTAAAGTGAATCGGTTACCCACATATTTTATTATATTATTTATTTTAAATTTTAAACAGGTCTTAATATGTCTTAACGGGTCTTAACAGGTCTTAACGGGTTTTATCTGTTTAGACACGAAAAATAAACAGATCTTTACGTGTCAACATGTTTTAGACACGAAACATGTTAAGGGTAAACTCGAAACATGTTAAAGTTGTGTCGTGTCGTGTTAACATGTTTGTTTCTGAAATTGACAACCTAAATGTTGGCGTTTATGTAAATTAAGTTTGCAATCAAATTTCTTAATATATTAAGGTTTTATGTCAATATAATAGCTTCTCGACTTCTCGTCATTATACAAGGAAAACCTTGTCTCTCTCTCTCTCTCTCTTCAATTCTATGCCTACACAATTCTCTCTCTCTCTTCTTTCATCCATTTCTATATATTTTATTAATTAAATATTATAAAAAAATAAAAAATAAAGGTCAGTTACATGTGATGGAAAACATAAAAGTAATTGGTGATGGTGTGACGATGAAATGACAAAAAAAAGTACAAGAGAAAAAAAAATGGTATTGTTAAAGATACGTCACGATGGATCATTTGACACTATTTATTTGACTCACATAAGGGTTATATGAGTCGTATAACATAAATTTAACTAACAAACATTTCACCTATGGCGAAGACTTGTATGAATGACTCATTTAGCCTATATGATCGAGGGACATATACAACTTGTATAGTTGTATTGCCTATACGAAACATCATATATATCTATATGAAACATCATATACGAGTTACATATACCCATACAAGTCATATTGAGTTTATACGAGTTTTATATCACATATACAAGTCATATAGAGCCCGTGGTGTCTCATAGCTAGTCATGTTCACTACTACTTAGTAGGGATGAGATGTGTATTGTACTAGTATCGGGTACCGAAAGTACTGCTACCGAATTTTTGAAAAGTGGGTACCAAATAGAGGTGGGCAAAAAACCCGAACCATAACCGGAACCAGTCATACCCGAACCTGTGGTAAAGTCGGTTCCGGATTCTCAGAGAAATCGGAACCGGTTTCATCTTTACCTGCAAAACCTGAACCGGAATAGGCCAAAACCCGAACCGGAACTGGCCAAAAACAGGTTGGAACCGGTTAAAAACTGGAACCGGTTATTGACTTTGTTGACCGAAACCGGTTCCAAAAAAACCCGGTTTCCCCACCTCTAGTACCGAATCGATCGGTATGATACCGGTTCGATAAGATATTGTTACAAATTAATCACATCTAAATGGTACAAGAACTGCTCCTAATATCAAATTTATGAAATAATGAACACCAAATATCATACCAAATCAACCGGCATGATATCGGTTTGGTACGGTACTAACCCCCGTTACCAAATTGCCGTCCTACTCAGCGTCACAAAACTCAATTGGGATTATTATTTCTAAATGTAAATATAAAATTAAAATAAAATATTAAGGAATCTAGGTGAATAGAGAGGCATTATGTTGGCCTAAAATCATGGCTTTAAAATGGGAAGAATATTACCATTTCCATGTTTGAAGGTCACGTTACCCCGCCGTCTTTGAATCCTTTTCCTACGTTATCATCATCTAATGTCAGTCAATGCACTTTTCGGCATGGTCTAGAATGCCCATGTAATACTAACTTTTATAAAAATAGTTGTTTTGTTGATGATATGATCACAAATTTTGTTTGAACACCTAATTTTTTGGATCACTGTAGTATCATTATGTCACCAGTAGTATCATCTGATCATATCTATCATCAACACATTAGTTTTGGAGGAAATTTAAGACTTTGTGAAAACTTTTTTGTGGAATTTGAACCCATGACCATTATCAAGATACCACTAAACTATATTGCCATTAGTTTATGATCACAAATGAGTTTTGAAAAATTTCGTTGCCAACTGTCAATGCATTTAATAAAAACTAGAGTAAATTACCGAGGTTATCCTTGTAATTTGCTAATATTTCACTTTCGGTCCATGTGTTTCATAAATTACTCATATGGTCCCAAACTTGAAACAATTGTAACACACACAGTCCTTATATGATGTGTAACATCCTGACCGATGGTGAAAACATCGGGGAGGCACGAAGTGTAAATTTTTTATAGCACAAGGTATATAGTTGTAAATAAATCAAAGTTTGCATTCAATTCCTCATTAACTTCAAACATTTAATACATTGCTTAAGTATTTAAACCCTAACTATTACATCAATTTAATTCGAAAACATCAAACATAAATAAAATCCAATCTAAGCTCAATAATATAGCTAAAGGGCATCTTCACCTGAAACATGTTTAAAATCAATTGACAACTACGAATAGTTTGTGAGTTATCATAGGTTTGGTCATATCAAAATAATTTAACAATATATAAGTTAACACATGTGATAAATAAGCTAAATGCACAACAAATAGTTAAGTTTGACCAATAGGGAACAATCATCGCGAGCTTTCTCTCACTGGGAAACCCCATCCTAGGTGGGTGGTCACTCCAATGGATCCATTATTGCTACCTATAGATAAGTTGTGATCAATGCAAGTTCAATAAATAATTTCAATAGATAAGTTCAAAAGATAAGTTCAAAACAACTAAGACCATTTAAGCTAAGTTCACACTTAAGCTAAGACCATTTGAACACCACTTCTGTAATATTTGTATTCGCTAGAGGCCCTTTTTTTAGCTCGTCCTGGACAATTCAATTCTCAGGACCGCGCCCTGTCAAAAGTGAAACACTAGCAAAACACAAAAACATTCTAGGTAATTTACTCTAAGAACTATAAAATTAATATACATAACATATATACACTTACATTTTTACGCAAACAAACACACTTTTACATGGAGTAAAATAACCATCTCATAATCCTTCTAACACCTAGTGGTGGATCCAGAAATGTTTTTCACGGGGATGGAAATTTTTTAGGGACGTTGTGTTCAAGTCAGGTCAGTTCGGGTCATGTTGTGTTAAAAAAGATCAACCTGAATTTCATACAATGGTATAATGAAAATACAATACAAAGTATAGAAAGATTTTCCCAAATAAATCTTTATATATAAAACAAATAAATTATCGCTTAAATTCTTATCACCAATCTAGTTTCACAAATATTGTCAAACTCCCGCCGATGGCGGAATCACTGGAGATGTAACGACATGGAAATCAAGAGTGAATAGTAAATATAACATCAACATTGATAAACCCAAGACAATAATATCAGTCTTATAATCACATTGTCTAAGTTTAAATGTTACATAATAAAAGATTCCAAAATCCTATGGCCTAAGCAATTAGGCTATACTAGTAAATTTCCCGTGTATCCAAAATGCATCACTTCCTATCCTTGTCATCAAGGACCTGAAAAAACATGAGAAAACAGTCAACTAAAAAGTTGGTGAGAAACACAAGTTTTATAGACTCAATAAATATTCATTGGGATCATCTCCTCAAAATGTTATGCTATTTGTATAATATGTTATTCTTAAGAGTGATTGGATGCAATCTACATAAGTCTACAACCAAACCTCTGACTGACTACCCCTGACTATCCATAGTCTAGTAAACTCCTCTTGAGTTTCAAATGTGAATGTTGGAAATATTCATTCATCGAGAATGACCACGTCATATAGGTGACTGTAGCTAGCAAGACCACTCGATAGATGAATGAGATGTCAACCCAAATAATACTATTCATTATCTATCCACTGGCTCAACCCTATAAGTTAATGGTTGTGTCTAAAAGAAGAGGGACTTATGATATTAATGTAATGTCTCATGCAATCTACACTGGGCTAACTTATGTTTTAACAATAACATATATAGTGTAACTACTCTTTTTGAATAAATAAACTTGTTACTGTAGAGATTGTACGGTCAATGTAACATATTATGCTGTTAAGGTTATATAACCTTACATTTTGAGTTAGATTTTGATTTATATTATTGAGAACTCACAATTTAAACTCATGAACCATTGGGAAGTTGTAGTTTGCAAAATAACTAGACACACCCAGGATGGTTTATGCAGTTCAACACATATAACACAGTGCATTGGAATAATTATGACATGGTGTAAGATTCTATCACTAAATATAGGCAAAGACGTAGGTCATGGTTTGTCGAAGTGATGGTGGGCCGGCGGCTGAATAGGTTGCGACCGACTTCTACATATGCCATATACATAAACTTACTTCGATCTATCATGATCGAACGTGTCACTGATATGATTTAGTGAGGAGAATTATGGATTTTTGAATGTGAATAAATAAAATAATATATCAAAGACAACGAAAAGTTAAACTAATAGTGTGTTCGTGTGGGTAGCGATTCAGACAAATACATTTGTTAGGTTTAATATTCTAAAACGATAATTCATAAAATCACAAATCGAGTTGGAATACAAGACAAACGTTTTATTCGTAAAGGTGACGATCCTTACGAATATAAATGTAAGTTACGCGTTCCGATGAGATATTCAGAATAAATATTTTTACAAGATTTAAAATAATAAAATGGAAGTTAAAACATTTATTAGGAATTACCACCTAAAAGATTTAAATAAAATTATGTTATAACGATACTTCACGTTTTAATATTACGTTTACATTACTAACACATTTTTGCGTAAACGAACTAAACCGAACATGTATGTTAAACCCGGGCTATAAAAGCCCCATATTTCTTCTTCTTTCTTCATTTGGCAGCCATCATATATCTCTTTCTCTCGAATTTTCGTCACCTCTCTCTACTTTCTCTTTCTAGAAATCCTAGAGAGAGTTCTCTCATTTCTTAATCATTTTGGAAGATTTTGGTACCAAAACAATCATCCACTCGTCTACAACATGAAAGTACAAGGATTTCAAGCTCTACAACATGTTTTGGTTGTTTTCGGGTTTTTAACTTAACTACAAAACCAACAATTTTCACCACCTTAGGGTCCATTTTCGAACAAGTAGGAACAAGAAACAAACCATTTTTCAAAAAAATAAATACCTGCAAATTTCTAGAAATCAAAAGGTTGAAGATGGTTCTTAGGTCGATACTAAAGGTCTCAAAGGAAAATAGGAAATCAGCACACTAACGATATTAACAATATTGATGGAATTGAGAAATTACCAACTATTTTGTTGGACTTATTATCAACAAAAATTTCATTGAATGTGACAACTAGTACCCTGCCGCCCGGCAAGTCCGTACGGTATGTGTACTTGCATACAGTAACTATGTGTACATACGTATTTGTGAACAGTTTTTGTATTAACAGGATTCTAAATACAAGAACAGTTGTACGTATTTTCGTGTAAACTTAAATACATTAAGTACAACGTACATCAGAAACATTAGTTGTGTTTATTAAGTGAAAACTTAATTACAGTTAACACAACAAAACATGAGAAACAACGGTGTTCAAACAATTATCAGAAACAAATCGGTTGCGATCTGAGTTCCATAGATGACAGGAATCAGATGGCCGACAATTCAATGTGAATACAAGATGAAAACAGGATGTTTAGTTGAGTCCGACAGTGAGGAAACACAATCTAAACATAAACTGCAGTGTCATTTCAGAATAACGAACTGACAGTGTGTTTGCGTGGGTGACGATTCACACAAACATATCTGTGAGTTTAACGTTCTGAAATGATGACTGGAAAGTAGAAAACAAAAGTCGGAAAGCAAAACCATTGTCGTGTTCGTTCGAATGACGATTCGAACGAATACGCGCGATGGCGACGCGATTCGACGAAACGAAAACAAATTACGACACGAAACGAATTTTAATTTAATTAAATAAAATAATAAACATTTTTACAATTTTGAAACTCATCAAATTAATTAAATTATAATTTTATCTATTTAAAATAAATTACGCGTATTTTTCCGGATACGCGACAAAAATGCGAACCGAACAACCGAAATGGACCCGAACACCACGCATAGTATATAAACCCTAACTATGTCACTTTTTCTCATTTTTGATCCAAACATTCTCTCTCTTCTTGAGATTTCCGGCCAAAACCACCACCCACTCATCCACCATTGTTGCAACTTCAAGCTTCCATATCTCCTTCGTTACTCCACCGATTTGGGTGATTTTCGAACCCACGCGAAGCCCTTGACGAGCTCTACATGAAAGTACAACGGATCTGAGCAAACAACCAGCAGAAAACGAGGTATGACACGTTCAAGATCTGGAAAACTAGGGTTTTCTATACCCCTAGTCGACCCAACTCTTTAAACCGGCTAAACCCATACTTCCTTGAGTCCTACGACCTTGAGAAGCTAAACCGCATCACTATGATCATGGAAGCAAACCGCAAATCAGTGTGTTCGAGGGTGAGGCCATGCATCACTTGAGTTTACAGGTTCGTGGATCTTGGAGCCGTTCGAAACCTCACAGCCGGACCTAGGGTCGAGGAATACCTTTGGCCGAACCCTCCATGATTCACGAACCAGCAACAGTCAGCGAACCCAAGAGGGCCGAACCCTTCCTAGTCACTGAACTCTTCCTGCTCGTTGCTAACCCACCGAACCATGGTCCACCGAACCCTCCTTCGAGTCACGAACCCATGCAGCTCACGAACTATGTATGTTTCAGCCGAACCATAGTCATGGGCGAACCAGTTCCTTTGTCGAACCTTCCTTTGATCATGAACGAACCCTTCCTTCTTGATGAGTAGCGAACCATGCATTACATCTGGGACGAACCCTAGAGCTGTTCCCATTCAGAACCAGTGCCGAACCCTATGCTTTTGTTAACCGAACCTTGCTACTGTGCCAAGTCCACGAACCCTTCCCAAGTAAGGTCCTTAGCCGAACCCTATGAGCCTCAAGTCGCCGGCCAAACCATTGGGTGCTGTGGTGTCATGGTCGCTGTAGTACCTCATAGGATACCGATCTAATAACTTCCGGCCCAAACAGTGAGCAGTCCACACACATTTAGGCTACTTTGTAATTCGGTCTAAGTATTACCCACTTGACCTACGGTTTGGCAATGGCATAATTAATGGGCCAAGATGCACTCAAACGAAGTTGAACCATCTGCTAGACCCACGTGACTATTAGGGCAGGAGAAATTAATTGGCCCAATCGGTTAAAGCCCACTATCTAGCCTAAATCCACACATTCGGCCTATGAAAGTTATTTGGCCCAAGGATTCTTGGTTGGGCCCAACAATTCTTTGATTTGGCCCATCTACACTTAAGTTGGTCAAGGGATTATCCGGCCCAATGGATTCAAGATAATTAGCGAACTTACAAACAAACGCCTTGAAATGATGATAAACTCATGTACAAATCAACATTTGATTTATTACAAAGGTAGTGGCACATTACTAGACGGACCATGTCAAGACTTGAAATCGTATTTAAAAGTTATAACTTGTAAACTAAATCTTAAGTAGGAAATTTCAAACAATGAAGAAGGTTCAACACAACATTACATAATATAGTGGATTCAGGGCCGGATAATGAACGAGGCTAGTGGGTGTTAGCCAAACTAACACCAACACATACACGCACACAGATTTTATTAACTTAGACTTATAAGATCCAACAACATGAAATCTATACAGGATCGTGAAAAATACTACAAGAACAATTAAGAGCGCGTGTCTTCTTTCTTTTAAGCTAAGTCAACCCTACAACAACAAGGTGAGTTCATATGCCCCTTTTACTTTTAATCTTAACTGATTTTAACTCTCGGGGCTGAGAAACATGTTTACTTTTATTTATTTAAAAGTTTTACTTAACATGTTAATTATACTCTGATTAAATGATATTAAATTGTTTATTATCATATATCATTGTATGCATGCTTGTGTGATTATGAGATAACAGGGAAACTCAGATGATTATGATAATGTAATTTCTTAATCATCAACACATTAGAATAACTTAGTTATAAGATAATAGCTTATAACACTTAGTTATTTTCACATGAGCAAATACCTAGACAGTTTACACATAAGCATAACGAGAACAATCCCTCATTGAGACTTTGGGATCACACGGATTACAGTAAATGATGATCATGATAACGTAACTTCATGGGATTCTTATCATTTACAGTAAATGATGATCATGATAACGTAACTTCATGGGATTCTTATCATTTACACATAATTAACATAATGTAATAAGACAAGTTCTTATTCGACTTTGTTAAACACACGAGAACATTCCCACATGGATACTTTGGGAACACATGGATTCAGTAAATGACGATTCTTATCATTTACAGTGAATGACGATCATGATAACGTAACTTCATGGGATTCTTGTCATTTACACCCGATTATCATAACGTAATAAGACAAGTTCTTATTCGACTTTGTTAAACACACGAGAACATTCCCACATGGATACTTTGGGAACACATGGATTCAGTAAATGACGATTCTTATCATTTACAGTGAATGACGATCATGATAACGTAACTTCATGGGATTCTTGTCATTTACACCCGATTATCATAACGAAATAAGACAAGTTCTTATTCGACTTTGTTAATCACATGATACAATCCCACACGGAAACTTTGGGATCACACGGCGGGATAGGAGAGAATGGAATGCATTTTAATCTGATTACGTGAGGATTTAAAATGGATTCCATTCGGATTCTATACGCTGCATTTGGAGACACATGATGAACAGTTAACTAACACTTTTAATATTTAGAAGTGAAACAACAGTTAACCCCGCAACTATAGAATAATCTAAGGAATGGATTTAATAAATCTAACATCCTTAACACATATATTGGTTATCAATACTTAGGTTTGATAATTACCACGTTATCATTTTATTATTCTATACATGAGAACACAGGTGATCAAGGAAGAGAGAACATGTGAATTGAGAATGGAAATCAATAGTTGTATTACAAGTAGTGTGGAGTTCTAGTGGTGTTGTGGTGGGATGTTGGCTAGGGCTTAGTTCCCTTACATATGCCCTATATATAAGCAACACTACTAGGATGATATAGTACTTGTGACTATAACTATTGAGGAGCCATTGGATGAACAAGTGAATCAAACAATCATACTAGTAACCTATTATCATTGTGAATGTGCATGTGAATGAATCAAGGTTTTACATTAACTTACTTATGAACTCACCAACCTAGTGTTGACTTTGTTTTAAATACATGTTTCTCAGGTGACGAACAGGTGTAGACATATACATGCAAAGAATAAGCTAGTGGACTTTTAGAAGACCTAGCTTTATTTTGTGTTGCATGCTTTTTGGGAAACAAGGATATGAATCATCTTTTGTATATCTTGTACATATACAAGATATAGTTACATTGATTCTTTTTGGTAGATTTACTTGATTAAATTATGAACGATACTGTGTAATTTAATCTTGTAATTCTATATCATGGATGTGTTAGCATTTCTCATTTTGATTATCATGTGCTATGTAACAATCTGATCATTTGATTATCAACACAATGATATCGCGCCCCGGGAACCTTCCGCCCGACGGGAAAACCCGATCCGTTCCCGCCGGCCCGGGGTGTGACAGATTGGTATCAGAGCCATGGTTATAGAGAAATATAGGTCATATTACTTAAACGGTTTGGCCTAGACTATAACCTAGGGACCCTCATGTAGAGTTCTTATGATATAGGATTCTATTTGCATATGTCTTCTGCTTCTGATCACTGCACTAACCGATTTTCTTTCGGTTATGATCAGAATGCCGCCACGAAGACAACCACCTCTACTACCGCTGACTCAAGGTTCAGCTCCGCACTCTTCGACACCGACACCGCCAGACTCTCCTACACAAGCACCTCCACCTCCTCCTCCGCCACCACCGGCGTATCAGCTGGATCCCGCTACCATTGCACTGGCCACTCTGTTGACCAGTCAGCTGAGGGAGGTAATCCCAGACATGATGAACCGAATCAACACCAACAACAGCAACAACGTTGCCAACTCATCAGGAGAAGGAGCGGTAACACCAGACAGAGTCAGGACTATGCCTACAAGAACTTTGTAGGTTGCAAGCCACCCAGTTTTAGTGGCAGTGAGGGTGCAGTCGGACTGATCCAATGGATCGAGAAGATGGAGGCTACCCTCGACATCAGTGGATGTCCTGAACATAATAGAGTAAAGTATGCTGCTGGATCATTTAGCAAGCGAGCGTTAACCTGGTGGAACGCTCAGGTTTCAATCAGAGGCCGGGATGAGGCCCAGGCCATGCCGTGGAACGAATTCAAGGCGATGTTGAGGGCAGAGTTTTGCCCAAGAAATGAACTGAAAAAGGTTGAGACTGAACTACTCAATCTGGAGATGATTGGTGCTGGGCATCTGGCCTACACTACACGATTTCATGAGTTAGCCACTCTGGCACCGGATGTGGTGCCAACACTTGAGAAGAGAATTGAGCGGTATGTTGGTGGATTACCGCCCAGTATCCGAGGTCATGTGATTTCTGCTCACCCTACCACCATGGAATTAGCTGTTACACTATCAGCATCACTGACCGATATGATGGTTGCCACTGGAGCATTCAAGAAGGAGGCTGAAACAGCCAAAGCTGGAACTTCAAAGAAGTCGGACAAACGTCCGGCTAAGAAACAAAAGGTGGCTAGAAACTTTGCTGCCACTACTCAAACTCCGATGCGCAATCAACCACCACCATTGGAGATCAGGAAGCCATACACTGGCACTGCACCTTTGTGCAACTCATGCCAGTACCATCATCTACCAAATGTTCCGTGCAGACACTGCACCAACTGTGGAAGATTTGGTCACACAGCAAACTACTGCAGGAGTCAGAGGACTCAGAACAGAAACAACAATGCAGCCACTGCTGCTGCTACTACCGATCACAGGTCTTGCTACAACTGTGGTGAACCTGGTCATTTCTCTCGGGATTGCCCTAAGAGAAATCAGCAACAGGCTCAAGCACCAATAGGAAGAGCCTTTCAGATAGGAGCAGCTGCCGCTCGACAGGACCCGAATGTTATTACGGGTACATTTCTCTTATCTGACTTCTATGCATCCATATTATTTGACACTGGTGCGGATCAGAGTTTCATCTCATCCGACTTTGCATGCCATCTTAATTATGATAAGGAATTGTTAGACTCCCCTTATACTATTGAGATAGCAAATGGCAAACAGATTACAGTAGACACTATATTTAGGAATTGCCCATTGACACTTGGCGATCATACATTTTCCATCGACTTGATACCGATGGAGCTGGGCAGTTTCGACATCATCATCGGAATGGATTGGCTATCTCTTAATAGAGTTGAGTTCATCTGTTCCGATAAGCTACTACGCATTCCTGTGGAGAACAATGAGGTCTTGGAGATTCGTGGAGACCAAGCGAAACGCAGTGTCAAGATAATATCGTGCATGAAGGCTCGCAAGTACTTACGAAAACAATGCGTTGCATTCCTAGCTCACGTGATCGAGAAAGAAAAGAAGACAATCAAGATTCAAGATGTACCAGTCGTGAGAGATTTTGCAGAAGTCTTTCCGGATGACTTACCGGGACTGCCACCCGAGAGATCGGTGCAGTTCCGAATCGATTTGATTCCAGGGGCAACTCCAGTAGCCAAGTCACCTTATCGACTTGCTCCATCTGAGATGCAGGAGTTGTCTAATCAGTTACAAGAACTTCTCGATAAAGGATTCATCCGACCGAGCTTTTCCCCGTGGGGAGCTCCGGTTCTTTTTGTTAAAAAGAAGGATGGAACTTTCAGGATGTGCATAGATTATCGAGAACTTAACAAACTCACCATCAAGAATCGGTACCCGTTACCGAGGATTGATGATTTGTTTGATCAGTTACAGGGAGCACAGTACTTTTCAAAGATAGACCTGAGATCAGGCTATCATCAGCTCCGGATTCAAGAAGAGGACATACCAAAGACGGCCTTTCGTACCCGATATGGTCATTACGAATTCATGGTGATGCCATTTGGATTGACGAACGCACCGGCTGTGTTCATGGATTTGATGAACCGGGTGTGCAAGCCGTATCTGGATCAATTTGTTATCGTCTTTATTGATGATATACTGATTTATTCAAAGAACGAGAAGGAACACGAACAACACCTCAAGACAGTTTTGGAGCTTCTGAAAGAAGAACAACTCTATGCCAAATTCTCTAAGTGTGAATTTTGGTTAAGAGAAGTTCAGTTCTTGGGCCACGTGATTAACAGTGATGGCATTCACGTGGATCCTGCCAAGATAGAAGCAATCAAGAACTGGGATGTGCCTACGACACCAACGGAGATCCGATCATTCTTGGGATTGGCAGGTTATTACAGGAGATTCATCTCGAATTTCTCTAAGATAGCCTTGCCTCTCACCAAGCTCACACAGAAGTCTGAACCTTTTGTGTGGACACATAAACAAGAAGAGGCATTCCAGACATTGAAACAAAGATTGTGCAATGCTCCAATCTTAACACTCCCAGAAGGCAGTGATGACTTTGTTGTATATTGTGATGCTTCCCATCAGGGACTCGGATGTGTTTTGATGCAACGAGACAAAGTCATTGCTTATGCCTCACGACAGCTGAAGATACACGAGAAGAATTACACGACACACGATCTTGAACTGGGAGCTGTTGTTTTTGCACTAAAGATTTGGAGACATTACCTTTATGGTACTAAATGCACTATCTTCACAGATCACAAGAGTTTACAACACATATTTGATCAGAAGGAGCTTAACATGAGACAGAGACGTTGGGTTGAGCTCCTGAACGATTACGATTGTGTGATCAAATACCATCCGGGCAAAGCAAATGTAGTTGCAGATGCTTTGAGCCGGAAGGAAAGAGTCAAACCTTTACGCGTTCGTGCTATGGGAATGACTGTGCAAACCAGTTTGAGAGATCACATTTTACAAGCACAACAGGAAGCAGTGGCAAGAAACAACCTGAAACGCGAGCTCGATTGTGGAGCCGAGAAACATTTCAAGACAAAACAAGACGGAGTTATCTATTATCTGAATCGTGTTTGGATTCCAGCAGTAGATGAACTTCGAACACTCATTTTTGACGAGGCACACAAGACACGTTACTCAGTTCATCCTGGTGCTGATAAGATGTACCAAGATCTTAAGTCGTTTTATTGGTGGCCAGGCATGAAGAAAGACATTGCCACTTATGTTGGCAAATGTCTCACATGTGCCAAAGTCAAAGCAGAACATCAGAAACCTTCGGGTTTGCTGGAACAGCCAGAGATACCACAATGGAAGTGGGAACAAATAGCTATGGATTTCATTACCAAGCTACCCCGCACTTCCAGCGGATACGATTCTATTTGGGTCATCATTGATCGATTGACCAAGTCCGCACACTTCTTGCCGATCAGAGAGACGTACAAGATGGAGAAACTAACAAGACTATACATTGATGAAATAGTAGTTAGGCACGGGGTGCCATTGTCTATTATTTCTGACCGGGACAGCCGATTTACTTCGCGGTTCTGGCAATCATTGCAACAATCCTTAGGGACAAGTGTTAACTTGAGCACTGCTTATCATCCACAAACGGATGGACAAAGCGAGCGCACCATTCAAACCCTAGAGGATATGTTGAGAACATGCATCCTAGACTTCGGTGGAAGTTGGGACACACATTTACCACTCATTGAGTTCTCCTACAACAATAGCTACCACAGCAGCATTGGATGTGCTCCTTTTGAAGCACTCTATGGTAGAAAGTGTCGGTCTCCAATTTGTTGGACCGAAGTGGGAGACAACAGAATCACTGGGCCTGAACTTATTCAGGAAACTACTGATAAGATTGCCCAGATACAACAACGATTACAAGCAACACGTAGTCGCCAAAAGAGTTACGCAGACAAACGGCGCAAGCCTTTGGAATTCGATGTGGGTGACCGAGTCATGTTGAAAGTATCCCCATGGAAAGGCGTAGTTCGTTTTGGGGCTAAAGGCAAGTTAGCACCTCGGTATGTCGGACCGTTTGAGATTACTCAACGTATAGGTCCTGTGGCATACAGACTCAGACTCCCTGATGAGCTCAGTGGAGTACACGATGTGTTTCATGTATCAAATCTCAAGAGGTGCTTAACAGACAGTCATTGATCATACCATTGGAAGAGATACAAGTTGATGAGCAATTACACTTCATTGAAGAACCTGTAGAGATTATGGAACGTGAAGTTAAGAAACTGAAACGTAGCCGTATCCCTATTGTAAAGGTTCGATGGAACTCCAAGCGTGGACCAGAATTTACTTGGGAGCGCGAGGACAACATGAAAGCAAAGTATCCCCACCTGTTCGAGAAGTAAAGACCGATCTTTATGCTTAAATTTCGGGACGAAATTTCTTTAACAAGGGGAGACTGTGACAACTAGTACCCTGCCGCCCGGCAAGTCCGTACGGTATGTGTACTTGCATACAGTAACTATGTGTACATACGTATTTGTGAACAGTTTTTGTATTAACAGGATTCTAAATACAAGAACAGTTGTACGTATTTTCGTGTAAACTTAAATACATTAAGTACAACGTACATCAGAAACATTAGTTGTGTTTATTAAGTGAAAACTTAATTACAGTTAACACAACAAAACATGAGAAACAACGGTGTTCAAACAATTATCAGAAACAAATC
Organism: Mikania micrantha; assembly: GCA_009363875.1. Taxonomy (NCBI): domain Eukaryota; kingdom Viridiplantae; phylum Streptophyta; class Magnoliopsida; order Asterales; family Asteraceae; genus Mikania; species Mikania micrantha. The sequence continues at coordinate 96,571 of CM018686.1, forward strand.
GGTTGCGATCTGAGTTCCATAGATGACAGGAATCAGATGGCCGACAATTCAATGTGAATACAAGATGAAAACAGGATGTTTAGTTGAGTCCGACAGTGAGGAAACACAATCTAAACATAAACTGCAGTGTCATTTCAGAATAACGAACTGACAGTGTGTTTGCGTGGGTGACGATTCACACAAACATATCTGTGAGTTTAACGTTCTGAAATGATGACTGGAAAGTAGAAAACAAAAGTCGGAAAGCAAAACCATTGTCGTGTTCGTTCGAATGACGATTCGAACGAATACGCGCGATGGCGACGCGATTCGACGAAACGAAAACAAATTACGACACGAAACGAATTTTAATTTAATTAAATAAAATAATAAACATTTTTACAATTTTGAAACTCATCAAATTAATTAAATTATAATTTTATCTATTTAAAATAAATTACGCGTATTTTTCCGGATACGCGACAAAAATGCGAACCGAACAACCGAAATGGACCCGAACACCACGCATAGTATATAAACCCTAACTATGTCACTTTTTCTCATTTTTGATCCAAACATTCTCTCTCTTCTTGAGATTTCCGGCCAAAACCACCACCCACTCATCCACCATTGTTGCAACTTCAAGCTTCCATATCTCCTTCGTTACTCCACCGATTTGGGTGATTTTCGAACCCACGCGAAGCCCTTGACGAGCTCTACATGAAAGTACAACGGATCTGAGCAAACAACCAGCAGAAAACGAGGTATGACACGTTCAAGATCTGGAAAACTAGGGTTTTCTATACCCCTAGTCGACCCAACTCTTTAAACCGGCTAAACCCATACTTCCTTGAGTCCTACGACCTTGAGAAGCTAAACCGCATCACTATGATCATGGAAGCAAACCGCAAATCAGTGTGTTCGAGGGTGAGGCCATGCATCACTTGAGTTTACAGGTTCGTGGATCTTGGAGCCGTTCGAAACCTCACAGCCGGACCTAGGGTCGAGGAATACCTTTGGCCGAACCCTCCATGATTCACGAACCAGCAACAGTCAGCGAACCCAAGAGGGCCGAACCCTTCCTAGTCACTGAACTCTTCCTGCTCGTTGCTAACCCACCGAACCATGGTCCACCGAACCCTCCTTCGAGTCACGAACCCATGCAGCTCACGAACTATGTATGTTTCAGCCGAACCATAGTCATGGGCGAACCAGTTCCTTTGTCGAACCTTCCTTTGATCATGAACGAACCCTTCCTTCTTGATGAGTAGCGAACCATGCATTACATCTGGGACGAACCCTAGAGCTGTTCCCATTCAGAACCAGTGCCGAACCCTATGCTTTTGTTAACCGAACCTTGCTACTGTGCCAAGTCCACGAACCCTTCCCAAGTAAGGTCCTTAGCCGAACCCTATGAGCCTCAAGTCGCCGGCCAAACCATTGGGTGCTGTGGTGTCATGGTCGCTGTAGTACCTCATAGGATACCGATCTAATAACTTCCGGCCCAAACAGTGAGCAGTCCACACACATTTAGGCTACTTTGTAATTCGGTCTAAGTATTACCCACTTGACCTACGGTTTGGCAATGGCATAATTAATGGGCCAAGATGCACTCAAACGAAGTTGAACCATCTGCTAGACCCACGTGACTATTAGGGCAGGAGAAATTAATTGGCCCAATCGGTTAAAGCCCACTATCTAGCCTAAATCCACACATTCGGCCTATGAAAGTTATTTGGCCCAAGGATTCTTGGTTGGGCCCAACAATTCTTTGATTTGGCCCATCTACACTTAAGTTGGTCAAGGGATTATCCGGCCCAATGGATTCAAGATAATTAGCGAACTTACAAACAAACGCCTTGAAATGATGATAAACTCATGTACAAATCAACATTTGATTTATTACAAAGGTAGTGGCACATTACTAGACGGACCATGTCAAGACTTGAAATCGTATTTAAAAGTTATAACTTGTAAACTAAATCTTAAGTAGGAAATTTCAAACAATGAAGAAGGTTCAACACAACATTACATAATATAGTGGATTCAGGGCCGGATAATGAACGAGGCTAGTGGGTGTTAGCCAAACTAACACCAACACATACACGCACACAGATTTTATTAACTTAGACTTATAAGATCCAACAACATGAAATCTATACAGGATCGTGAAAAATACTACAAGAACAATTAAAGAGCGCGTGTCTTCTTTCTTTTAAGCTAAGTCAACCCTACAACAACAAGGTGAGTTCATATGCCCCTTTTACTTTTAATCTTAACTGATTTTAACTCTCGGGGCTGAGAAACATGTTTACTTTTATTTATTTAAAAGTTTTACTTAACATGTTAATTATACTCTGATTAAATGATATTAAATTGTTTATTATCATATATCATTGTATGCATGCTTGTGTGATTATGAGATAACAGGGAAACTCAGATGATTATGATAATGTAATTTCTTAATCATCAACACATTAGAATAACTTAGTTATAAGATAATAGCTTATAACACTTAGTTATTTTCACATGAGCAAATACCTAGACAGTTTACACATAAGCATAACGAGAACAATCCCTCATTGAGACTTTGGGATCACACGGATTACAGTAAATGATGATCATGATAACGTAACTTCATGGGATTCTTATCATTTACAGTAAATGATGATCATGATAACGTAACTACATGGGATTCTTATCATTTACACATAATTAACATAATGTAATAAGACAAGTTCTTATTCGACTTTGTTAAACACACGAGAACATTCCCACATGGATACTTTGGGAACACATGGATTCAGTAAATGACGATTCTTATCATTTACAGTGAATGACGATCATGATAACGTAACTTCATGGGATTCTTGTCATTTACACCCGATTATCATAACGTAATAAGACAAGTTCTTATTCGACTTTGTTAAACACACGAGAACATTCCCACATGGATACTTTGGGAACACATGGATTCAGTAAATGACGATTCTTATCATTTACAGTGAATGACGATCATGATAACGTAACTTCATGGGATTCTTGTCATTTACACCCGATTATCATAACGAAATAAGACAAGTTCTTATTCGACTTTGTTAATCACATGATACAATCCCACACGGAAACTTTGGGATCACACGGCGGGATAGGAGAGAATGGAATGCATTTTAATCTGATTACGTGAGGATTTAAAATGGATTCCATTCGGATTCTATACGCTGCATTTGGAGACACATGATGAACAGTTAACTAACACTTTTAATATTTAGAAGTGAAACAACAGTTAACCCCGCAACTATAGAATAATCTAAGGAATGGATTTAATAAATCTAACATCCTTAACACATATATTGGTTATCAATACTTAGGTTTGATAATTACCACGTTATCATTTTATTATTCTATACATGAGAACACAGGTGATCAAGGAAGAGAGAACATGTGAATTGAGAATGGAAATCAATAGTTGTATTACAAGTAGTGTGGAGTTCTAGTGGTGTTGTGGTGGGATGTTGGCTAGGGCTTAGTTCCCTTACATATGCCCTATATATAAGCAACACTACTAGGATGATATAGTACTTGTGACTATAACTATTGAGGAGCCATTGGATGAACAAGTGAATCAAACAATCATACTAGTAACCTATTATCATTGTGAATGTGCATGTGAATGAATCAAGGTTTTACATTAACTTACTTATGAACTCACCAACCTAGTGTTGACTTTGTTTTAAATACATGTTTCTCAGGTGACGAACAGGTGTAGACATATACATGCAAAGAATAAGCTAGTGGACTTTTAGAAGACCTAGCTTTATTTTGTGTTGCATGCTTTTTGGGAAACAAGGATATGAATCATCTTTTGTATATCTTGTACATATACAAGATATAGTTACATTGATTCTTTTTGGTAGATTTACTTGATTAAATTATGAACGATACTGTGTAATTTAATCTTGTAATTCTATATCATGGATGTGTTAGCATTTCTCATTTTGATTATCATGTGCTATGTAACAATCTGATCATTTGATTATCAACACAATGATATCGCGCCCCGGGAACCTTCCGCCCGACGGGAAAACCCGATCCGTTCCCGCCGGCCCGGGGTGTGACATTGAACTTATCAGTATCTACAAAAATCCCATTGAACTTATTAGTATCAACAAAAATTTCTTTGAACTTATTAGTATCAACAAAAATTCCATTGAACATTTAAACTTATTAGTATCATCAAAAATTTCATTGAACTTATTAGTATTAACAAGGACTCCATTGAACTTATTAGTATCAACAAAGATTTCTTTAAACTTGTTAATATCGACAAGGATAGAACTGGTCAAGTCTCTATCGAACTTAATAGTATTGATTGGCATAGAATCGACCTAATCATCTTCGAACTTAGGAGTGTCGATGACCTACAATATCGACCATGACCTTGTCGATCTAAATAATATCGATGGACCCTTAAACAAAATATTAATATCAAATCGTATAAGAACAACCAACTTTGAAAATTTATAAACTTAACTAGCATAGATGCATGATTACATGCATGATTACATGCATGCATGCATTAGAGATTATCCATCAATCTTTGAATTATACGGTTAGATTTCTTAGGGTTTAATGCCAAAACCATTTTCATTAAACTAAATATTATATTTATTATGGCTTCAACTCCTAACTATAACAACTATTATACATAAGGAATTGGGTAATTCACTACAACCTAAATCAAATCAATAATATATGTGACAACTAGTACCCGACCGCCCGGCAAGTCCGTACGGTATGTGTACTTGCATACAGTAATTATGTGTACATACGTAATTGTGAACAGTTTTTGTATTAACAGGATTCTAAATACAAGAACAGTTGTACGTATTTTTGTGTAAACTTAAATACATTAAGTACAACATACATTTGAAACATTAGTTGTGTTTATTAAGTGAAAACTTAATTACAGTTAACACAACAAATCATGAGAAACAACGGTGTTCAAACATATTCAGAAAACAAATCGGTTGCGATCTGATATCCATAGATGACAGGAATCAGATGGCCGACATTTCAATGAGAAAACAATGTGATAAACAGGATGTTTAGTTGAGTCCGACAGTGAGGAAACACAATTAAAACATAAACTGCAGTGTCGTTTCAGAATAACGAACTGACAGTGTGTTTGCGTGGGTGACGATTCACACAAACATATCTGTGAGTTTAACGTTCTGAAATGGTGACTGGAAAGTAGAAAACAAAAGTCGAAAAGCAAAACTATCGTCGTGTTCGTTCGAATGACGATTCGAACGAATACGCGCGATGGTGACGCGATTCGACGAAACGAAAACAAATTACGACACGAAACGAATTTTAATTTAATAAAATAAAATATTAAACATTTTTACAATTTTGAAACTCATCAAATTAATAAAATTAACATTTTTAATTATTTATTTTAAATTATGCGTAATTTTCCGGATACGCGACGAAAACGCGAACCGAGCAACCGAAATGAACCCGAATACCCGCGGGAGTATAAAAACAACAAATGAGGCATTTTACTCATTTATCATCTTCATCCTCTCTCTCCTCACCAAATTTCCGGCCACCACCTTCCACCTCCATTAATCACCTTTAAACCACCATAACTCACTCATTTCAAGCCCGATTCGAGTGATTTTCGAACCCACGCGTAGCTCTTGAAGCCCTCTACGTGAAAGTACAACAGATCTGGAGCTTTGACCACGCAAATCAGAGGTATGAGGCCGTGAATATGGCTGAAATTAGGGTTTTCTAACACCCACTCGACCCACACACTTAGAACCGTTGTTGACACCATCTTTCGAACCACTGGAGACATGAACAACTGACCTACACGCGTGCTAACCTTGTATCAGTAGCCATGTTGACAACTCCAGGCTGATGGCTCTCAGGTGGTGTGGGTTCGACGGCCGAACTTTGCTGACACCCAGCCGCTGCCGAACCCTAATGCACTTGCCGAACCAGTTTCATGTTCCACGAACCAGGTTCAGCGAACCCATGACTCACGAACCCATGAGCCATCACCGAACCCTAGGTCCTCTACAGCAAGCACCGAGCCTTCATCCTCATCGGGCGAACCTTACTGGTTACTTAGCCACGAACCCTCTACAGGTCCCGAACCCTAGATGCTATCATCACCGAGCCTTGACTCATTCCTCACGAACCATCCAGATGAACGAACCTCCTCGAGCTACCCGAACCAATTACATGCAGCCATGGCCGAACCCTTGTGTTCTTACGAACCTAGTTCTGCCGCAACCACCTGCACAGGACCGAACCCTACTCCATCACGAACCCCTTTGCTTGACGAACCTTCATTGACTTCTGCGAACCTGTGGTGCACACGAACCAACAGTGGACGTCGAACCTTCTGCCAAATCACGAACTAGGAAGCTATGTTTATTTTTTTTTCTCGTTGTAGCAGACGAACTCCCTAGTCCAAGTATACAATAGGCGGTCTATTTCTTGTGTTATCCAGGGAATCATTTTCGGCCCAGTTTAATTGGCCCAACAGGCCCAGCAGCCCCTTCGACCATTTTTGCTGTTCGAACCAATAGCAGATAACCAACTGGCCCAATAAGCCGGCCCACACTTACCTGCCTCAGCCCAAAGGTCCCTCGGTCCACTTCTAGTTTGGCCCACATACAATGATTCGGCCCACAACATCTATTAGGCCCAACAACTTGTTCCAACTTCATTTATTTAAACATAACAGCCTATTGTTGGCCCAAGTGTAAGATAATTCGGCCCACATTTGTCCTTGATCGGCCCAAGAATTTTAGCCAGTCCACACGAAAATCATAAGGCCCATGATAATCGTAAACGGTCCATCTATTTGTTGGGTTAATCATCAATTCGGTCCAATAGTATTTAGTTGGCCATTCACATATTCCGGCTCAACACTTGACCCAACGGGTGAGAATTAAACTCAACGTCTAATCAAAGTGATAAGAGTAACAATTATGAGAAATAAGGTTGGTAATAATGACTCTTTTCAAAGGTGTAAATTTTTGGATTAACACAATTAATTATATTTAGATCATTAAATCTATACAAGACTAAGTTAAAGACAAAAGATACAATAATGAACAAAAAATTTAGTCTTAACTTACAATCATACGTTATTCTTACCTTAAATCAATTAAGTGACAATATGTGCACTTCAATTGAATTGGACCGGATGATGATTAAGACCAAATGGAGATTGAGATCAAGAAATGACCAACAAAGTTAAGGTCAACACATACACGCGCACAAAATCTCATAACTTATACTTATAAGTTACATACAACGTGAAATCAATACAGGAACGTGAAACAAACACAAGGACAATCAAGAGCGCGTGTCTTCTTTCTTTTAAGCTAAGTCAACCCTACAACAACAAGGTGAGTTCATATGCCCCTTTTACTTTAATCTTTACTGATTTTAACTCTCGGGGCTGAGAAACATGTTTACTTTTATTTATTTAAAAGTTTTACTTAACATGTTAATTATACTCTGATTAAATGATATTAAATTGTTTATTATCATATATCATTGTATGCATGCTTGTATGATTATGAGATAACAGGGAAACTCAGATGATTATGATAATGTAATTTCTTAATCATCAACACATTAGAATAACTTAGTTATAAGATAATAGCTTATAACACTTAGTTATTTTCACATGAGCAAATACCTAGACAGTTTACACATAAGCATAACGAGAACAATCCCTCATTGAGACTTTGGGATCACACGGATTACAGTAAATGATGATCATGATAACGTAACTTCATGGGATTCTTATCATTTACAGTAAATGATGATCATGATAACGTAACTTCATGGGATTCTTATCATTTACACATAATTAACATAATGTAATAAGACAAGTTCTTATTCGACTTTGTTAAACACACGAGAACATTCCCACACGGAGACTTTGGGAACACATGGATTCAGTAAATGACGATTCTTATCATTTACAGTGAATGACGATCATGATAACGTAACTTCATGGGATTCTTGTCATTTACACCCGATTATCATAACGTAATAAGACAAGTTCTTATTCGACTTTGTTAATCACATGATACAATCCCACACGGAAACTTTGGGATCACACGGCGGGATAGGAGAGAATGGAATGCATTTTAATCTGATTACGTGAGGATTTAAAATGGATTCCATTCGGATTCTATACGCTGCATTTGGAGACATATGATGAACAGTTAACTAACACTTTTAATATTTAGAAGTGAAACAACAGTTAACCCCACAACTATAGAATAATTTAAGGAATGGATTTGTAAAATCTAATATCCTTAACACATATATTGGTTATCAAAACTTAGGTTTGATAATTACCACGTTATCATATTATTATTCTATACATGAGAACACAGGTGATCAAGGAAGAGATAACATGTGAATTGAGAATGGAAATCAATAGTTGTATTACAAGTAGTGTGGAGTTCTAGTGGTGTTGTGGTGGGATGTTGGCTAGGGCTTAGTTCCCTTACATATGCCCTATATATAAGCAACACTACTAGGATGATATAGTACTTGTGATTATAACTATTGAGGAGCCATTGGATGAACAAGTGAATCAGACAATCATACGAGTAACATATTATCATTGTGAATGTGCATGTGAATGAATCAAGGTTTTACATTAACTTACTTATGAACTCACCAACCTAGTGTTGACTTTGTTTTAAATACATGTTTCTCAGGTGACGAACAGGTGTAGACATATACATGCAAAGATTAAGCTAGTGGACTTTTAGAAGACCTAGCTTTATTTTGTGTTGCATGCTTTTGGGGAAACAAGGATATGAATCATCTTTTGTATATCTTGTACATATACAAGATATAGTTACATTGATTCTTTTTGGTAGATTTACTTGATTAAATTATGAACGATACGGTGTAATTTAATCTTGTAATTCTATATCATGGATGTGTTAGAAATTTCTCATTTATTTATCATGTGCTATGTAAACAATCTGATCATTTGATTATCACTCAAAGATATCGCGCCCCGGGAACCTTCCGCCCGACGGGAAAACCCGATCCGTTCCCGCCGGCCCGGGGTGTGACAGATTGGTATCAGAGCCATGGTTATAGAGAAATATAGGTCATATTACTTAAACGGTTTGGCCTAGACTATAACCTAGGGACCCTCATGTAGAGTTCTTACGATATAGGATTCTATTTGCATATGTCTTCTGCTTCTGATCACTGCACTAACCGACTTATTTTCGGTTATGATCAGAATGCCGCCGAGAAGACAACCACCTCTGCTACCCCTGACTCAAGGTTCAGCTCCGCACTCTTCGACACCGACACCGCCAGACTCTCCTACACAAGCACCTCCACCTCCTCCTCCGCCACCACCAGCGTATCAGTTGGACCCTGCTACTGTGGCACTGGCTACTCTTCTTACAAGCCAACTGAGGGAAGTAATCCCAGACATGATGAACCGAATCAACACCAACAACAGCAACAACGTTGCCAACTCATCAGGAGAAGGCAGCGGTAACACCAGACAGAGTCAGGACTATGCCTACAAGAACTTTGTAGGTTGCAAGCCACCCAGTTTTAGTGGCAGCGAGGGTGCAGTCGGACTGATCCAGTGGATTGAGAAGATGGAGGCTACCCTCGACATCAGTGGCTGTCCTGAACATAATAGAGTAAAGTATGCTGCTGGATCATTTAGCAAGCGAGCGTTAACCTGGTGGAACGCTCAGGTTTCAATCAGAGGCCGGGATGAGGCCCAGGCCATGCCGTGGAACGAATTCAAGGCGATGTTGAGGGCAGAGTTTTGCCCAAGAAATGAACTGAAAAAGGTTGAGACTGAACTACTCAATCTGGAGATGATTGGTGCTGGGCATCTGGCCTACACTACACGATTTCATGAGTTAGCCACTCTGGCACCGGATGTGGTGCCAACACTTGAGAAGAGAATTGAGCGGTATGTTGGTGGATTACCGCCCAGTATCCGAGGTCATGTGATTTCTGCTCACCCTACCACCATGGAATTAGCTGTTACACTGTCAGCATCACTGACCGATATGATGGTTGCCACTGGAGCATTCAAGAAGGAGGCTGACTCAGCCAAGGCTGGAACTTCCAAGAAGTCGGACAAACGTCCGGCTAAGAAACAAAAGGTGGCTAGAAACTTTGCTGCCACTACCCAAGCTCCAATGCGCAACCAACCACCACCATTGGAGATCAGGAAGCCATACACTGGCACTGCACCTTTGTGCAACTCATGCCAGTACCATCATCTACCAAATGTTCCGTGCAGACACTGCACCAACTGTGGAAGATTTGGTCACACAGCAAACTACTGCAGGAGTCAGAGGACTCAGAACAGAAACAACAATGCAGCTACTGCTGCTGCTGCAGATCCTAGGTCTTGCTACAACTGTGGCGAACCAGGACATTTCTCTCGGGATTGTCCCAAGAGAAATCAACAAGGGGCTCAAGCACCGCGAGGAAGAGCCTTTCAGATAGGAGCTGCTGCCGCTCGACAGGACCCGAATGTTATTACGGGTACATTTCTCTTATCTGACTTCTATGCATCCATATTATTTGACACTGGTGCGGATCAGAGTTTTATCTCGTCCGATTTTGCATGCCATCTTGATTATGTTAAGGAATTGTTAGACTCCCCTTATACTATTGAGATAGCAAATGGCAAACAGATTACAGTAGACACTATATTTAGGAATTGCCCATTGACACTTGGCGATCATACATTTTCCATCGACTTGATACCGATGGAGTTGGGCAGTTTCGACATCATCATCGGAATGGATTGGCTATCTCTTAATAGAGTTGAGTTCATCTGTTCCGATAAGCTACTACGCATCCCTGTGGAGAACAATGAGGTCTTGGAGATTCGTGGAGACCAAGCGAAACGCAGTGTCAAGATAATATCGTGCATGAAGGCTCGCAAGTGTTTACGAAAACAATGCGTTGCATTCCTAGCTCACGTGATCGAGAAAGACAAGAAGACAATCAAGATTCAAGATGTACCAATTGTAAGAGATTTTGCAGAAGTCTTTCCGGATGACTTACCCGGACTGCCACCCGAGAGATCGGTGCAGTTCCGAATCGATTTGATTCCGGGAGCAACTCCAGTAGCCAAGTCACCTTATCGACTTGCTCCATCTGAGATGCAGGAGTTGTCTAATCAGTTACAAGAACTTCTCGATAAAGGATTCATCCGACCGAGCTTTTCCCCGTGGGGAGCTCCGGTTCTCTTTGTTAAAAAGAAGGATGGAACTTTCAGGATGTGCATAGATTATCGAGAACTTAACAAACTCACCATCAAGAATCGGTACCCGTTACCGAGGATTGATGATTTGTTTGACCAGTTACAGGGAGCACAGTACTTTTCAAAGATAGACCTGAGATCAGGTTATCACCAGCTCCGGATACAAGAAGAAGACATACCAAAGACGGCCTTTCGTACTCGATATGGTCATTACGAATTCATGGTGATGCCATTCGGTTTGACGAACGCACCGGCTGTGTTCATGGATTTGATGAACCGGGTGTGCAAGCCGTATTTAGATCAGTTTGTGATCGTCTTCATTGACGATATACTGATTTATTCAAAGAACAAGAAGGAACATGAGCAACACCTCAAGACAGTTTTGGAGCTTCTGAAAGAAGAACAACTCTATGCCAAATTCTCTAAGTGTGAATTTTGGTTAAGAGAAGTTCAGTTCTTGGGTCACGTGATTAACAGTGATGGTATTCACGTGGATCCTGCCAAGATAGAAGCAATCAAGAACTGGGATGTGCCTACGACACCAACGGAAATCCGATCATTCTTGGGATTGGCAGGTTATTACAGGAGATTCATCTCGAATTTCTCTAAGATAGCCTTGCCTCTCACCAAGCTCACACAAAAGTCTGAACCTTTTGTGTGGACTCAGAAACAAGAAGAGGCATTTCAGACATTGAAACAAAGATTGTGCAATGCTCCAATCTTAACACTCCCAGAAGGCAATGATGACTTTGTAGTTTATTGTGATGCTTCCCATCAGGGACTCGGATGTGTTTTGATGCAACGAGACAAAGTCATTGCTTATGCCTCACGACAGCTGAAGATACATGAGAAGAATTACATGACACACGATCTTGAACTGGGAGCTGTTGTTTTTGCACTAAAGATTTGGAGACATTACCTTTACGGTACTAAATGCACTATCTTCACAGATCACAAGAGTTTACAGCACATATTTGATCAGAAGGAGCTTAACATGAGACAGAGACGTTGGGTTGAGCTCCTGAACGATTACGATTGTGTGATCAAATACCATCCGGGCAAAGCAAATGTTGTTGCAGATGCTTTGAGCCGGAAGGAAAGAGTCAAACCCTTACGCGTTCGCGCAATGGGAATGACTGTGCAAACCAGTTTGAGAGATCACATTCTACAAGCACAACAAGAAGCAGTGGCAAGAGACAATCTGAAACGCGAGCTCGACTGTGGAGCCGAGAAACATTTCAAGACGAAACAAGATGGAGTTATCTATTATCTGGATCGTGTTTGGATTCCAGCAGTAGATGAACTTCGAACACTCATTTTTGATGAGGCACACAAGACACGTTATTCAGTTCATCCTGGTGCCGATAAGATGTACCAAGATCTTAGGTCGTTTTATTGGTGGCCAGGCATGAAGAAAGACATTGCCACTTATGTTGGCAAATGTCTCACATGTGCCAAAGTCAAAGCTGAACACCAGAAACCTTCGGGTTTGCTGGAACAACCGGAGATACCACAATGGAAGTGGGAACAAATAGCTATGGATTTCATTACCAAGCTACCCCGCACTTCCAGCGGATACGATTCTATTTGGGTCATCATTGATCGATTGACCAAATCCGCACATTTCTTGCCGATCAGAGAGACATACAAGATGGAGAAGTTAGCAAGACTATACATCGATGAAATAGTAGTAAGGCACGGTGTGCCATTGTCTATTATTTCTGACCGGGACAGTCGATTTACTTCGCGGTTCTGGCAATCATTGCAACAATCCTTAGGGACAAGTGTTAACTTGAGCACTGCTTATCATCCACAAACGGATGGACAAAGCGAGCGCACCATTCAAACCCTAGAGAATATGTTGAGAACATGCACCCTAGACTTCGGTGGAAGTTGGGATACACACTTACCACTTATCGAATTCTCCTACAACAATAGCTACCACAGCAGCATCGGATGTGCTCCTTTTGAAGCACTTTATGGTAGAAAATGTCGGTCTCCAATTTGTTGGACCGAAGTGGGAGACAACAGAATCACTGGGCCTGAACTTATTCAGGAAACTACTGATAAGATTGCCCAGATACAACAACGATTACAAGCAACACGTAGTCGCCAAAAGAGTTACGCAGACAAACGGCGCAAGCCTTTGGAATTCGATGTGGGTGACCGAGTCATGTTGAAAGTGTCCCCATGGAAAGGCGTAGTTCGTTTTGGGGCTAAAGGCAAGCTAGCACCTAGGTATGTCGGACCGTTTGAGATTACTCAACGCATAGGTCCTGTGGCATACAGACTCAGACTCCCAGATGAACTCAGTGGAGTACACGATGTATTTCATGTATCAAATCTCAAAAGGTGCTTAACAGACGAGTCATTGATCATACCATTGGAAGAAATACAAATTGATGAGCAATTACACTTCATTGAAGAACCTGTAGAGATTATGGAACGTGAAGTTAAGAAACTGAAGCGTAGCCGTATCCCTATTGTAAAGGTTCGATGGAACTCCAAGCGTGGACCAGAATTTACATGGGAGCGCGAGGACAACATGAAAGCCAAGTATCCCCACCTGTTCGAGAAATAAAGACCGATCTTTATGCTTAAATTTCGGGACGAAATTTATTTAACAAGGGGAGACTGTGACAACTAGTACCCGACCGCCCGGCAAGTCCGTACGGTATGTGTACTTGCATACAGTAATTATGTGTACATACGTAATTGTGAACAGTTTTTGTATTAACAGGATTCTAAATACAAGAACAGTTGTACGTATTTTTGTGTAAACTTAAATACATTAAGTACAACATACATTTGAAACATTAGTTGTGTTTATTAAGTGAAAACTTAATTACAGTTAACACAACAAATCATGAGAAACAACGGTGTTCAAACATATTCAGAAAACAAATCGGTTGCGATCTGATATCCATAGATGACAGGAATCAGATGGCCGACATTTCAATGAGAAAACAATGTGATAAACAGGATGTTTAGTTGAGTCCGACAGTGAGGAAACACAATTAAAACATAAACTGCAGTGTCGTTTCAGAATAACGAACTGACAGTGTGTTTGCGTGGGTGACGATTCACACAAACATATCTGTGAGTTTAACGTTCTGAAATGGTGACTGGAAAGTAGAAAACAAAAGTCGAAAAGCAAAACTATCGTCGTGTTCGTTCGAATGACGATTCGAACGAATACGCGCGATGGTGACGCGATTCGACGAAACGAAAACAAATTACGACACGAAACGAATTTTAATTTAATAAAATAAAATATTAAACATTTTTACAATTTTGAAACTCATCAAATTAATAAAATTAACATTTTTAATTATTTATTTTAAATTACGCGTAATTTTCCGGATACGCGACGAAAACGCGAACCGAGCAACCGAAATGAACCCGAATACCCGCGGGAGTATAAAAACAACAAATGAGGCATTTTACTCATTTATCATCTTCATCCTCTCTCTCCTCACCAAATTTCCGGCCACCACCTTCCACCTCCATTAATCACCTTTAAACCACCATAACTCACTCATTTCAAGCCCGATTCGAGTGATTTTCGAACCCACGCGTAGCTCTTGAAGCCCTCTACGTGAAAGTACAACAGATCTGGAGCTTTGACCACGCAAATCAGAGGTATGAGGCCGTGAATATGGCTGAAATTAGGGTTTTCTAACACCCACTCGACCCACACACTTAGAACCGTTGTTGACACCATCTTTCGAACCACTGGAGACATGAACAACTGACCTACACGCGTGCTAACCTTGTATCAGTAGCCATGTTGACAACTCCAGGCTGATGGCTCTCAGGTGGTGTGGGTTCGACGGCCGAACTTTGCTGACACCCAGCCGCTGCCGAACCCTAATGCACTTGCCGAACCAGTTTCATGTTCCACGAACCAGGTTCAGCGAACCCATGACTCACGAACCCATGAGCCATCACCGAACCCTAGGTCCTCTACAGCAAGCACCGAGCCTTCATCCTCATCGGGCGAACCTTACTGGTTACTTAGCCACGAACCCTCTACAGGTCCCGAACCCTAGATGCTATCATCACCGAGCCTTGACTCATTCCTCACGAACCATCCAGATGAACGAACCTCCTCGAGCTACCCGAACCAATTACATGCAGCCATGGCCGAACCCTTGTGTTCTTACGAACCTAGTTCTGCCGCAACCACCTGCACAGGACCGAACCCTACTCCATCACGAACCCCTTTGCTTGACGAACCTTCATTGACTTCTGCGAACCTGTGGTGCACACGAACCAACAGTGGACGTCGAACCTTCTGCCAAATCACGAACTAGGAAGCTATGTTTATTTTTTTTTTCTCGTTGTAGCAGACGAACTCCCTAGTCCAAGTATACAATAGGCGGTCTATTTCTTGTGTTATCCAGGGAATCATTTTCGGCCCAGTTTAATTGGCCCAACAGGCCCAGCAGCCCCTTCGACCATTTTTGCTGTTCGAACCAATAGCAGATAACCAACTGGCCCAATAAGCCGGCCCACACTTACCTGCCTCAGCCCAAAGGTCCCTCGGTCCACTTCTAGTTTGGCCCACATACAATGATTCGGCCCACAACATCTATTAGGCCCAACAACTTGTTCCAACTTCATTTATTTAAACATAACAGCCTATTGTCGGCCCAAGTGTAAGATAATTCGGCCCACATTTGTCCTTGATCGGCCCAAGAATTTTAGCCAGTCCACACGAAAATCATAAGGCCCATGATAATCGTAAACGGTCCATCTATTTGTTGGGTTAATCATCAATTCGGTCCAATAGTATTTAGTTGGCCATTCACATATTCCGGCTCAACACTTGACCCAACGGGTGAGAATTAAACTCAACGTCTAATCAAAGTGATAAGAGTAACAATTATGAGAAATAAGGTTGGTAATAATGACTCTTTTCAAAGGTGTAAATTTTTGGATTAACACAATTAATTATATTTAGATCATTAAATCTATACAAGACTAAGTTAAAGACAAAAGATACAATAATGAACAAAACTTTAGTCTTAACTTACAATCATACGTTATTCTTACCTTAAATCAATTAAGTGACAATATGTGCACTTCAATTGAATTGGACCGGATGATGATTAAGACCAAATGGAGATTGAGATCAAGAAATGACCAACAAAGTTAAGGTCAACACATACACGCGCACAAAATCTCATAACTTATACTTATAAGTTACATACAACGTGAAATCAATACAGGAACGTGAAACAAACACAAGGACAATCAAGAGCGCGTGTCTTCTTTCTTTTAAGCTAAGTCAACCCTACAACAACAAGGTGAGTTCATATGCCCCTTTTACTTTAATCTTTACTGATTTTAACTCTCGGGGCTGAGAAACATGTTTACTTTTATTTATTTAAAAGTTTTACTTAACATGTTAATTATACTCTGATTAAATGATATTAAATTGTTTATTATCATATATCATTGTATGCATGCTTGTATGATTATGAGATAACAGGGAAACTCAGATGATTATGATAATGTAATTTCTTAATCATCAACACATTAGAATAACTTAGTTATAAGATAATAGCTTATAACACTTAGTTATTTTCACATGAGCAAATACCTAGACAGTTTACACATAAGCATAACGAGAACAATCCCTCATTGAGACTTTGGGATCACACGGATTACAGTAAATGATGATCATGATAACGTAACTTCATGGGATTCTTATCATTTACAGTAAATGATGATCATGATAACGTAACTTCATGGGATTCTTATCATTTACACATAATTAACATAATGTAATAAGACAAGTTCTTATTCGACTTTGTTAAACACACGAGAACATTCCCACACGGAGACTTTGGGAACACATGGATTCAGTAAATGACGATTCTTATCATTTACAGTGAATGACGATCATGATAACGTAACTTCATGGGATTCTTGTCATTTACACCCGATTATCATAACGTAATAAGACAAGTTCTTATTCGACTTTGTTAATCACATGATACAATCCCACACGGAAACTTTGGGATCACACGGCGGGATAGGAGAGAATGGAATGCATTTTAATCTGATTACGTGAGGATTTAAAATGGATTCCATTCGGATTCTATACGCTGCATTTGGAGACATATGATGAACAGTTAACTAACACTTTTAATATTTAGAAGTGAAACAACAGTTAACCCCACAACTATAGAATAATTTAAGGAATGGATTTGATAAATCTAATATCCTTAACACATATATTGGTTATCAAAACTTAGGTTTGATAATTACCACGTTATCATATTATTATTCTATACATGAGAACACAGGTGATCAAGGAAGAGATAACATGTGAATTGAGAATGGAAATCAATAGTTGTATTACAAGTAGTGTGGAGTTCTAGTGGTGTTGTGGTGGGATGTTGGCTAGGGCTTAGTTCCCTTACATATGCCCTATATATAAGCAACACTACTAGGATGATATAGTACTTGTGATTATAACTATTGAGGAGCCATTGGATGAACAAGTGAATCAGACAATCATACGAGTAACATATTATCATTGTGAATGTGCATGTGAATGAATCAAGGTTTTACATTAACTTACTTATGAACTCACCAACCTAGTGTTGACTTTGTTTTAAATACATGTTTCTCAGGTGACGAACAGGTGTAGACATATACATGCAAAGATTAAGCTAGTGGACTTTTAGAAGACCTAGCTTTATTTTGTGTTGCATGCTTTTGGGGAAACAAGGATATGAATCATCTTTTGTATATCTTGTACATATACAAGATATAGTTACATTGATTCTTTTTGGTAGATTTACTTGATTAAATTATGAACGATACGGTGTAATTTAATCTTGTAATTCTATATCATGGATGTGTTAGAAATTTCTCATTTATTTATCATGTGCTATGTAAACAATCTGATCATTTGATTATCACTCAAAGATATCGCGCCCCGGGAACCTTCCGCCCGACGGGAAAACCCGATCCGTTCCCGCCGGCCCGGGGTGTGACAATATAGTTTTCCAAACATGACGTAAACTCAATAAACAACACTTATTGATAACACACTCATATTTAAAAATACAACACAAATGAAATACATGTTGTTGAGTAATTGTTGACTTCACATAGAGAGCGGGCAAATCTACAATATACGCAACGATAAACATCATCTGTGAGTTCTCATAGCCCCTTTAAACTCTTTTCGTTTTAAAGTCAGGGTGAAACATGTATGATATTATCATTATACTTTTAAGATATTGTCACGATATGATCATTTTATACCTTGATATGAA
This sequence comes from Mikania micrantha, assembly GCA_009363875.1. Lineage (NCBI taxonomy): Eukaryota > Viridiplantae > Streptophyta > Magnoliopsida > Asterales > Asteraceae > Mikania > Mikania micrantha. The sequence goes on from CM018686.1 coordinate 115,168, forward strand.
CATTATAACATTACAATGATTGTCGCTAGACTTGCATTGATCAGAACATATTATGGTAAACAATGATAGCTATCGGCCCGGCCAGACCCATCGTTGATTGAGTTGACTTCGGTCCTCCGCAGTGATTGTTTGCTACTTCAGCATTGTTAGTAATGCTAAACGTGGTCAGAACCTATTGATATTATCATTTTGATCTGCTTGTTGGTGAATTCATACATAATGTTATTCTGCAAATGTTCATGAACACATACATTATTTACACTCTTATAACTATTTACGTGTGTGTGAAAACCTATGATTTCTCACAAACTATTTTTGTAGTTGACACTTGTTTTTATACATATTTCAGGAAATGAAGCTAAGAAGAGAATGATAGCTCTATGGATTTTTGGATATCATCACTTAAGATCTTGTACTTAGCTAAATTTACTGGATCTGCAGAAGACTAAGATTTAGTTAACTTAGCTACATCTTTTGTGTAATTGTTGTAAATGATTCATGCTGAACATGATTTTTGTGTAATTAATTTGAATGCTTAAAATGATATGTGATGATACATTTTAGTTGCCCACGAGCTTTATGAACAATCTGCACATTTTCTCGTGGTATCCCGATGATTCTGCCATCGGTATGGGTGTTACATGCAGCATAATAAATGAAATAATTTATGTATCATGCTTTTCACCTCAAACTTGAAATCATAAAATAGTATGAAAAGGGTTTGTAAACTCACTACTGAGTTGTGAATTTGGTGGAATTGAAAGCCTGAGAGGCTGCATGCTTCACTATGCAATCCCTACAATGTCAAATATTTCATATTAACGCGCTAGCCCTTGTGTACCATAAATCACGAGTTCCGATTTGTAAATGTCGTATTCATAAAGTCATTTTTTGTTCCACCATAGTTATTATTTTGTTTTAGTTGGGACATGTTAAGGAGAAGTTTTATTTCTTATTTGTTGCTTGATATTATAATATCGTCTTCCAGGTTTAAATCACCAAACTCCCGTGAATTGAAGCTAAGGATGTTCAAACATCTCTTGATCTAGACTTGCTCTTATATCAAGATTGGTAAATGACCTCCTCATATTACTTTATGAGTTGATTTCTCCAATTCTAATTATCACGGCTATAAGTTTGTGACCCCATTTAAGTTAATTAAAAAAGAGACACCTATGTAATTGTAAGTTAATTAATTAATATATAGATTATCCGAAAATAATAAAATAATTTAACTCAATGATAAGACATGTTTATACAATCATCCGGGCCGTTAATTCCGGATCGCTCCATGATATGCTCAAATTTGCTTCATATTTCGTCTATATTTATCTGATTGTACGGTACAAACATTCACAGCAGCAAAAAGCACGTATCGTAAACTGCGTGTTGACTTATATAACATTAAATTATCAAGGGAAAATTACCAAAATGTCCACTTTGACCAGAATTTTAACCAAAATGTCCATTTGACTTTTCAAAAGCAGAAATGTCCATCCTCTTTACGGGCGCCGGCGCCTGTGTACTCACGGGCGGCCGCCTGTGTAAGCCCCAATCAGAAAGCGCCATGTGTCCTACACGGGCGCCCACGCCCCGTAAAAATGACAAACGCCCGTTTAAAAAAAAAGTTGTCACGGGCGTCGGGCCCACCCTGACAACTTTGTCACGGGCGTCCGCCCCTAAAAAAAATAAAAAAAATAAAAAAATAAAAAAGTCGTTTAAAAAAAAATTAAAAAAAATAGAAAAAATAAAAAAGTACAGTCGGGCGCCTGTAAAGTACGGGCGGGCGCCTGTAAAGTACGGGCGCCTGTAAAGTACAGGCGGGCGCCTGTAACTTACAGGCGGGCGCCTGTAACTTACAGGCGGACGCCTGTAAAGTACAGGCGGACGCCTGTGACACGTTTTCCGAAAAAAAAGTCTTGGACGCCCGTAACCAGGTTCGGGCGCCTGTGTGGTCGGTCCGGGCGCCCGTTAAGGACACATGGCGAAATCCCATTGGATCTCATATAGGCGGCCGCCCGTAAGTATACGGGCGCCGACGCCCGTAAAGGGGATGGACATTTCTGCTTTTGAAAAGTCAAATGGACATATTGTGTAAAAATCTGGTCAAAGTGGCTATTTTGGTAATTTTCCCAATTATCAACCAATTAATTAAAAATAATTACCGCTAATTAAAAACAGTTAGCCGGTAACACCAAAATCTCCTCCATAAATACAACCCACTAACCCAATAACTTCCCTCACATCACCAACAATGGCGAACCACCAGCTTCTTTCCCTCGCCACCGCCATCGCCGCCATCATCGCCACCGTCTCCGCCGCTAGTTACAACGTCTACAGCTTTGGTGCCAAACCAGACGGCCGAACGGACTCCACCAAGGCGTTCATGGCTGCATGGTCAAGTGCATGTGGCTCGACCATGCCTGCAACCGTTTACGTGCCCAAAGGAAGGTTCATGGTTGGTGGGTTGCAGTTCAGTGGTCCATGCAAGAATGGTGCCATCACGCTTCGTATTGATGGGACCCTGGTGGCGCCCGCGAACTATTTTGTGCTCGCTAATGCTGACTACTGGGTTATGTTCCATGGTGTCCAAGGGGTCACGATCGTCGGTGGCACCTTAGATGCTCAGGGTGCGGGCTTGTGGGCTTGTAAGTCATCCGGTTCGAGAAACTGCCCCAATGGAGCCACGGTATTACATTATAAATTTATAATTTTATAGTTTAAATAAGGCAATGTTTTCGAAACCAGACCGGCTGGTCGGACTGGAATTTGGTACCAAGAGCGGGCCAGTTTAGTTTTCATAACCGTTTTTAAAGGAACCGGCAGGTCGAACCCGTTTTTAAAATATATTTTATAATTTTTGTTATATATATCATATAAATATATATAAATATATTATTTATATTTATATAATATTGACCGCTGACCAGTAAATAGAACCAGTTCGATGTCCATTTCGGTTTTAAAATCATTTGAATAAAGGTGATGGACCAACTTGGACCAACATGATACCGACCCAAAACACACAAAATGGTCTGGTCCTTGGTCCTCTTTGATCACTAATTCTTTAGTATCGGTCCTAGGTCGGTTCAATACACGTGATCAGTTACTTGAACCAGACCAGTCAGGACCAAAACTGAATAAAATGAAAAGCAATGATCCGGGACTGGACCATTTTTTGTCTTTTATTTCGGTGTTTGTCCAATATGGGTCGGTTCATTGGTTTGATCGGGTCGATCGCTACTCTAATGATGTTATTGTTTTATTATTAAATTTGGATTTTTAAACTTGAACACGTTAATTTGTGCAGAGTTTAGCGATTTCAAACTCAAATGATGTTATTGTGTACGGACTGAGTTCAGTAAACAGTCAAATGTTTCACATTGTGGTCAACGGTTGCCGTAACGTGAAAGTGTTGGGGGTGAACGTGGTTGCACCGTCGACCAGCCCCAACACCGACGGCATTCACGTCCAGTTGTCCACCGGAGTCACCATTTTGAACTCCAAAATCGGCACCGGCGATGACTGCGTGTCCATCGGTCCCGGTGCAACCAATCTATGGATCGAAGGTGTCGCTTGTGGACCCGGTCATGGCATCAGGTATTAGCATAAGAAGCTAAGAACACAATATATTACTTAGAGTTTATAATTATAATTCAAAAATATGACTTGAGTAATTAAAATTCAAATGTATGATTAAATTTTACAGCATTGGAAGCTTAGGGAAGGATTTAAACGAAGAAGGCGTGTCGAACGTGACGGTGAAACGGGTTTCTTTTACGGGCACTGAGAATGGTTTAAGGATCAAGTCATGGGCGAGACCGAGCAACGGGTTCGTAAATGGTGTGTTGTTCCAGAACGCGATCATGACCAACGTTCAGAACCCGATTGTTATCGACCAGCATTACTGTCCCGGTAGCAAAAACTGTCCCGATCAGGTACTCTTATTAATGAACTTTATTAACAGCTTTTCTACAGTGATAATTTATAATGGAAAAATGTTATAGAAACATAATCAATGTTTGATTTTGTTTCAATTAAATCATTGTAATTTTGTTTTTTTTTTAATTAGGTAACTTAAGTTTGATTTATATTCTAATAATAGATAAAAAAAACCTGGATTACAGGTAATTTTAGTCTGTTTAGGCTTCATAAGTGAATTTTTAGATGAATTTAGGATCCATTTAATGGTTTTAGACGTATTTTAAACACATTTGGGCGTTTTTTGTTTTTTTTTTTTGTAATCAGTTAAATATTTTTAAATATTATTACATTTTTTTAACTTTTTATTCTTTTATAATTTTTGCAATTTTAAAATAATTTCGAATTTTTTTTAAATCCATATTATTATCATGTCATCATACAATAAAAATAAAAATAAAAAATAAAAAATAAAAATGAAAAATAAAAATATTATGATTACAAGTAATATAGGCCAGATATATAAGCTTGAAAAATAAAAATAAACTTAAGTTATCAAATAAGAACAAAACAAAGTTTGAGTAACTTAATTGAAACAAAAATAAAACTTGGTTATATTTCTACAAAATTAGCCATTTTATAAAAATTTTTGTTTTTTGGTTTAAAAGAATTTAAATTTGGTAATGATTGTAGGCCTCCGGCGTGAGAATAAGTAACGTGAAGTATGAAGACGTGCACGGGACATCCGCGACGAAAGTAGCGGTGAAGTTCGATTGCAGCAAGCAGTATCCGTGTAGGGGGATCACGATGCAAGATGTGAATTTGAGCTTCAAGAATGAGTTTCAGGCGTCGTCGTATTGCGTTAACGCCGGTGGAACGACTTCCGGCGTGATGAAACCGACTAGCTGTTTTTAGAGTTGCCGGAGTTGCGTGAGCCTGTGGCCGGAATTTGTATTGTATTTGAATCGCCTGGCTTTGCATTGATGATTGATGGTTTAGTGGTAACGTAGTGATAGATTGGTTAAGTATGAATTTTGTGTTATTTATATATGTATGTATGCAAACATGGTGATGGAGGACACTTAATTGTCATGCACACTTTGTTGCATTTATTTCACAAGGTTTCATACTTAATTTAAAGTACGTGGAAAACTGTTGTCCTAAGATTGTGTGTAGTGGAACATACCAACCTCGTTTTCTTAACGGCAGAGGATCCCGTCGTGATCCCTTCAGTTATCTTGCGGTTGATAACTAAGATCGACTCCTCGATCGTTGACTGTGAGACTGTACCTCCTTGATGCACGAGAACCCCGTGAAATAGGTAAACTCTCGCCCTTCATTGGTTTCGATAGAGCTGGAAAAATGGGTACCTGTTAAGACATGATTAGGCATGTTAAACAAAAAAAATACTATTTGATTTTATAGTTTTTTAAAAATAATAAAAATTAAGAGTCTAGACCTTATCATTTTTCTTTTTTTTTTTTTGCTATGCATAAATCACCAAACCAAGTGTTAAGCAAGTCGTTTTCTTGTTTATATTTGCATTAGTGTCTTCTGAAACTTGTTAAAGTCGTTAAGACCCGTTTTGCCAGCCTTAATTTTGAACCCTAGATTAAACTCAAGATTCCTTCCTCCTAATATTCATTAAAGTGTCACCAGTGAGACTTGAATCCAGTTCTCCTATCAGAAAGTACCAAGCCTTCACCACTAGACTAGCTTTGTTGAACATACGTACCTACTTGACAAGATTTCATGCTCTGGTTACGCCCTTTGACCATTACATATACGCATGAGCCAGCTTGACGGGACATGTGGTGATTTTACACAGTCTAAGTCTAGAGTAGGTCAAATCATTGGCAATGCTAGAGCTAAAAATAAATTTTTTTAAACCAAGTCATTTGACCAATGATGTGAACAATTACATGTGAGAACCAAATATCACCGTAAGATAGAATTTGTAGGGGTGTGGAGTGTGTGTTTGTTTATAGTAAGCGTATAAATGTGTGGAGTGTGTGCATAGTTTGTATATATATGCGTAGTGTGTGCATAGGTTTTTGAGTGTATGTATGTGTGTGTGCAATATTTGTATAGTGGGTGTATATGTGTCCAGTATGGTATAGAGGTGTGCACTATGTATAGTGCGCATAATTTTAAGATTAATCTAATGGGGATGGTAATCCCACATTGACATTACTAATTACTAAGTTTACAAAGAGAGATTGCTTGTTATAGGTGTACACTGGCGACTAGAGGTGGCGATTTTTACCCATTTCAAAGGAAATGGGTTGGTTTGCGTAACAATTGTAGTATAATGCGTTGAAATGGGTAACATTATAATATTGAATGGGTTGAGATGTGTATCACTTAAACACAATGCGGGTCAAGACGAGTAACCAAATACGTATGTAAATGTAATGGATTCAAACAATGTAAGAATGATTAATAACATATTTGATGAGAAAACCACTAAAAAATATCCAAATGAACTATTTGTTTACATATAACACATCTTAACTTAAATTAAATTGATGTTTTTTAAGAATAATCCATTTAGACCCGAACTCAATTTGCTTAAAACTCGTTCTGACCCGCACCCATCCTGACCCGAACCCGTTACCCAACCCGACCCAACCCGCCCATTTTGCTAGACATACTGGTGACGATATTTTGAAATCTCTGATATGTAATTTTGATGAACTACTATGTTCTACTTTGATACATTTCATTTTGAATGAATGAAGGAAGCTGTTATCTTTATCATAACCAAGCTCTCAATGATTAAGTTTCGTTACATCCATATGATTCTGCCTTTAACGAGGGTGTGATAGATTGATATCATAACCATTGGTTATAGAGAAATATATCCCTCCTTAATGAACCAATGAACCTATGTACTTAATTTGTTAACTATGACCTACGTTATAACATATCCTAAATAATAAGTATATTATGTATATAGAATGAACAAAGGTAACTCTCTCCTTGCATGTGATCAAACAATGCACTTCATATCTTGAATTATGTGCTTGAAAGACTTTACTACAAGTACAATACAAGTGAGGATTCTTGTTGTGACACCCTATAAAACCCAGGTCATTATTGATTTTCGAACTTATAATTATTTAATGTTTAATCTTACGTGGCACATGAGCCCAAGCAAAAAGAGTTACAAGATGGTAATTCGAGGAATTACCGGACTGACACATATGAGTTTTGAACTCACGAACGTTGGTGAATTAACAAAGAAAGAATTCTAACATACAACAATAACCTATACACGAATACGTGATGAAACAACTAAAAATGCCAAGCAAAAGCGATAACGAATCAAACGCGAGGAAAACCTAACAAATAAAAGGAGATATCAAACTCTGGAACCCTTCGCGATACGCGAAGCACCTCGGCAAAACCGTCACAGTACGCGACACATGGGTGAGAAACTTTAATTTCATCCACAAGAGGTCGCAGTACGCGACGGCGGATCAGACCACCTTGGCGGTACTCGGTCACAGAACCTAACCCCTTTTCCCTTGGCGGCACGCCAAGAATCCAAGGAAGCTTCTTGGCGGTACGCGACGAGCCCAGAACCTGAAAATCTTACAAATACAACCCCATTTGCACCCATACCACTTTTTATCACATAACTCGGTCACTAACCATTCTCTCGATTAACAACCCGCAACCAGAGTTCCTTCAACCTCTTGAAACACCTCCCAAGCCTAGTAATCAAGCTATGATGGTTTTTGACAAACCTAGAGACTCAAAGAAGGTGTTAGACGACTTGTTATAGCCATCTCCTTGTAGTGCCAGCTGGAAGCTCGTGATTCTAACTTTCGCAGATCTTCTGACCGCTGTTTCGGAACCATGCCGCCAAGTCTTGATCTTGGAGGTAGTTTTACTTTCAAAATAACACACAAAAACACACATGCAAACACTTAAACCCACATGCAACTCCAAGAACACCACCTACACAAATTTATGCACTTGTAAACTTGTATTTAGAGTATGGATGACTAATTTGTGGTGATAAAATGATATGAGAATTAGTTTGATGTCATTAGGTGAACATTTATGCATATTACTATAAATGAAAATATTTATTATGAAAGATAGTGCTAGATATCGTTTTGAATATATCATGTGGTTTCGAATGATGATTTGTGCATAGTAAAGGTATTATTAACTTGTAAGATGTGTTAGATTTGAATAAATAAGGATTTGTTCATAATTTACTAAATATAGAAACTTTTTTGTCAGAGAACATGCATTAAATGCATATTTTGCTATGTTGAAAGTGTTATGATAATGTTTAAAGTCATAGAAACATGTTAGGATAGTTTATTGTGATGAAAACGAGTTTTATGCATAACTTTCTATAAATAGAAACTTTAATTGCAGATTTTGTGAAATAACGACATAGAAGCACGTTTAGGGATGAGAAATGATGAAACATGTTATATTGTGATGAAATAAAGGTATTTGAATGATTAGTTGTATGAAAACATGACAATATGGCATACTAATCAATTGTAGTAACTTTGGTTAACTAGAAATGGATTACGAGCATGATTGATGATACATGACGATGCATTACGTGTTGACATTAACATATAAGGACCCTAGCATGCTTAGATTGATAAAAGGTGACTTTTGATGCATACTTAAATGAGGAAACTTACTATAAATAGTAACTTGTTTGATGAACATACGTGACAAGTGCCATGATTAGCAACATGAAAGATAGAGATACATTATGCATACTTGTCATACTTGGAAACTCTATGTGCTATGACATGCCTACGTGCACAACTTGCTATTTAAGGTGTAACATCAGTGCCGGAACCGTCACCGGAACAGTGATCGTAACAGTGCGTGAACAGTAATCAGGTACAATTTTCATGTAATTCAGTGTATTTCATGTTCATATGAAACCTCAGTATCATTTCATGCTAACAAAACAGTGAATTCACAGTCATTTCAGAGAAATCAGTTCAGAACAATGATTCTTGAGTCAGATAATTATCTGGCAACACAGAATCATCATGTGATTTATTTGTTAGGATTTTATTATGTATAAACGTATGTGAGGCCTTACAGGACAAAACAACACGAATATCGTTAAGTGAATGCTAAACCGACATATTATTCGTATAGGTGACGATCTGTACGAATAAATCTGAAAGTTTAACGTTCTGAATGATATTCAATAATTAGAAAACAATATTGAAAAGTGTAGTTATCGTCGTATTTGATTTGAACAAATACGCGCGGTGACCGCGCGATTCGATTTAAACGCTAATTAAATATTTTGAAAATTTTAATAATTAAAATATATTTAGTTAATTTATTAGGAATCACAACCTAAAATAATTTTTGACTTCTATTTTAAAACCGAGTCGTCTCGTTACGAGAACGACGCGAAAACGACGTTTCTACGCGAAACCGCGCGAAACCGAACGAACCCGAACGAACCCGGTAAATTTGAAAGCATTTATTATGGCATTCAATGCCATAATCCACTCCAACTACCATCTTTCATCACCATTACCGTTTTCTCTCTCTCCCTAACTTTCTCTCACTAGAAGTTCAACATCTCTCTAAGATTTCATCACCATTTCTTCACGAAATCTTGCATACTTGGTGTCTAAACGATCATCATCACTTGTAGATCAAGGAAGTACAACAGATCGGGACCGGAATCCATCAGAATCGTGGTAAAAATTCATTTCTTATTCGGTTTTGAGGGTTGAAAACCCTAGAATCGAACCCCTCTTTTTGGCCGGTTAAACAGCCACAAAACCTTAGGGAACACTACCCACAACACCACGAATGAAGTAGGAACAAGCTCTAGTTCGATCGGTAGTTGATTTGCTTTGAAAACCCTAACTACCACTAGTGCTTCGAACGGCCGAATGTCTCCTCTCAGACCGCCGAATGACACTATCAGGTTCTCGAATGAAGCTCTATTCGCCGAATGTCTTCAGCCCTACCTACTCTCATTCGGCGAATGGCCAACACCCTTCGGCCAATGCTCATTCGCCTATCTTCATTCGACAACCTTCAGTCGTGATGACTCATTCGACCATACATATGCGCAGAATAGCCCTAATGGAGTATGAAGCCTCTTTCGCCCAAGCTCTTTCGGCCTAGTCTCATTCGACCACCACCTTTATTCGGGATCAAGACTTATTCGACCAAACATTCATTCGACACCATCATTCGATCGGCCATGCTATTCGACCCAACCCCATTCGCCTAAGCCCTATTCGGTTGGTCTAAAGTCTGTCGGTCGACTCACATTCGGCAAGTGGTTCGGTTAAGGGTGGGTTAGAGTTATGTGGTCATAAACATACCATTGTGAGTGCATGGGGAGATCACGTATGCATGCATGAAAGGTGGCCACATGTATGTATGCAAGGGGTGATATTAGGGTTTCCACGTCCATGCAATTAACTTGAATGAATATGGTTTCATCATGAAACCTTAAACAAAGGATTTATCATAGTAATTAAGGGGCTTAACTTTGGATATAACTGATAATGATACGAATCTAGTCGAGAAAGTAAAGAATGAGAGTTTCAATAGCAAGAAATTCCCTAGGCATGACATTATCTAAACAAGGGTTGTCAACTGAACGATTAGTGATAACATTAATCAAGGGTTCACAACATGGGATAGATCATAAGGGTCAAAACGTTAGCAAGAGAGTTAGTGTTAATGTAAGGATTAACACATCAACTCTAAGAAAAGTCCATAAAGGCATGTGACTACCTAGATGGTTTATTTAAACTACCAAAGCCTAAAAGATTAATGAACTAACAAGAAATCGTTTGTATGATCAAAGTCAAATAATGGGCCAAGGGTCGGCCCAATGGGCCTAACATAAGCCCATCATGATAACTAAAGTATCTCAACTTAATGGTGTTTTAAATAAAAGTAAATAATTCATTAATTTTCTTAAATATTATTAAATAATGTTTTTCTAAACAAATAACCTAGAAGGAAATAATCCGAACATGTTTTAATTAAAGGATTATAATGATTACTGTGGGATAAGGGTTCATAATTATGGGTAAAGTAGACTAGTTCAAGAAGGTTTTAAAAGCACATTAGTATCATAAGACACGTAGTTGCACACCGAGACCAAAGCCTTAGTTACGACGTTTATTATAAATACTTATCGTCTGCGAATTCTCTTAAAACAACTCAGGAACCGAAGACACTTAAGCTACAAACAACGAGCGCGCATTTTGTGGTAATTCAATTCAGAGCAACACAGGTGAGTTCATTGCCCCTTTTCTAACATTTTTGTTTTAAAACGCGGGGCTGAGAAGCATGCGTAAACTGTTTTTAATTAAACTGTTTATTTAAATGCTTTTATTTATTATATGTTTTACATATATATGTTGTTGATACTCCTAGACTCCTGTCTAGGAAATTATTGAACAAATCAAGTTATCAAATAAATTTAAGTACTCTTATGAGTAATACCTTAAATTTAACTTCTAAATCAACCATTAGTCCATTAATTTCAAATTCAAGAATCTAAAGTCAAAGTGAAATCAAATGAACAAAATCAATAGATCATATTCAAAGGAATCATGACTCAGTGTGGGATCTGAGAACAAAGAATCATAATCAAGAATCAAACATCATTGTGAATCATAGTAATTCTAAAGATCAAGAGGCTCAAGAAATCAGATATCATAAGTGTGTGTGAATCATGTTAATAATGAAATCATTATGATCTAATGAACTCATTAATACTCAAGTCATGGTGGATGTCAGTTGTATATGGAATCAAGACCACGTGTAACACACATATAAAGTCCCTTCAGGTATAGAAGACTCTTGTAGTCAGGCTATACGGGCAACAACGTGAACAATCATTGGAATCATTATCAAAGTCTAAGAGAATCAAGAGATCAAGAATCAAAGGATATCCTTAAAGTCCCCGCATGTACAGAAGACCTTTAGGTCAAGCTGTAAGGGCAAAACATTAAAGTCCCCGCATGTACAGAAGACCGTTGGGTCAGGCTGTATGGGCATCATTAAAATCCCGTCACGCCCAGGTATACTCCTTGTGAGTTATGCCTGGTATGGGTCACGTGTGAGAGGTTACAACTTGAACAACCACCAACAACTAAGTCTAATTGATTGAGTAAAATTTACCCAATCATCATGTCTTAGTTGTATTTAAATGTTTATTTATTTATTCATTAAATAATTACATTTTTATTCACTATCACTGACTTTTGGGAAATCATATATCTACGATCAAAAATCAAGAGGATCGAAGGCAAATCAGATTTCAAAATCATAATCTAAATCAGAAGAGTGTTAGGTAAAAATGCTTAATTATCATTAATATCAATGTCCTATGCGGATTAGTATGTGGTGGGACGTCGTCTGGGCGGGGTTGTAGCCTTGACCCAGGGGTATGCCCTATATATAAGCATACCGATCTGGATGATACAGTTGATGTTAATGAGGTTAGGGTCTTTACCGAAAGAGGTTTTCAAATCATTTTCAAATAATAAAACTATATGAACTCACCAACCATGTGTTGACTTGATTTTTGCATGACTTCTCAGGTGACGAACATGTCAACTAAGGAGTTATTCCTTTCGTACTAGGACTTCAGATAGGAGGCTTAGCTTTTGGACCTGCATTATTTTTGAAGACATCATTATGCAAATTATTTTGTATATCTTGTGTAAATACAAGATAGAAATACATGATGTTAATGGTAGATTTACATTGTTAAATTATAAACAATACTGATGTAATTTAACTTTGTAATTCTATTATATTTAGCATTTCTCATTTGTATCATGTGCAATGTAAACAATCTGATCATCACGATTATCACTCACGATATCGCGCCCCGGGAACTTTCCGCCCGACGAGACAACCGGTCCTATCCCGCCGGCTCGGGGTGTGACATAAGGAAACATTGCAAAACACTAAGACAAAACAAACATTAACAAACTAAACGAGTCACCAACGGGTCGTGAGTCAAACACGGTTAAACTTGGAGTTGTTCGGACACGCACATGGTCTAATGGACCGAAACAAACACAAACTCATACCACCTACGTGATATAGGTAACAAATAAGGAACATACATCTCATAGGCAAACCAACTCAATCACAGGTGAGTTTACGGCCCCTTTTCTCTTTAATTGTTAAAAAAAGCAAACCAGTGGAGATTTACATGCAAATGCTTTTGACAAACATTTTGTACAAAACTTTTGACAAACAAGTTGCATAACCTTTTGACAAACACATTTTACGAAGTATCGTGCAAACATTTGACAAACGTTTTTGACCAACATAACATTCTTGGCCAACATCTGGGTCAACACAACTGGACAAATATTGTGAGAAACATATTTTGATGCATTAATGGTTATGTTGTGCAAACATTTGAGTGTGACAATATCGTACAAGTCCTCACAAAACCATACCGTTAGTTAACGTAAGCGAGGCGTTTACATTCAGTAAATGAAATAGAATTAAAAAGTTCAATTACTTTAGTATCGTTTATAAATAATAAAATCAAAACTAACATGCACCTAATAGATTCGTGTTGTCAGATATTGTGACACCTCGTATTTTCCACGTCAGTATTTATTTTAATTTAATATTAATGCGTATTATTATTATTACATATGTGGCACTAGAATAGTGATATTTAGTGTGACACGTGGCACAACAGTCCAAACACACACAACCAAACCGATGATCCGAGGAATTATCGTAAAACACGCGCACGTGTCTTGAATGTAACATCACTGTATTTCCGATCGTCCGTACATCTGTACGATTGTACTGTTACGATCTGGGATTTATAATTATTAATAATGATGTATTATTTGATGATTATCACTATTATTGGTATACATTGAGAATATATTATCCTCTGCATGAACCATGGTGAGTTTAGTTGAAACCCAACTAAACAGAACCAGAGAGTTTACGGCAGTTACATTTCACAGTTATGGATTATTGAAATGGGATTTGAGTTGGTTATGGTTTGGTTACTAAACATAGTCAAGGACACATGGTCATGGTTTATCGAAATAGCGGTGGGACGGTGGCTGGGGCAGTTGCGACTGACCCCTACATATGCCCTATACATATGCATATTTCGGTCTATCATGGATGTGTTAGTGATATGTTTAGTGGGTTTTGGATTGAGAATTATAAAATTAAAGTTAATGAAATAATGAAAGTATAATTTGAATTCATTACGCGATGGTGAGGTTACGTTACAACTTAAACGCGAATATTATTTCAGAAATATTAACTTAATAATGTATTCGCGTGGGTGACGATTCATACGAATATAATTATTAAGAATAATATTCTTAAACGATATTCCATAAATCGTAAATTGAATCGAAATACGATACGAGCGTTGGATTTGCAAAGGTGACGATCTTTGCGAATACGTACGTAAGTAACGCGTTTCGACGAGATAATTAAATAATATTTAATGATGTTTAAAAAAAATAATAAATTAATAAATTAAAAACGTTTATTAGGAATCATAACCTAAAACGAAAATGAGGGAATTATTTTATTAAGTAATTGATTTAACGAAAATAAACGGAGACATTTTATTTAAACGATTTTTCGTGAAAATCATCTTATTATAACAAAACATAATTATTTAAAAGATTTATGTTTTAAATATATTTTACGAGCAAAACCGAGTGTTTCCGTAATATTATCGCGATAAAAAACAAGACCGAACGCGGGGAAATGGAACGCGATATAATGAAGAAGCAAAGCTTCTTCTTCCTCATTTTCTCAACACTCTCTCTCTCTCTAAACCTTGATTTTCGTCACCTACAAACACACCCAACTTCTCTCTAGCTTTTCTTCTTCAATTCTTGACGGATTTTCGAGATCTTGGCGTCTACGCGACCACGTGATCGAGAGGAACAAGAAGATACAAGAAAATCCCGCTCTTGATCAAAAATTCGAGGTAAATCTTAAGTTTCTTTCTGTTTTTACACTTAAACATACAATAACCATCATCATTATCATTGTGAACTACTTTAAGGTTTTAAAAACCCTAAAACGAGATTCTAGGACTGTAGAAGCTATGTATGGTCGTGAATTAGCAGGGGCATGAGGATGATGAAGATGGAACAGCAGGTTCGCATCCCAGCAGGGGGCCGAACCCTGCAGTCGCATCTGCGAACCCTTAGGGTGGCCGGCCGAACCATCTACAGTCTCACGAACCCACTGCGCCACTTCTAAGTCCCGAACCCTGCTGCCTTAGACGAAGCATGCCATCTGGGACGAACCTTCTTGGGTTCACGAACCCTTGTGGACGGGAAACATGGTGGCCGAACCATGGGGATGGCCATGAACCCTAGCAAACCATTGAGCGAACCCTCCCACGAAGCTTCATGGCTGCCGAACCTATATGGTGGCCGAACCCTCTCTAGGAGAACCTTGGTTCAGCCGAACCTCAGCCCTGGGTGAACCTTGATGCATGACCGAACCTAGAGCCATGAACCCACAAGGTGGCGAACCTTCTTTGTCTGCATGGGCCTTGCATGAAACGAACCCCACCCCGGCGAACCTGTGAAGGATTTAGCCGAACCCTTGCTGTGACCCGACCCTAAACGACCGAACCCTCATGTCCTCATGAACCTTTGATTGCCAACCGAACCTGTTTCTGTTTGGCGAACCCCTACACTCGGCCGAACCAAGTGATTCGTGAATGCATGCAACGAACCTTGGGTTACAAGAAACCATAGGTTGGCCGAACTTATGGGGGACGAACCCTAAGGTTTGGAGTAGGAACCAGCGAACCTTTGGCCATAATTTATTTTTTTAGATGAACTTGGAACTATCATGGGCCGAACCCCATTGGACCTGGCCGAAACCGGATTGGGCTAAGGGTAACTAGGGCCGGGCCTAGGACATGGAATATCCAACTTTACGGACTAAAGATAATGGGTTACATTGATACACATGAATTTTGATAAAACTAAATAGAATGGTGATGATATAATCACGCATGCATGAAAGATTCATATTGCCATATGTTTTTATAAATATAAATATAAATCTCGAATTATGGGATTTTACATAATTTAAAACTCTTTTGTGTACCTAAACTCAATTTAGATTTTGCTAGTTTAAATCAAGGTGGGCACCTAAATTAATTATGTATGTATGAAATTATGTATGGATGTATACATAAATTATAAGGATAACAAAATGATTAATTAGAATCAAACATGTATGGATATTAAATTGGGATAAATCACATAAATTTATAAACACGAACACACTATAATTATAGGTTGAGTGAGTTGATCT
Source organism: Mikania micrantha (assembly GCA_009363875.1). Taxonomy (NCBI): domain Eukaryota; kingdom Viridiplantae; phylum Streptophyta; class Magnoliopsida; order Asterales; family Asteraceae; genus Mikania; species Mikania micrantha. The sequence goes on from CM018686.1 coordinate 131,437, forward strand.
GATTCTCATACGCGAGCGCGCATACTTCTAAAACACTGAATTTAAGGACTCAGGTGAGTTCTCATAACCTCCCTTTCTTTTAAACTATTTTGTTTTTAAACTCGGAGGTGAAACATGTATACCAATTTTACATATTGACTTGATAACACAGGGATGACACTTATTTGCTTGTATGAGATCCATAGTTATGGATTGTCATATTCCATGAGTTGTTACTAATGACTTTGTGTCATTAGCGACGACTGCATGTATTGTCACGTGGATGTTTCCACACTCCGTGTAATAGTTGTGGTTGACTTCGGTTTTCCTCAATAATTGCATGTATTGTCACGTGGATGTTTCCACACTCCGTGTAATAGTTGTGGTTGACTTTGGTCTTCCTCAATGATTGCATGTATTGTCACGTGGATGTTTCCACAACTCCGTGTGTCGTTGTCATTGACCTCAGTCATGTACAATGATACATGTATGGTCACTTATATGAATTGAGAATATTGATGGGTTATGATTGGTTAAGTGAACATATGATTGATTAACTATGATTTATTATTATATGTGATTATGTGATTGAATTTATGTGTTGGGATTGTGTATTTGAATATTGAGTTGCATGATCTCACAGATGTTCATGCGGATGTTATCAAGAAAATATAAACTCTTGAAACCCTTTTGTAAAACATTTGTTTTAAATATAAAACTTATGATTACTCACCAACTACCTTGTAGTTGACATTTGATTTTCACATGTTTCAGGTAATGATGCTAAGTAGGTTGAGGAAGAAGAACTCACACTTTTGGACATCATCATATAGGATCTTGGACTTAGCTAAATAACTGAATTTCTGGCGAATAGAATTTAGTTAGATAGCTAAATCTCTTTTATATTTGATGTAACTAATTCATGATAGACATGATTTTTGTGTGTAATTATTTTGGTTGATTGAATGATATATGATGATTTGATTTAGATGTCCACGAGCTTTTGAACAATCTACACATCCCTCGTGGCATCCCGACGTTTCCGTCATCGGTCGGGGTGTTACATTGAATAACGAACGTTGGTGAACAAATCGATCCACAGTACACTTTCACTGCACTTAGGTTCTGGGGAACCTAAATTAGTGAGAACAATGCTTATGTGTTGAGAAACGATGATCGTAATCGTGAAATACGCAAAAATCGGTTCGAAACAACAAAATTGGGCTTATTGGGCTCCTCAGGAACCCATCGCGGTACGTTAAGGCCCACTGGAAGGAGCTTAGCGATATGCAATGGATGGGCAGGCAGTTTGAATCCCGAATTCCATTGCGGTACGCCGAGCTCTACGGAGATCCCCATGGCGGTTCGTGACGACTCCAGCACGCAAAATCTTTATAAAACCAAGACTAATCATTCCTATTAACCACCCTACCCTTATCCTACTTAATCCCAGACCCCATGCTCGACATTATACCCAGAAACACCCTCTTAAACATCTCTGGAAGCCATTAACAACCATTTGGAAGCCATCTTTGAAGATTGAAACATTGTGGAATCTCCAAGATCACCACCTCTTCTTCTTATCGAGCTTGGAGCCATTCACAACCACATCTGGAGCTCTTGAAGACCTGTTACAGTCACAACCCAGCTCTTATTAAGCTTGTGAGGTAATATTCGAAGCATTCATACACCCTCAATATCAAAACACGCACATTTAACACATAAAAACTCGCATGCAATGGGAAACACCCACATGCAATCACTCACGTACCACATGCACGAACTTCTAGCACTTTGAATCTGGGTTTGTTGATTTTAGTATGTATATTGATGATCTAGAATGATTTGGTGATATATATTGATGATCCATGATGATGTGTATGTTTAAATTGCATGAGTTAGTCAAGAATGGAAAAAATTCCCACATGCATGCATGATCTAAGGTTGTCAGATGAGTTTTTTTGATGATTATTGATGATGTTGGTAATGTATTACTTGATTAGTGTTGTCAAGATGATTAAAATATGAACATTTACAATACTTGCTATTTTTAGTAACTTATAAGTTACAACATGATGATGTGGATGAGATTATGAACATGCATGTGTATTGTTTGGTTATTTGGATGATAATATGATGTTAGAAAGCTAAAGAACTAGATCGGGATTGATTTGTGGTCATTTTAGACCAAGTTACTATATTTAGTAACTTTTGTGGCCTAAGTGTTGTTAGATGGTAAATTGGTCTAGATTGAGATGTTTAGATGATGATTGATAATATAGAATGATGTTATGTGATATAAAAATGGATTAGGAATGCTTACAATAATCATTAGATAAGAAATTGTCATAGTTACTATTTTTAGTAACTTTATTTTGTGGAGTTTGGGCCTAAGGATACTAGCTACGTTACGAGCATGTTAAATGGTTTAACTTGACTTAATATGATTATTGTATGTCAAATTGGCGAATCTAGAAGTTAATCATGCTAGATTCGGAAACTTTCCTTTTTTGGAAACTTTAATGATTAAAATTGGACTAAGGTGTTTGTTTAGTCGTATTTGACAACGTGCTATGTGCTAACATGAATTGACTTGTTATAATTTAGAGATAACAACTATATGATGTTAAGTTGATGAAACATGCTAAATACATGAAATTGCTATACTTAGAAACTTTAACATGCAAAGTATTCTTATTTGACAACGTGTAACTATGCGATATGTGATAACAAGACCATATAGGATTAACAAGCATGTTAGAATAATGAAAAGGTAACTTTATGAGAACTTTCCTAAAATGGAAACTTACTATAAAAAGTAAGTTATTTCGCAGATGCATTTTATGTGTTCACACACATCACACAACACAAACTACATGTGAATCGAACACTTGAACTAAACACGTCACCAACGGGTCGTTAGGTCAAACACGGTCAACGCGACCCACATAACAACTTGGAGTTGTTTGAACACGAATATGGTCATGTGATACACACTCAAATGTAAACACAAACTCATAATACCTATGTGATATCGGTAACTGCTAAAAGGCGCACTATACCGTTCACGTGAAGAACGCACTCCTAAACTCATGCGAGTTTACAGCCCCACTTTTACTCTTTAACTGTTTTTCTTAAACTCTTGGGGTGAGAATACTATGCAACTGTTTTAGATATATGACTGGTATGCTGTAAAACAACTTTTCTTGTGCAACTATTATCGCCACAAGTCCTCATTATTCTTACCGTTAGTTGTGTAACAAACGAGTCGTTATTACGTAGTACTACTCGGTTTGACTAGCCCCACTCGGCACCAATGTTGACTGGAGGTCATAACTATTGTAATATCGATGTTGATTTCTGTTTCGCGATGACCCAGGGAGGCAAAGGAAACATTCGAGTTTTGGTAAGATGAACTGACACACCTCGGATCGTAGATCCAACAAAATATTTTAACATACCCAGTACATATCTGTTTTACTGCTTTCAAATACTTAAACCTGTGAACTCACCAGCTTTATGTTGACACATTTTAGCATGTATTCTCAGGTAACTGAACATCTCCAGCTAGGACACACAGGAGGAAACACAAGGAGAGTCTCATGCATTTAGACTCTAGTCCTAGGCTTATGTTTTGAATTCATGTCTTTTAAAAGAATATTAATTATGTAGTTTCTGACACAATTTTACTTTCCGCTGCAAAACTTGTAACTTATTCCGCTGCATTTTAAAATAATATTGAACTTTTATGAGAAACTGTGTGAATGTACAACTCATATAGAGTCGTTTGATATGACTGAGAGCTTTGATCCTGGCCACGTCACACCCAACAGACTGACACCGCACGTGGGAATTTGGGGGTGTGATAGATATGATTCTGACTGTTGAACCATAGCTTCACAACATGTTTCTGAAATAGATACGAAATAGATGCGTAATAGATTTGTATTAAACATCATATGATAATAGTACACCTGTAATACACACAAGTTCCGTACCTAATCTACTGTACACGTTACTGTTCCGACTACGGTTCAGGCACTGATGTTACAATCTCCCCTTGTTAGAGAAATTTCATCCCGAAATTTAAGAATCGTTATCGGGTACGGATTCCTCCGCAATCAGATGGGGATGCTTGGACTTCATGTGATCCTCGCGTTCCCAAGTAAACTCATGTCAGTGCTTTGAATTCCATCGAACTTTAACGATTGAAATACGGCTTTGCTTTAGTTTCTTTACTTCGCGATCCATAATCTCCAAAGGTTTTTCAATGTAGTGCAATTGTTCGTCTACTTGAATCTCCTCAACCGATATGACAGGTGTTTCGTCTGCCAGGCATTTCTTCAGGTTTGAGACGTGAAACACGTCATGCACACCACTGAGTTCATCTGGTAATCTCAGCCTATACGCAACAGGACCAATTCGTTGAACGATCTCGAACGGTCTGACGTATTGTTGTGCTAACTTGCCTTTCTTCCCGAAACGAACTACACCCTTCCATGGGGATACCTTCAACAAACACGTCATGCACACCACTGAGTTCATCTGGTAACCTTCAACTGGTATGACAAGTGTTTAGTTGCGTCGTTTGTCGGCGTAGCTCTTTTGTCTGCTTCGGACCGCTTGCTGCTTTTGTTGTATCTGAGCGATCTTATTAGTGGTTTCCTGAATAAGTTCTGGTCCAGTTATTCGGTTATAGCCTACCTTTGTCCAACAGATTGGTGACCGACATTTTCGACCATAAAGAGCCTCGAATGGTGCGCATCCGATGCTACTATGATAACTGTTATTATAGTAGAATTCTTTCAGTGGCAAATGGGAGTCCCAATTCCCACCGAAATCCAAAACACATGTTCGCAACATGTCCTCTAGGGTATGTATAGTACGTTCGCTTTGACCGTTCGTTTGTGGATGGTGAGCTGTACTCAAGTTTAAGTGTGTCTCTAGAGATTTTTGCAATGATTGCCAAAATGTTGATGTGAATCTGCTATCTCGATCTGAGATGATCGACAATGGTACACCGTGACGTACCACTATCTCATTGACACAAAATCTTGCCAATTTATCCATCGTGAAGGTTTTACGCATCGGCAAGAAATGAGCAGATTTGGTTAAACGATCAATGATAACGCAAATGGTATCATGACCACTAGAAGTGCGGGGTAGCTTGGTAATGAAATCCATAGCTATTTGTTCTCACTTCAAGAGCGGAATTTCAGGTTGCTCCAGTAAACCAGACGGTTTGAGGTGTTCCGCCTTAAGCCACGCACATGTCAAACATCGATCGACGTACTCGGCTATATCTTTCTTCATTCCCGGCCACCAATAAAATTCCCATAAATCTTGATACATTTTATCGGCACCCGGGTGCACCGAGTATCTAGTCTTGTGCGATTCATCAAAAGTGAGCTCCCTCAGTTCATCTACTGCAGGAATCCACACCCGGTCCTGGTAGTAGATGACTCCATCTGGTGTCGTCTCGAACTGTCACTTTGCCCCATAATCGAGTTCTTTTTTGTCAGATTTCCTCTTTCTACTGATTCATGTTGGGCTTAAAAAATCTTGTCGCGTAAGCTTGTTTGTAGAGCCATTCCTATTGCTCTGGCACGCAGGGATTTGACTCTTTCCGTCCAGCTCAATGCATCTGCCACGACATTTGCTTTGTCCGGATGATACTTCATGACACAGTCATAATCATTCAGAAGTAGGGCTGTAAACGAACCGAACAAACATGAAAGAGCCCCTGTTCGTGTTTGTTCGTTTAACTTTTAACTTGTTCACGAACGGTACACGAACGCTAACCGAACGAAAATTCTTGTTCGTGTTCGTTCATTAAGGAATTTAGCTTCTTCACGAACATTAACGAACACATATTATTTAAATAATAAAAATCTATATTCTTAATATCAAGCATTGGTGATAATCATTTATAAATATATAAATTAAAATACTATAGTATTAAACTAAAAATAAATGAACTTAACCGAACATAAACGAACGTAAACAAACTTAACCGAACATAAACGAACGCAAACGAACATGTTACCGAACATTCACAAACACAAATGAACGAACACGACCTCTGTGCATGTTCGTTCCTTTAACTAAACGAACGGAATTTCTTGTTCGTGGTCGTTCATTTATTAAACGAACGAACATAAACCAACTTCCCGCCGAACGATTGATGATCTGTTCGCTGAACATTCGGTTCGTTTACAGCCTTATTCAGAAGTTCAAGTAGTGTCTCCAAATCTTTAATGCGAAGACTACTGCTCCTAGTTCTAGATCATGAGTTGTGTAGTTCTTCTCATGAATCTTCAACTGTCTTGATGCGTACGCGATAACTTTGTCTAGTTGCATTAATACACAACCGACTCCCTGATGGGAAGCGTCACAATACACTACACAGTCGTCTGTACCCTCTGGGAGAGATAAGATTGGAGCATCACATAACTTCTGCTTCAATGTCTGGAAAGCATCTTCTTGTTTCCGCTCCCAAACAAACGACTCACTTTTCTGAGTTAGCTTGGTAAGTGGCAAGGCTAGTTTAGAAAAGTTTGAAGTAAACCTTCTATAATAAGCCGCTAGTCCCAAAAAAGACCATATCTCCGTCGGTGTCGTCGGAGTATCCCAGTTCTAATAGCCTCGATCTTGGCAGGGTCCACATGTATTCCTTCACTGTTGACTACGTGGCCCAAAAACTAAACTTCCCTTAGCCAAAATTCACACTTGGAGAATTTGGCATAGAGTTGCTCTTTCTTCAACAGCTCCAAGATTTTCCTGAGGTGTTGCTCATTAACTGCTTTGCTCTTTGAATAAATCAATATGTCATCAATAAATACAATGACAAATTGATCCAGATACGGCTTGCACACTCGGTTAGCGAGGTCCATGAAAACCGCGGGTCCATTTGTCAATCCGAAGGGCATTACCATAAACTCATAATGTCCATACCGGGTTCGAAAAGCCGTCTTAGGTATGTCTTCTTCTTGAACTATGAGTTGATGATACCCGGAGCGTAAATCGATCTACGAAAAATACTGTGCTCCTTGTAGTTGGTCAAAAAGATCATCAATCCTCGTCAATGGATACCAATTCTTGATGGTTAGTTTGTTCAGCTGCTTATAGTCTATACACATCCGAAAGGATCCATCCTTCTTTTTCACGAACAAAACCGGAGCTCCCCATGGTGAGTAGGCCGGTCGGATGAAACCCTTATCTAATAATTCTTGCAACTGATTTGACAATTCTTGCATCTCCGAAGGGGTTAATGCAACAACAGGTTTTTAATAAACGAATGTATTTGAAATAATCGTTAATTGAACGATTGTGATTGTTGTAATTGAAAATGTGTGAGAATTACGTCATCAATGGCAAGAGCACATGTGATCGTTCTAGAAATCCACGTTGATTTGATGATTTTAATTATTACAAGTTGATAGTATGCGAAAAATGGTGAATGTGGGCGAAAACCGTGCGCGAAACGGAGTTACGGATTGTCCGAAATCGCGAAAAGAAGATAAGATCAAAATTTGACGAAATAGACCTGGGGCGGTAAGCCCCGGGCCAAACCTTGGGCTGGGGCGATGCGCCTGGCGTGTTAAGTCGGGACGAAAATTCCTTCAACAAGGGGATGATGTGACAATCCGACTTTTCGAATTAACCTAGTTAACTAAAAAAAGTGAGATCACAGGCCCAACATGACAAATGTAGGCCCAAGGGGCCAAGGTAGGCCCAATAAGGCAAGGGTAGGCCCATTGAGATCTAGGGAGGCCCAATTACAAAATCAAGGCCCAATAAGGCCCTGTAAGGCCAATGAAGGTCCAATAGGCTCAAGGTAGGCCCTATGAGTCCAGAATAGGCTCAATTATATTTAAGAAGCCCAATTGGGTTAATTTAGCCAAAAATGTCTAATTGGCTTAATTGGTGAGAATCCGGCAATTCGCGGTTAACTTCGTTAATCAGAAATTAACCGAAATGATGTGAAATCATTTAAAATAAAACTAGAGGATGGTAATTGATCAAAAGCGGTCTTAGAATGTTAAAAACTTTAAGGATTAAGATTTCAAATCAAGAAAAAGTCCCAATTTTGACTTTTTAAGTCAAAATTCGACTATAGTGCAATCAAGGGTTTAAATTCGTATTAAATTGGTGTTAGTAACTGAATTAAACTTATTAGTGACTCATTATGATGATGATTAAATATTATTATCGGTTATTGGAAGCTAAAGGTCTCGAATTAAACTCCCATTATGGTTACAAGTCGAAACCGTAGCTCTAGACTTCAAATTCATAGAATTCGACAACATATTTCACAATTGAACATTCCTTCACACCATTCGGCACTTTTAGAAGGGAAATCAAGCAGCAATTCGATCTAAAGAGCTTTGAATTCAAGAAAACGATTGGAAGGTGACCGAACATCAATCTATAAGTCGATCTCAATCGATTGAGCATCAAATCAAGTAAGTAATCACTTCAAAACCTTCTAACATGGCCGACTAAGGTTTATCCTAAATCAATTTCAACTGATAACATCGATTTGTTAGAGTTCAAGTAATTAGGGTTCATCGTTGGAATGGTTTGGGGGTTTTGTATCAAACGAGCTTTAAAATAAAATTAATGTACATGGGTAGTTTCAGAAGGTCTCGACTAAGCTAACCCATGTATCAATTTTAATTAGTTACAACGATTTGATGGGTTTCAATTCTAGGGCTTGTAATCAAAAACGAATTGGGGGAATGAGTTAAGATGGGTTCTAGAATCAAATTAAATGGTGTGATCAGTTTCATAAGGTGCCGACTAACAAAACTCATGAGTCAATTTCATCAGATAATTACGAATTCATGATGTTCATGTTCTAGGGTTCTTAGATTAAAACAAATTGGGGTTTTTGATCAAAGTCGGATTATAAATCAAATTAAACATATCAGAGAGTTTCGGATTAACATAGGGAAGAAAAACCCTATGAATTTAGAATTTGACAGATGCGAATTGGATCGAATTCGATTAGGGATTGGGTCGGTTGAAAACCGATGTTGTTTGGGATCGAATGAGTCAAATAACCGAACCATTGGATGAATTAAATACATGAGGGGACTCGTTTGGATCCAAGTAACAAAAACCCCATGGTTCTGAGTTTAATCGGGTTCGAATTTGTGATCAATTGGGAAGTTTGCTTCGGCTATAGTATGAAATAGGGAATCTGGCTAAGTAAAGCTTAAAACAATTAATTTATGAGGTTTGTTGCGATACCCTAGCGGGCTGAGTTGGTAGAGCGTGTGTGTTGTGATCAGGAGGTCGCGGGTTCGAGCCTTAGGGCTGCCGGTTTTGATATTTTCAAATCCTTTTTGAATTTAGGCCATAACTTCTCCGTTCGAACTCCGTTTTAATCCGTTCGAATTGCGTTAGAACCAGAATTTCATTCCGAATCAATTGGAATGATAAAATTTATATTTTAATCCGAAAACGAAATCGCGTATAATTACGTTTATTTAAATAAAATCGTATACGGCCATATGATTTTATTTAAACGATTTCAAAGGCACACGTACATACGTATGCACGTTCTTAACACTCTAACATACGTGTGTTGACACGTATGTGATTTCAAACACAAGACGACACTCCGAATAACTTTAGGTTATTGTTTAAACCACAGATTCTTCGTAGAGGATTTCTACGCAAGTTCACAAGTGTTTGATCATTCTGCAACTATCAAAGGTGCGTACACGGCCCCTTTCTTATTTTAAACTGTTTTGGGGGAGAAAACATGTGCAACAAACTATTTTTAGATACATATCACTTGCATGAGTTAGCTGTTTACATTATGTGACAACATAGCAACTTGAAAGTCCTTACACACCTCGAACCGTTTAGTTTGATGTAATGCAAAGCGTGGTAGTTGGAAATAGATCTATTAGGTTTGACAAACCTCACCTGGTAGATGGGATCTACGCAGGTGTTTAACTGACCAAACACATTTTACTATTGTTGTGCTAGACAATAGTGGCAAGGCAAAAACATGCTATAGCATGGCAATTCGTCAGCTTCGGTGTCGAACACTTATGTAAATAGTTTATATGACTAGCTATCATGACTGTGCATGTGTGATTATGTTATCTACAAACTTGTTATTCAAACTGTTGTTTTGAACACTGTGAATGCTTAAAACCTGTGTTATGCACCAACCTTTGTGTTGACTTGATTTACATGTTTTCTCAGGACGCTAAGGCGCGCATTAAAGCTGGCATGGACTAGGAGATAGAGTCGCATGCATTTTAAACATTTTGGATATTTGAATTTGAACATTTGAGGATTTTGTTTTGTAATTTACATATTACAACTGTTATTGGTTTTTAAACGCTTCCGCAACTTTTGAAAACTCTGATGTTATGTTTTTAAGACTAAAGTATGATTTGAAATTCATATAGAGGTCTTCGTTATGTCTAATGATCTGAGATCCTGGTTTGTCACGTTCCCAAACGGTATGATTCCGTTAGTTGAAAATTGGGGGTGTGACAGATTGGTATCAGAGCCATTGGTTATAGCGAACTTGGTTTGCATTTGTAGGCTTAGACTATGACTGTTAGACATTAGACACATATGTTTACACACATTGCTTAGAAATTACATATGACATTATGTAATTGACTTGTTTACGCATTCCATGGCACTGCACTTACATATGGTATTATGTAACAGGCATGGCATTATCATCAGTACCGTACATTTATATTGATGACTCTGAGGACGAGGAACCGATAGTTCCAGCACCACCATCATCACCACCACCACCTATTCCATCTCCTCCACCATATGAGATGGATGACTCAGATCCGGAGGAGGATCCAGACGAGGACCCAGACGAGGATCCCGAGGAGGATCCAGATGAGGACCCGGATGAGGATCCGGAGGAGGAGCCAGTGGAGGGCACTCAGCAGATCCCTGCTGAGGGACCTTCTACACATCCACCACCAGTACTAGATGCTCCTGAGCCTAAGAGGCAAAGGACGGACGCTGAGGAGATCGCCAAACTGCGCGAGGATTTGTACGAGGCAGAAGATAGGATCGCACAACACTCTCAGGAACAATGGGATGCTAATGAGAGGCAAGAGGAACTTGCCCATCTGGTTCATGATATGCGGAATGAGATGATTAACTTGATTGATCGTCTCGAAGCTTCAGAGAACCGAGTTGAGTTCTTGGAGGGCAGGATAGAAGCCTTAGAGGATTTAGTGGCCTCTGAGAATGAGGAAGAGGATGAAGAGGAAGAAGGGGAGGAACCAGCACCAGTTGTTGATTCTGATCCTGAATCCACCGTTGAGGATGATTGATTGTTTTTTTTTCTCTTTGTTTGTTTTGTTTAAACTTATTAGGAACGGGTTGTGTTCCTATATTAGTAGTTTGGAAAGTTATGTTTTATTTCAAAAGTATTGTACTCAAATCAAATCTTTATCTATTGAAGAACTATTATTAAATCCCAACAGTTGTGTTGATTTATATTACATGTTGTGTTTGTTGTTTTACTTACACATGTCACATTAGATTTTGATTTCATGCTAACATTTCTTGTAAATAGGAAACTAATGGCTGAGGGAAACGTACATATGACAGTTGCTGAGCTCAACGAGCTAATTAACAACAGAGTTGCAGAGGCAATCGCACAGTATGCTCAGACACACAACACAGGACCACAGGGTCCAGCTGGGGGATTTGTTGACCCACAAGTCTGCACGTTCAAGATGTTCTTGGACTGTAAACCACACAATTTCAAAGGGTCGGAGGGGGCCATTGGACTCCTTCGGTGGATTGAAAAGGCGGAGTCTGTGTTTGAAATGTGCAACTGCCCTGACGAGAGCAAAGTGAAGTTTGCAACGGGAACATTGGAGGGTCCAGCATTAACCTGGTGGAACTCGAATGTTCAGACTCTGGGGTTGGGAGAGGCTAATGCCTTGACATGGAACGACTTCAAAACTTTACTGCAAGAGGAGTACTGTCCTCGCAGTGAAATGCAGAAGTTAGAGGAGGAATATTGGCACCTCAAGATGGAGGGGTCAAATATTGAAGAGTACACAACCAGGTCACATGAGTTGGCCAGACTGCTACCACACATGGCTACTCCAGCCAGCAAGTGGATTGAAAGATACATTGGAGGACTAGTGCCTCAGATCCAGGGGTTGGTTACTTCAGCAAATCCCACCACCATCCAACAAGCTGTTCGTTTAGCGCATCAGCTTACTGATCAGGCAGTGTTACAGGGGACTCTACCTAAACGAACATCTGCTACCAAGGTGGGAGATCATAAAAGGAAGTGGGAAGGTAACAACTCCAAGGGTAACAATCAACAATCATATCAGCAAAACCGGAAGCAAGACTCAAACAAGTCTTATCATAATTCCAGCTGTGGTCAGCAATCATCATCATCGGGGGGTTATATTGGTAAACACCCCAAGTGCAACAGGTGTGGTTACCATCATGCAGGTAATCAGTGTGATAGAGCTAAGTGCCAGAGGTGTGGCAAGATTTGACATGCGGCTAAGGATTGTCGCGGGGAGCTACAGAACAACCACAACAACCAGAATAATAACCAGAACAACGCACAGAAGGGTTGTTATGAGTGTGGCAAGATGGGACACTTCAAGAAGGATTGCCCACAACTCAAGAAAAGTGGGGAGAATAATAATGCAACAGGCAACGGCAATGGCAATGGTAATGGTAATGGCACCAACAACAACAATAATAACAACAACAATGGTGCTAGAGGCAAGGCGTTTGTGATTGGAGGACGTCAGGCACGGGAGGATCCCAACATCGTTACGGGTACGTTCCTCTTAAATAATCACTATGCCTCTATGTTATTTGACACTGGTGCCGACCGGAGTTTTGTATCTAGTTCACTTGCTAAGTTGCTAAATGTTAGTCCCACTGCCTTAGATAGTCCATACACTGTGGAATTAGCTGATGGTAAGTTGATCGTAGTGGAAAATATTTTTAAGGGATGTATACTTGATTTGATGGGTCAAACATTAGAGATTGATTTGATGCCTATTGCCTTAGGCAGTTTTGATGTGGTTATTGGCATGGACTGGTTGTCCAAAAACCAGGCTGAAATCGTATGCTATGAAAAGATTGTTCGCATACCTCTTCCGCAGGGAGAGACATTATATGTACAAGGCGAGAAGAGCAGTACGCCACTGCGTCTCATATCTTGTATGAAAGCACACAAATGTCTGCGGAAAGGTCATACGGCAGTTATAGCACTTATAACTGAAAAGCCAGTAGCTGAGAAGAAGATTGAAAATATACCTGTAGTTTGTGAATTTCCGGAGGTGTTTCCAGAAGATTTGCCGGGATTACCGCCTATCAGACAGGTGGAATTTCGAATCGATCTTACACCAGACGCAGCACCGATAGCTAGGGCGCCTTATCGACTTGCACCGTCAGAGATGCAAGAGTTATCCACACAATTGCAAGAATTGTTGGATAAGGGTTTCATATGACCTAGTTTTTCACCATGGGGAGCTCCAGTTTTGTTTGTCAAGAAGAAGGACAGGACTTTCCGTATGTGCATCGATTACCGGGAATTGAACAAGGTTACTATCAAGAACCGGTATCCGTTACCCAGAATTGACGATCTGTTCGATCAGTTGCAAGGTTCGAGTTACTACTCGAAGATTGATCTCAGGTCTGGTTATCATCAACTAAGAGTTCAGGAGGAGGATATTCCGAAGACAGCATTCAGAACACGCTATGGCCATTATGAGTTCTTGGTCATGCCATTTGGGTTGACAAACGCTCCAGCTGTATTCATGGATCTCATGAATCGTGTTTGTAAACCTTATCTTGATAAGTTTGTCATTGTTTTCATCGATGACATTCTCATTTATTCAAAATCTGAGGAGGAACACGCTGAACATCTTCGATTACTATTGGAATTACTGAAACAGGAACAATTGTACGCTAAGTTCTCGAAATGTGATTTCTGGATGCGAGAAGTACAATTCTTGGGTCACATAGTCAATGAAAAGGGCATACATGTTGATCCAGCGAAGATTGAAGCGATTAAGAATTGGGAAGCACCAAAGACTCCTACCGAGGTACGACAATTCCTTGGTTTGGCGGGTTATTATCGACGATTCATTGAGGGTTTCTCGAAGATCGCTCAACCACTTACAGCTCTTACGCATAAGGGAACGAAGTATAACTGGACGGATAAACAGGAAACTGCGTTCCAGTTATTGAAACAAAAACTCTGCAGCGCACCGATTCTGTCCTTACCGGAAGGAACAGAAGACTTTGTTGTGTATTGTGATGCATCTGCACAGGGTTTGGGATGTGTATTGATGCAACGGGATAAAGTGATTGCTTATGCTTCCAGACAACTAAGAACGCACGAAAAGAATTACACTACTCATGACTTGGAGTTAGGAGCAGTAGTTTTTGCTTTGAAGATTTGGAGGCATTACTTGTATGGAACTAAGTGTACTATTTACACTGATCATAAGAGTTTGCAACATATCTTTGATCAGAAGGAGCTTAATATGAGGCAACGACGATGGGTTGAGTTGTTGAACGATTATGAGTGTGCGATTAAGTATCACCCGGGAAAAGCTAATGTGGTAGCTGACGCTTTGAGCAGAAAAGATACAACGGGAACAAGACGGGTTCGCGCACTTATGATGACAATACATACTGACTTACCTGACAAGGTGCACAGTGCTCAGATTGAGGCCTTGAAAAAGGAAAACTTAGTACCGGAATCCTTACGAGGAATGGAAGAACAATTGGATGTTAAACCTGATGGAATTCGTTATTTCATTAATCGAATGTGGATACCTTTGTATGGAGGTTTAAGGGAACTCGTGATGGATGAAGCACACAAGTCCAGATATTCAGTCCATCCGGGATCAGACAAGATGTATCATGACTTGAAGTCACTGTATTGGTGGCCTCACATGAAAGCTGATATTGCTAAGTACGTTAGCAAATGTTTGACTTGTTCGAAAGTCAAAGTTGAATACCAGAAGCCATCTGGTTTACTGCAACAACCAGAGATACCGATGTGGAAATGGGAACAGATTTCGATGGACTTCATTACTAAGTTACCCCGTACACCGAGTGGTTGTGATACGATATGGGTAATTGTCGATCGATTAACGAAATCTGCACACTTCTTAGCAATCAAGGAAACTGATAAGATGGAGAAACTGACTCGCATTTACATCAAGGAAGTAGTAGCACGGCATGGCGTGCCAATTTCTATTATATCAGATCGGGATGCCCGATTTACTTCCAACTTTTGGAAATCTCTTCATAAGTCATCGGGGACTCGCTTAGATATGAGTACCGCTTATCATCCACAGACCGACGGTCAAAGTGAACGAACGATTCAAACGCTCGAGGATATGTTACGAGCTTGTGTAATTGACTTTGGTGATAGCTGGGAGAATCATTTACCGTTAGTGGAATTCTCTTACAACAATAGTTATCATACAAGTATTCAAGCAGCACCGTTTGAAGCTTTGTATGGTCGCAAATGTCGTTCACCAGTTTGTTGGGCTGAAATTGGTGACAGTCAGATAACAGGTCCTGAACTGGTGCACGAGACGACAGAGAAGATAGTTCAAATCCGGAACCGTATGGCAGCGGCCCGGGATAGACAGAAGAGTTATGCTGACAAACGTCGCAAGCCGTTGGAATTTCAAGTAGGAGACCGAGTTCTTCTAAAAGTATCACCTTGGAAAGGTGTGATACGATTCGGCAAGCGCGGAAAGCTTAGTCCACGTTACGTAGGATCTTTTGAGATTCTGAAAAGGATTGGTCCGGTTGCGTATCAACTCAAGTTACCGGATGAACTCAGTGGAGTTCATGATGTCTTTCATGTATCGAACTTAAAGAAATGTCTTTCTGATGAGACATTGATTGTACCGTTGGAAGAAATACAAGTAGATGAACAGTTGCGATTCATTGAAGAACCAGCTGAAATCATGGACCGAGAGGTCAAACAACTTAAGCAAAGCAAGATTCCGATAGTCAAAGTTCGATGGAATTCAAGACGTGGTCCTGAATTCACATGGGAACGGGAAGACCAGATGATGAAGAAATATCCTCATCTATTTAAAACAGCTACTGATAACACTGAGAGCGCACGTTAAATTTCGGGACGAAATTTCCTTCAACAAGGGGATGACGTGATGCTTTCACACATCAACACTGCAAATTTCAAACTGTAAGCACAAACATTTTATTTATTCAATTGATTTTGTTACAAACATTTGTGCTATATTACATTCTATATATTTTATGTGCTACATTTCATATGTTACATGTTATGGTAGTACGTACATGATTGGTTACACACATTTTGCTATGTGCAGAGTTGCATAGTACAAACGGTTATAGACACTCACTATGTGTGAGGTTACACAACACAGTATGATCAAACACAAACAGTCACAGTTAGGTGAACTAACTAGTGTACACGCAAACAGTCACATTGAACGATCACATTTGAGTTGTGATGTTGCAAGCATAAGATTTTGTGTGTGAGTACACACAAGCACACGGAATGATCAAATTACACTAACATGTACGATTTAAACTCGTGAGTAGTTTCCTAACTACTCCTAACATTTACTAATTTTCGGGACGAAAATTCCTTCAACAAGGGGATGATGTGACAATCCGACTTTTCGAATTAACCTAGTTAACTAAAAATAGTGAGATCACAGGCCCAACATGACAAATGTAGGCCCAAGGGGCCAAGGTAGGCCCAATAAGGCAAGGGTAGGCCCATTGAGATCTAGGGAGGCCCAATTACAAAATCAAGGCCCAATAAGGCCCAGTAAGGCCAATGAAGGTCCAATAGGCTCAAGGTAGGCCCTATGAGTCCAGAATAGGCTCAATTATATTTAAGAAGCCCAATTGGGTTAATTTAGCCAAAAATGTCTAATTGGCTTAATTGGTGAGAATCCGGCAATTCGCGGTTAACTTCGTTAATCAGAAATTAACCGAAATGATGTGAAATCACTTAAAATCAAACTAGAGGATGGTAATTGATCAAAAGCGGTCTTAGAATGTTAAAAACTTTAAGGATTAAGATTTCAAATCAAGAAAAAGTCCCAATTTTGACTTTTTAAGTCAAAATTCGACTATAGTGCAATCAAGGGTTTAAATTCGTATTAAATTGGTGTTAGTAACTGAATTAAACTTATTAGTGACTCATTATGATGATGATTAAACATTATTATCGGTTATTGGAAGCTAAAGGTCTCGAATTAAACTCCCATTATGGTTACAAGTCGAAACCGTAGCTCTAGACTTCAAATTCATAGAATTCGACAACATATTTCACAATTGAACATTCCTTCACACCATTCGGCACTTTTAGAAGGGAAATCAAGCAGCAATTCGATCTAAAGAGCTTTGAATTCAAGAAAACGATTGGAAGGTGACCGAACATCAATCTATAAGTCGATCTCAATCGATTGAGCATCAAATCAAGTAAGTAATCACTTCAAAACCTTCTAACATGGCCGACTAAGGTTTATCCTAAATCAATTTCAACTGATAACATCGATTTGTTAGAGTTCAAGTAATTAGGGTTCATCGTTGGAATGGTTTGGGGGTTTTGTATCAAACGAGCTTTAAAATAAAATTAATGTACATGGGTAGTTTCAGAAGGTCTCGACTAAGCTAACCCATGTATCAATTTTAATTAGTTACAACGATTTGATGGGTTTCAATTCTAGGGCTTGTAATCAAAAAGGAATTGGGGGAATGAGTTAAGATGGGTTCTAGAATCAAATTAAATGGTGTGATCAGTTTCATAAGGTGCCGACTAACAAAACTCATGAGTCAATTTCATCAGATAATTACGAATTCATGATGTTCATGTTCTAGGGTTCTTAGATTAAAACAAATTGGGGTTTTTGATCAAAGTCGGATTATAAATCAAATTAAACATATCAGAGAGTTTCGGATTAACATAGGGAAGAAAAACCCTATGAATTTAGAATTTGCCAGATGCGAATTGGATCGAATTCGATTAGGGATTGGGTCGGTTGAAAACCGATGTTGTTTGGGATCGAATGAGTCAAATAACCGAACCATTGGATGAATTAAATACATGAGGGGACTCGTTTGGATCCAAGTAACAAAAACCCCATGGTTCTGAGTTTAATCGGGTTCGAATTTGTGATCAATTGGGAAGTTTGCTTCGGCTATAGTATGAAATAGGGAATCTGGCTAAGTAAAGCTTAAAACAATTAATTTATGAGGTTTGTTGCGATACCCTAGCGGGCTGAGTTGGTAGAGCGTGTGTGTTGTGATCAGGAGGTCGCGGGTTCGAGCCTTAGGGCTGCCGGTTTTGATATTTTCAAATCCTTTTTGAATTTAGGCCATAACTTCTCCGTTCGAACTCCGTTTTAATCCGTTCGAATTGCGTTAGAACCAGAATTTCATTCCGAATCAATTGGAATGATAAAATTTATATTTTAATCCGAAAACGAAATCGCGTATAATTACGTTTATTTAAATAAAATCGTATACGGCCATATGATTTTATTTAAACGATTTCAAAGGCACACGTACATACGTATGCACGTTCTTAACACTCTAACATACGTGTGTTGACACGTATGTGATTTCAAACACAAAACGACACTCCGAATAACTTTAGGTTATTGTTTAAACCACAGATTCTTCGTAGAGGATTTCTACGCAAGTTCACAAGTGTTTGATCATTCTGCAACTATCAAAGGTGCGTACACGGCCCCTTTCTTATTTTAAACTGTTTTGGGGGAGAAAACATGTGCAACAAACTATTTTTAGATACATATCACTTGCATGAGTTAGCTGTTTACATTATGTGACAACATAGCAACTTGAAAGTCCTTACACACCTCGAACCGTTTAGTTTGCTGTAATGCAAAGCGTGGTAGTTGGAAATAGATCTATTAGGTTTGACAAACCTCACCTGGTAGATGGGATCTACGCAGGTGTTTAACTGACCAAACACATTTTACTATTGTTGTGCTAGACAATAGTGGCAAGGCAAAAACATGCTATAGCATGGCAATTCGTCAGCTTCGGTGTCGAACACTTATGTAAATAGTTTATATGACTAGCTATCATGACTGTGCATGTGTGATTATGTTATCTACAAACTTGTTATTCAAACTGTTGTTTTGAACACTGTGAATGCTTAAAACCTGTGTTATGCACCAACCTTTGTGTTGACTTGATTTACATGTTTTCTCAGGACGCTAAGGCGCGCATTAAAGCTGGCATGGACTAGGAGATAGAGTCGCATGCATTTTAAACATTTTGGATATTTGAATTTGAACATTTGAGGATTTTGTTTTGTAATTTACATATTACAACTGTTATTGGTTTTTAAACGCTCCCGCAACTTTTGAAAACTCTGATGTTATGTTTTTAAGACTAAAGTATGATTTGAAATTCATATAGAGGTCTTCGTTATGTCTAATGATCTGAGATCCTGGTTTGTCACGTTCCCAAACGGTATGATTCCGTTAGTTGAAAATTGGGGGTGTGACAAATATGGATTATAATCCATGGGTTAAATGATGATTATGATGAATTGATGTTAAAAATTATTAACAAGTTATGATCATAAATAAAAATTGATTAATAGAAGTGATTAAAGATCGTAACTAATATAATGAACATCAATCATTTGATGAAATTCCTAGGGAGGCATGAAATATGATTAATTGTGATAATTGACTAGAACTTGCTAAATATAGTAAGATAGAGTCAATAATATGATAAATTGACTTTGAGGAAGTCAAATCAGTCAAGTGTGTTGAACTTGATTATGTGTGCTATACGTGTTGAAGTTAGTTGTATATGTATTTTGCAAGTAGGTGGTGGTAGTGGAAGTCAAACCACTAGTCATAGAGCAGGAAAAGAGTCTGCAGTTCCTAATCTCTTATCTGATCAAGGTAAGTAATCCCACAACTATGACATCACATAATAAACATTGAATTTTGTTGCAGAATAAATTGCATGATAAATATGGTATTGGTGATAGGGGAACGTTGAATAATAAAAGTTCAACAACCTATGATAAATCCAATACCTTGGTGAATGAAAGTGTGGATAGCCAGAGGTGCTGGCAATTGTCTTAGATGGAAGTACAGGTGGGTGAACATCATAGTAGTTTGATTGATATATTTATGACTCCACAATGGTGGATAGCCAGAGGTGCTGGCAATTGTCTTAGATGGAAGTACCGGTGGATGAACATCTTAAGACTTGAATTATTTATGACTCCACAGTGGTGGATAGCCAGAGGTGATGGCAATTGTCTTAGATGGAAGTACCGGTGGGTGAACATCTTAAGACTTAAATTAATTATGATATCACAAATGTGTGAATAGTCAGAGGTGCTGACAAATAGCTATGGTGGAAGCATAGGAATGTGAACACTATAGTGTAATATTGATTAAACTATTGTAAGCAATAGTTGATGACTGATAATATAATATTATTATATTGTGATGTCACACCCCCACCCCTCGTCACCTCGTGTCTGGTCTGACGTCACTGAACCGGTTGCGGAAGCATAGTGGTGATGTCTCCGAGGTGAGGGGTGACTTACTTGAACCGATATCATAAGCACACAGATTAACTTAAAATAAATATAATACTGGGTTTCGTCATTACAATCAGTATCATAATTTACAACTAAGTTTATTACACAACTGACTTATTTAATTACTAGTGTTTGAAGTGCTGCCTCACCGAGTGTCACTGTCTTCCTGCAAAAAGATTTAAGTTTGAAACGTCAGCACAAAGCTGGTGAGTTCGACAGTTCAATTTAAAACAATATGATATGATAAGCACGTTCTCAAAAGTTCAGTTCCGGATAACCATGGGACCTGTATCTAGTTCCTTTCGGACGTCTAGTCTGTCTCAAGATATTACCCGTCGGTACATATCTTAGTGCCTCATTATCTTAATGTCTATCACACCATTAAGAAGTTCAGGAAACAGATAACAAACATTCACACAAGGGGAGATGCAATCCTCCCAGCGAATGGGGTGTCAACCAATAGTACTATCAATGTTTTCTGCTCGGCCACACATGGGTTCACTAGATACAGTTCAAAAATGAGGACTTTCAGTTCCATGATAGAGTTCAGTCTACAGGCAAAATCCCATGAAATCCCACAAAATCACATGAAATCACACAGATATCATTGATGCATATCATATGTTCAGACAACAGTTTGCAGAGTTTCCCCGATTTTTATAAAAGATTAAACATAAAAGGGGTTGTACGAAACTACCTGATGATAATAGGTAGCAGAGTAGCACCAAACTGATAGTACAGAGATGATTCTGCATTTAGTTATTTTTAATAAGTTATTTATGTTCTAGTTTACTGATTAGATCCTTCTGAACGTTCAATGTCAAAGACATTGCTTAGTAAATCATCAACTCGATATTAATTATATAATTAATTAATTTAATGTCATATCATACAATGTATGATAATGTAGGAACCTACATTGCATTAGATTCCTAACACAAAGTTGATGACACTCTAGATTAATCAGAATAATCTCTGATTAATCAGATAGTTAATGTTGTTGATTATAATGCTAAAACAGTTTCTAGATAATTTAATGGCTTAGGAGTGATTAATCCTTATTATTGATTACCCAAATATCATGAAATATCATAATGTAGCATCAGAATAGGTGAAATAACCAGATTTAACATACTAATCTGACTGTTATCACAATCATCAGATAATCATTCCAATGAGTATGTTAATGATTATGATTAGTTTGAAACACTTGGATTTAACCTTTGCATTTCAAAGATTAATCAAACTAATCACCTACATTGTCATAATCAAATGGTTTAAACCATTATAATCATGGGTATGATTTCATGAAAATCGGGCATTACAACGGATCAAAACAAGGATTTAACCGTTAGAACTTCGTGTTCTTCGTTTATAATCAATCCAAGCCATCATCTAGGCAATAATCAACAATCTTAACTATCTCATTACGTTCAAAATCAAGATCTAATCAATCAAAATCAAACTAGAAGGTTTAAACGGATCATTACCTAAACAGACGGATATCTGCGGTTGAAACTATGATCAGAACTTGTTAAGATGATTCCTGGTACGATTGGTAACTTCCGGTGGCTTCAGATGTGAGTTCTGGTGATGTTCGGTGGTTGTGTGTCGCCTGAAAACGAAGCGGAAACGAAGAGAAGAAGAATAAAATCTTCTTGCATGAAATCTGATGAAATAGATCAGATCACTGCACCGCCACACCCGTCGCGTACCGCGACGAGGTGCCCAAAAAGTCTTCGCGTACCGCGAAGAAATCCGGAGATCTCAGATTTCTTTCCTGCATCGCGTACCGCGGAGGATTCTAAATCCCTCCATCGCGTACCGCGATGGGTCCAATCGACCAACACTTAGTGATTTTTCTTCGTTTTTCGATTCCGGGCAATCCAGGACTCCATTTCGCGCACGGTTTTCGCCCACGTTCATCATTTCTCACCTACTATCATTCTGTAACAATTACAAGTGTTAAAACAACATGGGTTTCTAGAATGATCAAATGTGCCCACGTCATTGATGACGTAATTCTCGTGTACAACTGTCACAGTCTCCTCCTGTTAGAGAAATTTCGTCCCGAAATTTAGTGAAGACTTATATTATGACCATCGTTTATGAGAATAAATGTGGGTAATTTGATTTCATTTGATCTTCACGTTCCCACGTATATTCGGGCCCTCGCTGCGAGTTCCACCGCACTTTAACAATTGGTATGCGGCTACGTTTTAACACTTTCGTTTCTCGATCCATTACCTCTACTGGTTCTTCTCTGAACTGAAGTTTTTCATCAATATGAATTTCTTCTAGAGGTACGATGAATGATTCATCAGTTAAGCATTTCTTCAGATTAGATACATGAAAGACATCGTGAATATTACTGAGTTCAAGAGGTAATTCAAGTCTGTAGGCTACTGGTCCAATTCGTTCAAGAATTTTAAATGGCCCTACAAATCTTGGCGAAAGTTTACCTCTCTTTCCAAATCTGAAAATGCCTTTCCAAGGTGACACTTTCAACATTACTCGATCACCTACTTGAAATTCGAGTGGTCTACGGCGATTATCAGCATAACTCTTTTGACGATCGCGAGCAGCTTTGATTCGTTCCTGAATGAGTGCGATCTTATCAGTTGTTTCCTGAATGAATTCTGGGCCGATGATTTGATTTTCACCTACTTCTGACCAACAGATAGGTGATCTACATTTGCGTCCATAAAGTGCTTCGAATGGAGCGCATTGAATACTGGTATGGTAGCTGTTATTGTATGAGAATTCAACAAGTGGAAGATGAATATCCCAGCTACCTCCAAAATCAATCACACAGCTTCTGAGCATATCTTCAAGAGTTTGATTTGTTCGTTCAGTCTGCCCGTCAGTTTGTGGGTGATAAGCTGTGCTCATATTGATTTGCGTGCCCAGAGCATTCTGAAGAGTTTGCCAAAATCGTGACATAAATCGACTATCTCTGTCAGAAATGATAGAGATCGGTACTCCATGTCGAGACACAATCTCATTAACATAGAGTTTAGCGAGTCGATCCATAGAATAATCTTCTCGGATGGGTAAGAAATGCGCAGATTTCGTAAGGCGATCAACGATAACCCATACAGAGTCATGATTACGTGAGGTTCTGGGTAATTTAGTAATGAAATCCATAGAGATCTGATCCCATTTCCACATAGGAATCTCAGGTTGTTGTAGTAACCCAGAAGGTCGTTGATGTTCAGCCTTAACTTTGAGACATGTTAAACATCGATCCACGTATTCAGCTATGTGTTTCTTCATTCCAGGCCACCAGTAAAAATCTTTAAGATCTTTATACATTTTATCAGCACCTGGATGAATAGAATACCTGGATTTATGCGCCTCATCCAAGATAATAGTTCGAGAGTTACCGAATAAAGGAATCCACATTCGGTCTTTGAAATACAACAGTCCATCAGCCTTAGTATCGAGTTTCTTATCTAATCCTCTCAGTCCCTCAGCAGAATAGTTCGTTGCTTGTAAAGCTTGTTGCTGAGCTTCTTTAATTTGAGGAATTAGACTAGTTTGAATAGTCATACCTAACGCTTTTACACGTAACGGTTTGACTCGTTCCTTGCGACTTAAGGCATCGGCTACAACATTCGCTTTACCTGGATGATAACGAATTTCACAGTCATAGTCGTTTAAAAGTTCAACCCATCGCCTCTGTCGCATGTTCAACATTTTCTGATCTAGAATGTGTTGGAGACTTTTGTGATCAGTGTATATAATACACTTAGTTCCGTATAGATAATGCCTCCAAATCTTAAGTGCAAACACCACTGCACCAAGTTCCAGATCATGAGTGGTATAGTTCTTCTCATGTACTTTCAGTTGTCGAGAAGCGTAAGCTATTACCTTGTCGTTCTGCATTAAAACACACCCAAGACCTTGACGTGAAGCATCACAATACACTGTGAAGTTATCAGTACCTTCCGGTAATGCCAAGATAGGTGCATTACAGAGTTTATGTTTCAACAGTTGGAACGCCTCCTCCTGTTGAGAACTCCATATAAACGGTTGATTTTTCTGTGTCAATGTAGTCAGTGGCAAGGCTATCTTTGAAAAGTTCTTGATAAACCGACGATAATAACCTGCCAACCCCAAGAATTGACGTATTTCAGTTGGGGTTCGTGGTGTCTCCCATTGTTTCACCGCCTGAATCTTACTGGGATCCACTTAAATACCGTTTTGATTTACTACATGACCAAGAAATTGAACTTCTCGTAACCAGAACTCACACTTGGAGAACTTGGCATATAATTTTTCACGTGCCAAAAGTTCTAGAATTAATTTCAAGTGTTGAGCATGTTCTTGTTGATTTCGAGAATAAATAAGAATATCATCAATAAACACAATCACAAATTTATCCAGATAAGGTCTACATACTCGATTCATCAGATCCATGAAAACTGCTGGTGCATTTGTTAAACCAAATGGCATCACTAAAATTCGTAATGTCCGTATCGAGTTCTGAAAGCAGTTTTTGGAATGTCATCATCATGAATACGTAACTGATGATATCCAGATCTTAAATCGATTTTTGAAAAATAAGTAGCACCTTGTAGTTGATCAAAAAGATCATCGATACGAGGTAGTGGATAACGGTTCTTGATTGTCAGTTTATTGAGTTCCCTGTAGTCAATACACATCCTGAATGAACCATCCTTCTTTTTCACAAAAAGAATAGGTGCTCCCCAGGGTGAGAAACTAGGTCTGATAAAACCTTTGTCTAACAGTTCTTGCAATTGACCTGAAAGTTCTTGCATTTCGGATGGTGCAAGCCGATAAGGGGCTTTAGCAACAGGTGCTGCATCTGGAATCAAGTCGATTCGAAATTCAACTTGTCTTACTAGGGGTAATCCTGATATGTCCTCAGGAAAGACTTCAGGAAAATCCTTGACTACTGGGATATCTGGGATTTGTTTGGGTGAAGAATTGTGCTCAGTCACATGTGCTAGGAAAGCATAACAACCTTTCCTTAAGAACTTCTGAGCTCGCATACAAGATATGATACCAAGTTTTCTACCAGCTCGTTCTCCTTGAACTATCAGTGTATTACCGTTAGGTAATGGAATACGGATCATCTTGTCTTGACACACAACTTCCGCTTGATTATTAGAAAGCCAGTCCATACCAACAACGACATCAAAACTCCCAAGCTCAATAGGAAGTAAATCAATATCGAAAAGATGATCATTCAAATTCAAGGAACATCCTTGAATAACATTGTTTGTTTTGATCAACTTGTCGTTAGCAAGTTCAATAACATAAGGAGTTTCTAGATCTACCGTAGGTAACGAAAGTAATGATGCAAATTCAGGAGAGATAAAGCTCTTATCTGCTCCTGTATCAAACAGAACTGATGCGTATAGATTATTAAGAAGAAACGTACCAGTAACAATATTTGCATCATGTCTCGCCTCGGTCGCACCAATCTGAAAAGCTCTCCCCCTAGCTTCAGTTCCCGGATTGGTGTTATTGTGTGGACAGTTTCGTATGAGATGATCAGGACTTCCACATTTGTAACATGACCGGTTGGTTTGAGTGGTTTGTCGTGGTGCTTGGTTAGGTGTCTGAGCAGGAAAGTTGCAATATTTAGCATAATGTCCAACTCGGTTACAGTTCAGACAAACAGGACATGGTCCCGTGTGATGGAGTGGACACTTATTGCATTTGGGCGCCTGCCCAGTATAAACTTTCCTCTCAGGAACATTTGCACCATAGTTCTTCACCGTTGGTTTGTTCTGACTGATCTCAGCCGGAGCCCTTGTTTTGTTCTTACCAAACCACTTTCGTTTGGTACCTTTTGACACATTCGAGGTACCGACATCACTACTACTATGAACCGTCTGAGGCTTCAAAGACAGAGTACCACTCCTTACCGCCTCATTGGTAAGCTTAGTGGTCAAAAGAATGGTATGTTTCAGGGTTGTAGGTTCAGCAGCAGTCACCATTCCTCGTATCTGAGGAATCAAACCCTTAATATACTTCTCGATTAAAGCAGCTTCCGTAGGAAACATATCGGGAAGTAAACAAGTGAGTTCATGAAAACAATCGGTGTAAGCAAGACAGTCAGCACCGATCATCGAATGATTCCAAAATTCCTCCTGGAGTTTTTGAATTTCAGTAATGGGACAGTACTCTGATCTAATCAGAGTTTTGAAATCATTCCAGCCCATTGAGTCGACTGTGGCTGAACCCAAAGTCTTGGCCTGAGTATTCCACCAGGTCAAAGCCGAGTCTTTCAAAGAACAGGCAGCATAAGACACCTTATGCTCCTCCAAACACTGACTGATTTTGAGTTTAGTTTCCATCTCCTCAATCCACCTTATTAGACCAGCCGCTCCTTCTTTGCCCGTAAAAGTAGGAGGGTTACAGGAAGCAAAATATTTATAAGTACATCCCTGTCGTGGTGGATCAGGAACAATGATAGTTGTACCGGTAGTGGTATGAGTTTCAACGTGACCACCAGTAGCATTATGTTCAACATGATCGTGTTCCCCACCAGAACCTGCAGTGATATGTGGTTGGTGTTGTGTCAAAACACCACAAGCAGATAATTGTTCACGCACAATTCGAGCTATCATAGCTTCATTTGTTTCAGATCCGCTTGTACCAGCAGGTGGAATAATGCCTGCTCCAGGGTTCACTGGTGGAGTAGTATTCGTTTCCAAGTTCCTAGGTGGAACCACGTTCGCTTCCGGATTAACATGCGGATCCGGATTTGAGTCAACATTCAAAGGTGGAATTTGATTCGGTTCAGGGTTTGTAATATTCTTAGCAGCTTTCTTAGCTGGTCGACCTCTTTTTGGAGCCATTAATCTGCTCACAAGCAGACAAATTCAGGTCAGTTTAAGAATATTAAAGATATAACCCGTTCTATCACATAAATTCAATCATATTCAGTTACACTGAAAATTGATATTGAAATGTGATTATAAAGAATATAGTATAACTACATGAATTCAGTCCAGACATGTTTGTATTACACACAGATCACACAATTGTTCGTAGTTATACTTAGTCCTGTTATTTCAAAAACATGTTAGAGTCTTACCCAGCTCTTTGCATTGCAACACATGTTTTTTTTTTTAAATATGTTCATACAGGACTAGGACATGTTCTCACACAAGTTCTCTAATATGTTCTCAGTTCATACATTAAGTTCTTATACAGACCATAGATATGTTCTCGTACAGTATGGCTCTCGTACTGTACTTAAGTAACAAATATGTTCACAATTCAGACATGTTCTCGTACAGTATGGCTCTCGTACTGTACTTAAGTTACAGACACATTCACAATTGGACACGTTCACAATTCAGACATGTTCTCGTACAGTATGGCTCTCGTACTGTACTTAACACATATATTTGCATACAGTATTGCTCCCGTACTGTATTTCAGCAAAATATATATTTTTAGTCCCATATATTCGCATACAGTATTGCTCCCGTACTGTATTTCAGCGAAATATATATATTTTAGTTCAACATGTTCTCATATAGATACATTCGTACACAGTCATGTTCTCACACAGAAAAATGAATTATAGTTCACACACATAGATCATTATACAGACAGATATACAAAAACACCCATATTAATACAGTACCATAATTTCATACATCACAAGGTTATAATACAAGAACTATCAGAACCGATTCATCCATACTAACTATCGGGAATCTATTTTACAAACAAAATTTCCCTATGCATCACATACTCACAACCTATCCGCCTGTACAGTAACCACCAAAATAAACATCCCTCATCATACTTACCGTATAAAGAACGGTAAGCAGGAAATCACTATAGCTATAGCAACCATCACTATAACTATCATCATCAACCGAGCCTCCATACTCATGGTGCTCACTAACTACCTCAGATACACCCATCTCTCACTCCACAACGCTACTTCCTGCCAAAAAGTAACTACTAACGCCTGTCGCCAGGTCCTCCGAAGTCGCTCCTCCATCGTCGCTCTCCAAGCCTGAGTATTAGCACCTAAGACATTCACCTGCTCCATAAGAGTCAGATGAGAAGTGAGAATGTCTAGAACAATGGTGCGAGTATCCTCCAGAAGAGTATGGTGCTGAGATACATCATGTCTCAAAGCCTGTAAATCCTGAGAAATCTGCTGTACCTGCGCCCTCAACTCAGCTTGGTGGGAGGATTCTCCCACCTCATGTATGGTGTCGGGCTCGTCTCTAGACGCCATCTGACGTCTAGAAGGAAGACCTGTCATTTTGCGAGCCTGTCCTCGCATTCGTCTGAGTCCATCCCATGCTGGTGCTCTCGATGGAGATGGCATAGGTGCTGGTTCAGGTGCTGGTACTGGTGCTGGTGCTGGTGCTTCAGCCTGAGAAGCAGCTGTAAATGACTCCGATGGATCGGAGTCAGACCCTGAACTCGTGCTAGGAGTATCATCTAATCTCAAATAGGGAAATCGCTGATAGATATACTGCTCTGCTTGCTCAGCCATCGCTGTACAATCAAAAGCTCTAATCAGTATCATGAAGTAAATATTAAATAACAATATTTAACATAAACATGAACATGATATGATATGATGCTTCTCCCTATCTTAGAACAACTATTCGTCATTATAGTTATTGAGGTTCTGCTTGAATTAAATCAAACTAGAATGCACACGTGTTGCCAATTTCAGTTATGCTGGCCACTCATAACTGGAATTTGTACCACTTGATTATCCTGGCTTAATTCAAAACAAGTTTTGTTCGTTAAACATGTTCGGTGCTCTCTGTGTAACTATTCGAGCCTATGGTTATAGTCTAGGTTTCTAAGTCAACCTAATTCTCTATAACCTGTGGCTCTGATACCACCATGTCACACCCCCACCCCTCGTCACCTCGTGTCTGGTCTGACGTCACTGAACCGGTTGCGGAAGCATAGTGGTGATGTCTCCGAGGTGAGGGGTGACTTACTTGAACCGATATCATAAGCACACAGATTAACTTAAAATAAATATAATACAGGGTTTCGTCATTACAATCAGTATCATAATTTACAACTAAGTTTATTACACAACTGACTTATTTAATTACTAGTGTTTGAAGTGCTGCCTCACCGAGTGTCACTGTCTTCCTGCAAAAAGATTTAAGTTTGAAACGTCAGCACAAAGCTGGTGAGTTCGACAGTTCAATTTAAAACAATATGATATGATAAGCACGTTCTCAAAAGTTCAGTTCCGGATAACCATGGGACCTGTATCTAGTTCCTTTCGGACGTCTAGTCTGTCTCAAGATATTACCCGTCGGTACATATCTTAGTGCCTCATTATCTTAATGTCTATCACACCATTAAGAAGTTCAGGAAACAGATAACAAACATTCACACAAGGGGAGATGCAATCCTCCCAGCGAATGGGGTGTCAACCAATAGTACTATCAATGTTTTCTGCTCGGCCACACATGGGTTCACTAGATACAGTTCAAAAATGAGGACTTTCAGTTCCATGATAGAGTTCAGTCTACAGGCAAAATCCCATGAAATCCCACAAAATCACATGAAATCACACAGATATCATTGATGCATATCATATGTTCAGACAACAGTTTGCAGAGTTTCCCCGATTTTTATAAAAGATTAAACATAAAAGGGGTTGTACGAAACTCACCTGATGATAATAGGTAGCAGAGTATCACCAAACTGATAGTACAGAGATGATTCTGCATTTAGTTATTTTTAATAAGTTATTTATGTTCTAGTTTACTGATTAGATCCTTCTGAACGTTCAATGTCAAAGACATTGCTTAGTAAATCATCAACTCGATATTAATTATATAATTAATTAATTTAATGTCATATCATACAATGTATGATAATGTAGGAACCTACATTGCATTAGATTCCTAACACAAAGTTGATGACACTCTAGATTAATCAGAATAATCTCTGATTAATCAGATAGTTAATGTTGTTGATTATAATGCTAAAACAGTTTCTAGATAATTTAATGGCTTAGGAGTGATTAATCCTTATTATTGATTACCCAAATATCATGAAATATCATAATGTAGCATCAGAATAGGTGAAATAACCAGATTTAACATACTAATCTAACTGTTATCACAATCATCAGATAATCATTCCAATGAGTATGTTAATGATTATGATTAGTTTGAAACACTTGGATTTAACCTTTGCATTTCAAAGATTAATCAAACTAATCACCTACATTGTCATAATCAAATGGTTTAAACCATTATAATCATGGGTATGATTTCATGAAAATCGGGCATTACAACGGATCAAAACAAGGATTTAACCGTTAGAACTTCGTGTTCTTCGTTTATAATCAATCCTAGCCATCATCTAGGCAATAATCAACAATCTTAACTATCTCATTACGTTCAAAATCAAGATCTAATCAATCAAAATCAAACTAGAAGGTTTAAACGGATCATTACCTAAACAGACGGATATCTGCGGTTGAAACTACGATCAGAACTTGTTAAGATGATTCCTGGTACGATTGGTAACTTCCGGTGGCTTCAGACGTGAGTTCTGGTGATGTTCGGTGGTTGTGTGTCGCCTGAAAACGAAGCGGAAACGAAGAGAAGAAGAATAAAATCTTCTTGCATGAAATCTGATGAAATAGATCAAATCACTGCACCGCCACACCCGTCGCGTACCGCGACGAGGTGCCCAAAAAGTCTTCGCGTACCGCGAAGAAATCCGGAGATCTCAGATTTCTTTCCTGCATCGCGTACCGCGGAGGATTCTAAATCCCTCCATCGCGTACCGCGATGGGTCCAATCGACCAACACTTAGTGATTTTTCTTCGTTTTTCGATTCCGGGCAATCCAGGACTCCATTTCGCGCACGGTTTTCGCCCACGTTCATCATTTCTCACCTACTATCATTCTGTAACAATTACAAGTGTTAAAACAACATGGGTTTCTAGAATGATCAAATGTGCCCACGTCATTGATGACGTAATTCTCGTGTACAACTGTCACATGTGAGAGTCAATTCGAATAGAAATGACTCAGTTTGAATATTGATTGTGAAAAATGTATTTTTACATTTTGTTGTTGAGAAAACATTGGGGTTTACTTACTTAGTTCTTATGAACTAATGTGAAATATTGTGTGATGTTTGTAGGTCAAACATGATGAATACGGCTGTAAGGATCGAGGCAGAACGTGAATCGAACGAACAAACCTTGTTCCAAACTTTTGAAATTTTGGGTTTAAACTTATTTATGTAAATAAGTATTGTAAAATGTGTGACACGTTTACGTTTGCGTTACACTTTGTTTAATATTGTTAAATAAAGAAGGTCAAACAAGGTTTTGAAAATGAAAAATTTGCTGGGACCAACTCTGATATTATAGAAAATTGTTGAATAGTAACCAGGGGTTACAAAGTTGGTATCAGAGCAGTGGTTTGAGGGATTCAAATGTTAGAAATACACTTGAACTCAAATCATATGCTCTTGATATGTGATTAAACGTTCGATTCAAGCCTTGATCATTAAGCCGGAGGTATGAGGTCAGTATTTATGTGTTGAATTGTGTATATGTACACATTGTTGTGTGTCTAAATTGTGTGAACCGAACTTCTCAATTATGAAATGAAATGATGAAGTTAAGGGCACGAGCATGTGATAAACATGTTATTATGCCTGGCCAGTATAATAAGATGCTTATGACATAAACGTTTCCTTAAGTAAGTCAGATTGTATCATGATTTTGAACATTAGGTAAGGTGATGTTATACTATAAGTATAGATTAATTGAGTATTGTGGATATATAAGACTGACTGTCTGATTATATGATTTCAGTCACGAATGGCTGACGAACATACCTCTGGTGTGAATAGCAGTGAGAAGGTGGAACTCACTGAAACTCAAATAATGGTGAAGGAAGAAGTGGCAAAGGCTTTTGAAGCTGCTTTGCCCACATATATTGAAGAAATTAAGTCTTCATTAAAAGAGTTCCTTCATCAAGAATTGGCTGATTTTGAAGTCGGAGCGGAAATGAAACAATCTTCCAAGAAAACTACTTTTAAAGAATTTATGGCTTGTAAACCAGCAGAGTTTAAAAGGGAGGTAGATCCCTTGATTAGCCAGCGTTGGATATCTGACATTGAAAGTACGTTTGAAACTAGTCATTGTGACCCGACTGATGAGGTCATGTTTGCTGGCAATCAGTTGAAAGATCGTGCCAAAGATTGGTGGGAGTTGCTGAGGAAGGAAAAAAGTAGAGTTGGAATAAAAGGGATGACGTGGGCCCAGTTCAAAGAACTTTTCTTGAAGCGGTTTTGTCCTCAAGCCGCTATTGATCGTATTACTGAGGAGTTTCTGCATCTACAGCAGAAAGATGAAACTGTTGATACCATCACTGCCATTTTCTTCGATAAAGCTAAATTTTGTCCGGACCTCCTTCAAACTGAAAGGATGTGGATAAACCGGTATCATACTATGTTGAGCACAAAGTACCGGGAATTTCTCACGCCTTCTAAGTGTGAGACACTTAATGAGTTGATCAATTGTGCACGTGAACGGGAATTGGAGTTGAAACGACAAGAAGATCGGGGAGGTAAACGATAGGCGGAAACAGAAACAGGTTCGTCTAAAAAGGCAAAGTTTGCCAAATTATTTAAAAAGCCTGTCTTTACTAAACCTTGTCCCAATTGTGGGAGGATGCACGCGGGGGAATGTCGTGCTAGGCTTGTTGTCTGTTACAAATGTGGGAAGCCGGGACATTTGGCAACCAAGTGCTTGAGTCCTCCTAGTCTGTGTTACAATTGTTATAAGCCAGGGCATAGGAGGAGTGAGTGCCCTGAACTTAAGAGGGCAGCACCAATTAGTGATGATAGCCGATCGTTTAAATCTCAAGGTTCTGGAAAGAAACCGGAAGAACCCAAACCAAAGGGGAGAGCTTTCCAGATTTCTGCAGAGGAGGCTAAAGTCACGTCTGATGTGGTGACAGGTACCTTCTTTGTTAATTCAATACATGCTTATGTGTTATTTGATTCCGGAGCCAATAGATCTTTTGTGTCTATAAAATTTGTGCATCATCCATCTTTTGTCTTAGAAAAGTTGCCTGTACCATTAGAAGTAGAGGTTTCTGATTCTAAGAGTTTTCTTGTGTTTGATATTTATCGAAATTGTAAACTTACGATCAATAACGAGGAGTATGTCGTTGATTTAATACCCATGGTATTGGGAGAGTTTGATGTTGTTATTGGATAGATTAGCTATCTTCTTATAAAGCCAATATTCTTTTCAATCGCAAAGTTATACAATTGATAACCCCGAGTGGTTATGAATTGTCCATCCAAGGAGAAAAACGTGGAGGGGTTGTTTTTGTTCTTTGGTCAAAGCCATGAAGTATATGAATCATGGGGGCCAATTTTTCTTGGCTTATGTCATTGATGCTGAGAAGACAGTAAAGGAATTGGAGGATGTCCCGATTGTTAGGGATTTTCCTGATGTCTTTCCGGTTGATTTACCGGGAATCCCCTCTGATAAAGATGTTGAATTTCGTATTGATCTTATTCCAGGAGCCAAGCCTATAGCAAAAGTTCCTTATCGTTTAGCACCGTCTGAATTGCATGAGTTGATGACTCAATTGCAGGACCTTCTCGATAAGGTTTTATTCGCCCAAGCAACTCGCCTTGGGGTGCTCCTGTTCTTTTTATTAAAAAGAAGGACATAAGTTTTCGTATGTGTATTGATTATCGAGAGCTTAATAAAGTGACGGTGAAAAACAAATATCCATTGCCTCGGATCGATGATCTTTTTGATTAGTTACAAGGGGCTTCTTGGGCTGACTAATGCACCAGCTGCATTCATGGACTTGATGAATCGGGTGTGTCTTCCATGTTGGATCGATCCGTTATCGTCTTTATTGATGATATTCTTGTTTATTCTAAAAATGAAGGTGATCATGCTTGTCACTTACGGAAGGTACTTGAAACTCTCCGTAGGGAGAAGTTATATGCCAAATTTTCTAAATGTGCCTTCTGGCTGCATGAAGTCCAATTTCTTGGGAATGTGATAAATGCAGATGGCATTCTTGTTGATCCTTCTAAAATTCAAGCGTTAACCAATTGGAGTCTACCCAAAAATCCAACTGATGTCAGAAGTTTTCTTGGCTTAGATGGTTATTATCGTAGATTTATTCAAGACTTTGCCAAGATTGCTTCATCTTTAACCAAATTTACAAGAAAGAATGTTAAATTTGTGTGGGGTGATGATCAAGAGAAAGAATTCCAATAGTTAAAGTCAAAATTAACTCAGGCACCGATATTGACATTACCAGATGGCCCTGATGATTTTGTGGTATATTCGGATGCTTCTTATCTTGGTCTGGGTTGTGTTCTTATGCAACTAGGCAAGGTGATTGCATGAAATCAATTATCCTATTCATGATTTAGAACTTGCAGCAGTCGTATTTGCTTTAAAAATCTGGAGGCATTATTTGTACGGTGTAAAGTGTACTATTTACACTGATCCTAAGAGCTTGAAATATTTCTTCACTCAGAAGGAATTGAATATGAGGCAAAGACGATGGCTGGAATTACTGAAGGATTACGATTGTGAAATCCTTTATCATCTTGTTAAGGCGAATGTGGTGGCGGATGCCTTGAGTAGAAAAGAAGAGTGTGAACCAATCAAGGTGAAAACTATGCAGCTTGTGATTACTTCAGGGCTAATTGAACAAATCAAGGAAGCCCAGACTGAAGATTTAAAAGAAGAAAATTGGAAACGTGACAGGATTAGAGGGCAAGCTCATAATCTTGATGAATATAATTGTGGTTTAAAGACTAGGTGGGGTCGAGTGTGGATACCTCCCACTTGTCCATTTAAGTCTGCATTGTTGGAAGAAGCGCATAAGTCAAAACACTCAATTCATCCTGGGGATACTAAAATGTATCGTGATCTTCGGATAAACTATTGGTGGCCAGGTATGAAACGAGATATTGTTAAACATATAGCGAAATGTTTGACTTGTATGCAGGTAAAAGCTGAGCACCAGAAACCTTATGGTAAGTTGCAACCATGGGAAATCCCGATGTGGAAATTGGAACATATCACAATGGACCCGATTACTAAGCTTCCTAAGACAAGGAAGGGATTTGATACGATTTGGGTCATTGTGGATAGGTTGACTAAGAGTGCTCATTTCTTACCTATTCGTGAAACTATTCTTCTGATTAAATGGCAGAGATATATGTACGAGAAGTGGTGTCTCGTCATGGTGTGCCTGTAACCATTATCTCTGATCGAGATACTCGATTTACTTCTCGATTTTGGAGAAATTTTCAAGAAGAATTGGGAACAAAACTGTTGTTAAGTACGGTGTATCATCCTCAGACTGATGGACAAAGTGAAAGAACCATTCAGACCCTAGAGGATATGTTACGGGCATGCATTATTGACTTCGGAGGTAGTTGGGATGATTACCTACCTTTGGCAGAATTTTCATATAATAATAGTTATCATTCTAGTATTGGAATGCCTACTTATGAGATGCTCTATGGGAGAAAATGTCGAACTCCCGTTTGTTGGGGAGAAGTTGGGCAGCGTGAACTCGCACACAAAAATGTAGTTAAAGCTACCAATGGACGGATAGATCAAATTCGAGCCCATCTGAAGGCGGCTCAAGACCGTCAGAAATCATACGCTCATAAGCGTAGAAGGCCCATTGAATTCCAGGTGGGAGATTTTGTGTTGTTAAAAGTCTCACCGTGGACAAGTGTTATACGTTTTCGTAAGCGAGGAAAGTTAAGCCCACGCTTTATTGGACCATTTAAAATCATAGCTCGTGTTGATGAAGTTGCTTATCGCCTAGAGCTACCTGAAGAGTTAAGTGGAATTCATAATACGTTCCACGTTTCTTACTTACGAAAATGTTTAGCAGACGAATCTGCGTACGTACCACTGGAAGATATAGAAATTGATGATAGATTAAATTATATAGAAAGGCTAGTGGCAATACTTGACTGATAGGTTAAGCAACTTAGAAATAAATCACTGAGCCAGGTGAAAGTTCAGTGGAAAAATAGAACCAGTTCTGAAGCCACGTGGGAGTCAGAAAATCAAATGAGAAAGTATTATCCTTTCATTTTTAAGGTTTAATCGGTTTCGAGGACGAAACCTTTGTAGGGGGAGATTTGTAACAACCGGTTTTTAATAAATGAATGTATGTGAAATAATCGTTAATTGAACGATTGTGATTGTTGTAATTGAAAATGTGTGAGAATTACGTCATCAATGGCAAGAGCACATGTGATCTTTCTAGAAATCCACATTGATTTGATGATTGTAATTATTACAACTTGATAGTATGCGAAAAATGGTGAACGTGGGCGAAAACCGTGCGTGAAACGGAGTTACGGATTGTCCGGAATCGCGAAAAGAAGATAAGATCAAAATTTGACGAAATAGACCTGGGGTGGTACGCCCTGGGCCAAACCTTGGGCTGGGGCGATACGCCTAGCGTGTTAAGTCGGCAAAAGTGAGTTTTAAGATCAGATTTGCGTGCAGAAGGGTTTTAAAACCCTCTTTTTCGAATTCTAAGGAATCCCATGCAAAAATTGGAGCTGCAAATCTTGGTTTGAAGCCGATTAAACCCACGGATCGTACCAGGGAACGTATCTGCAACATCTGATCGTTGTTTTGCGACTGAATATCCGTTCGATTGGGTAACGATTCGTTTTATCCTACTAGTTTAATATTTTGTGAATTAAATCTAGTTTTGATTGTAATACTATGATTATGGGTATTGATTATTGCCTAGTTAATAACTAGGGGTTGTTAGAAACGAAGAACTTGATATTTTGACGGTGAAATCTTCGTTTTGAAGCCGGGATAATGTCCGTTTGATATGAAACCCAAATCATGATGTGATAACTAGTAGGATGGGTAAACGGTGGTTTTTAAATAAATATGGATTATAATCCATAGGTTAAATGATGATTATGATGAATTGATGTTAAAAATTATTAAGTTATGATCATAAATAAAAATTGAATAATAGAAGTGATTAAAGATCGTAACTAATATAATGAACATCAATCATTTGATGAAATTCCTGGGGAGGCATGAAATATGATTAATTGTGATAATTGACTAGAACTTGCTAAATATAGTAAGATAGAGTCAATAATATGATAAATTGACTTTGAGAAAGTCAAATCAGTCAAGTGTGTTGAACTTGACTATGTGTGCAATACGTGTTGAAGTTATTTGTATATGTATTTTGCAACTAGGTGGTGGTAGTGGAAGTCAAACCACTAGTTATAAAGCAGGAAAAGAGCCTGCAGTTGCTAATCTCTTATCTGATCAAGGTAAGTAATCCCACAACTATGACATCACATAATAAACATTGAATTTTGTTGTTGAATAAATTGTATGATAAATATGGTATTGGTGATAGGGGAATGTTGAATAATAAAAGTTCAACAACCTATGATAAATCCAATACCTTGGTGAATGAAAGTGTGGATAGCCAGAGGTGCTGGCAATTGTCTTAGATGGAAGTACCAGTGGGTGAACATCATAGTAGTTTGATTGATATATTTATGACTCCACAATAGTGGATAGCCAGAGGTGCTGGCAATTGTCTTAGATGGAAGAACCGGTGGGTGAACATCTTAAGACTTGAATTATTTATGACTCCACAATGGTGAATTGCCAGAGGTGCTGGCAATTGTCTTAGATGGAAGTACCGGTGGGTGAACATCTTAAGACTTCAATTAATTATGATATCACAAATGTGTGAATAGTCAGAGGTGCTGACAAATAGCTATGGTGGAAGCATAGGAATGTGAACACCATAGTGTAATATTGATTAAACTATTGTAAGCAATAGTTGATGATTGATAATATAATATTATTATATTGTGAGAGTAATTCGAATAGAAATGACTCAGTTTGAATATTGATTGTGAAAAATGTATTTTTACATTTTGTTGTTGAGAAAACATTGGGGTTTACTTACTTAGTTCTTATGAACTAATGTGAAATATTGTGTGATGTTTGTAGGTCAAACATGATGAATACGGCTGTAAGGATCGAGGCAGAACGTGAATCGAACGAACAAACCTTGTTCCAAACTTTTGAAATTTTGGGTTTAAACTTATTTATGTAAATAAGTATTGTAAAATGTGTGACACGTTTATGTTCGCGTTAAACTTTGTTTAATATTATTAAATAAAGAAGGTCAAACAAGGTTTTGAAAATGAAAATTTTGCTGGGACCAACTCTGATATTATAGAAAATTATT
This sequence comes from Mikania micrantha, assembly GCA_009363875.1. Taxonomy (NCBI): domain Eukaryota; kingdom Viridiplantae; phylum Streptophyta; class Magnoliopsida; order Asterales; family Asteraceae; genus Mikania; species Mikania micrantha. Next base: position 170,326 of record CM018686.1, read on the forward strand.
GAATAGTAACCGGGGGTTACAGTTAACCTGTACGGAGATTTTGCAATAGGAGTTGCTCTAGGAACTAGGTCTATACGGAAATCTACCGGTCGTGCTGGTGGTAAACCCGGTAACTCATCAGGAAACACTTCCGTATACTCTTTCACTACAGGCACGTCTTGTATCTTGATCTTGTCTTTCTCTCTTTCCACCAAGTGAGCCAGGAAAGCTACGCATTGCTCCTGTAAACATTTACGTGCTTTTATGCACGAAATTATCTTGACACTTTTTTTAGCTTGATCTCCCCGTACTTCCAACGCTCGATAATTCATCATTGGTATTCGAAGTAGCTTTTCAAAACAGATGAACTCCACCCTGTGGAGAGATAACCAATGCATCCCGACGATGATATCAAAACTGCCCAACTCCATCGGTATCAAATCGATGGTGAATGTTTGGTCATTAAGTGTTAATGGACAGTTTCTAAGTATTGTACTAACTGTGATTTGTTTTACATTCGCTACTTCAATGATATAAGGGGAGTCGAAAGATTCCTCAATATGATTAAGTTGGCACGCAAAGTTGGCCGAGATAAAACTCTGATTAGCACAAGTGTCACACCCCCAAATTTCAACTAACGGAATCATACCGTTTAGGGCGTGACAAACCAGGATCTCAGTCATTAGACACAGCAAAGACCTCTATATGCTTTTAAGCATAATTCTGTCTTAATTTGTAAAACCAATGTTTAACATTTGCGGAAGCGTTTGAAAACCAATAACCAAATGTAACAGTTGCAAAACCGTAAATACAATGTTCAATGTTTTAAATCAACAATTCAAAATAAACTGTATGCATGAGACTCAACGTCCTAGTCCCTGCTTGTCCTTGCCTGTGCCTTATTGTCCTGAGAAAACATGTAAATCAAGTCAACACAAAGGTTGGTGCATACACAGGTTTGTATAAACATAAATGTTTGAACAACAGTTTGAAATGTAAATGTTGCAGATAACATAATCACACATTGCATAGTCATGATAGCTAGTCATTGTACTATTTACATAAGTGGTTGACACCGAAGCTGACTGTTGCATGCTATTGCATGTTTTGCCTTTCCACTATTGTCTAACACAAACAATAGTAATGTTGAATTGGCTAGTTAAACACCTGCATAGATCCCATCTACCAAGTGAGGTTTGTCAAACCCAATAGATCTATCTTCAACTACCACGCTTTGCACAACGACAAACTAAACGGTTCGATAATGTAAGGACTTTGAGTGTTATGTGCACACTTATAGTAAGCAGCTAACTCATGCAAGTGATATGTATCAAAATCGTTTGTTTGCACATGTTTTCTCCTCCAAAACAGTAAATTGTAAAAAGGGGTCGTGTACGCACCTGTGAATGTGAATCGAATGAGCAAATGTTCGCAAATTCACGTAGATAATCTTCTACGAAAAATCTGTGTTATTTACAATAACGTTGTGTTATTCGGTATGTCATTTCATGTTTGAATCACATACATGTTAACCCACGTATGTTTGATTGCTTGAAACATTCATACAAAAGTACGCATGAATTTGAGTTCGTTTGTTTGAATCGTATAAGTCAATACGATTTCGTTTACACACACGTAATTATACGCGATTATGTTTTCGGCTTAAAATGTGAATTTTATTATTTCATTTTGTTCGGGATTTCATTCTGGTTCCAACGCAACTCGAATGGGTTAAAATGGAGTTAGAACGAAGAATTTATGTTTCAAAAACCAAAAATGGTTTTAATATAAAAAATAGGTGGAGCCCGGGTTCGAACCCGTGACCTCCAACTCCAAACACAACACACCATACTAGTTAGTCTACTTCTGCTTTTGCAATAGAACTCCCATGTAAATTCTTTTAAGCTTCAAACTCCCAGTTTCCTTTTGCTAATCCAAACCGAACCAACTCTCCCCCAATTGGACTCCGATTCAAACCCGATTGAATCCAAAACCATAGGGCTTTGATTATATGGTTCCAAACGAGTTCAATGATGATTTTAATTTTATAGTTTCATCAAGAATACACGGTTTTTATTGTTCTATTCGGATTCGAACCCTAGTTCTAAACCTTTGATTCAAATCAGTTCAATTCGTTAATGTGAATCTGAAAAATCATAGGGTTTTCATCAAAATGATGTTTTTGAACCATTCTGTGTAATTTAATTTGATTATAGAATCTATTCTAATCAAAACCCCCAAATCCGATTACATGAAGAACCCTGGAATTCAAAATCCTTCAATTAGATATAGAACTCGAAATTGACTTAGGGTTATACTTAATCGAAGCCTTCTGAAACTATAGGTACCATTTAATTTGATTTTTAAACTCGTTTTCATGAAAACCCCCAAATCCATTCATCCCATTCATCCTAGAAATCCAATTCATAGAATTCGTGTTTGTTTATTACAATTAACATATGGTTTTCATTAAAGGGATGTTTTAGAAGCTTTCTGAATAGTTTAATTTGATTATAAAACTCGTTTGAGTAAAACCCCCAAAACGTTTTTGTTCAAGAACCCTAGAAATCGAACTCATGCAATTCGATGATGGTAGATGAAATTATGTTAGGGGTTTGCTTAGTCGGATGTTTTAGAGTGTGTAGGTATAAATTTTTACCTGATTTGCCTCCGAATTGATGTGGTTCGACTTGAAGGTGGAGTTTGGCCAAATCCTTATTCGAAATCTTCAACCCAAGCTTCTAGAATCGGATTGTTCTGTGAAACAGATACTAAAGGAGCCGACTAAGGTGTATGTATGTCCAAGTGTCCGAATTTTGACCGAATTGTATGGGTTTTATAGGTTCAAGTGACGGTTTCATCTTTAAAGGTTGTTAAATAGGTTTAATTCGTCAATTGATGGTTAATTAACTGATAATAACCGTTGTAGTTTAATTGTTTAATTATAAGTTAAATTCTCATAGTTTAATTGTTTTTAAACTTGTTTTGTTCTTTTCTAACCCTTGTAGTTTGTTTTTGTTCGATTTTGTATCATTTCGGCTAGTCTTGGGTTAACGGAGTTAATCTGGAATGTCGGATTGCCACAACCAGTGTCAAATAGATGTAAAAGAAATGTACTAGTGACCACCTTCGGGTCTTGACGAGCAGCTGGAGCTCCTAAAGCAAAAGCTCTTCCACACAGTGCCTGAACTGTCGGTTGCATCTTCTTTGGGAAGTTCCTTTAGTAGTGACCAGTTTCGCCACAATTATAGCATCCGCCATTGTTTTGTTCGGATTGTTGGGTGGAAGGAGAGCTAAAGCAACATTGTTTACTTCTTGAGCAGGTGCCATTATGCAGTTCTAGACCTAAGGTCCTTTTCTCCCACATCTCGTGCAGTGCTTGCAGGGAGTGTTAGCAGCATGATGGTATTGGCACTTGGCACATAAATGAAATGTGCCGGTGTATGGTTTCTTGTGGAGGTTCTGTGGTGCAACTGCTACTTGATTGAGTGGGGTGGCCATCGTGTAGTTCTTGATTACCTTCTGTTTCTTCTTGCGATGATGAGTAGACTTCTTCGATGATTCTTCCTTGTTCTTGCCAGTGTCGGGTTCCTTTTTCAGAGTTCCAGATGCTAACATCACGTCAGTAAGTTTTCCTGATAGACTGATGGCTGACTCCAAGGTGACAGGGCTAGCTGCTATGACCAAGCCCTGTATGCAAGCAGGTAATCCGCCTACATATCTGTCAATCAGTTTCTCCAGTGTTGGTACCATGTCTGGCACCAACGCTACCAACTCATGATAACGAGTAATATACCCCATGTGATCAGCTCCTTTCATCACATGATTTGACAGTCCAGTCTTCATCCTCTGTAGCTCGTTGTTCAGACATAACTCACTCATCAGTAGAGTCTTGAAATCTACCCATGGCAATGCTAGTGCCTCGTCTCTACCTCTAGCTCAGATCTGTTAATCCCATCATGTCAAAGCACGCTTGTTGAATGATCCGACAATGTAGCAAACTTTGTGGTGTTCTGGACAACTGCTGATGTCCAGAGTAGTCTCTATTTTCTCTATCCATTGGATTAATCCAACAGCTCCTTCAGTACCACTAAAACTGGGCGGTTTACATCCCACGAACGACTTGTAGGAGCAGTCTGGTGCAGTGCTAGTGTTTCCACTAGCTTCCCCTAACGAGTTCCCATTGATGTTACCGTTGCTTTGAATCCGGTTGATCATGTCCGGAATCACTTCTTTCAGCTGATTAATCAGCTGACTAGTCAGTAGAGTTGCCAAAGCAAGAGTGGCGGGATCCAACTCCGGATTATGGTTGTGAGGTGGAGTGTGTGTGGGAGGAGGAGGTGGAGGCATAAGAGGAGGTGGTGTTCTTGGCAGCATTCTGATTACAACTTAAAGAACATCAGTTAGTGCAATGATTGAATGCAGAAGACACAATGCAAGTAAGTTTCTAAGTCCTATGTTCTCTATATGAAAGGTCTCTAGCTATAGTCTAAGCCAAACCGTTTAAATAAATGACCTATGTTTCTCTATAATCATGGCTCTGATACCAATCTGTCACACCCCAAGCCGGTGGGTTGGATCGACTTTCCCGTCGGGCGGAAAGGTCTCGGGGCTCGATATCGGGTGATAATCAGGATGATCAGATCGTTTACATTGCACATGATATATAATGAGAAAGCACTAAATGAAATATAATTACAAAGTTAAATTACATCAGTATCGTTTATAAATAATAAAATTCTAACTAACATGCACCTAATAGATTCGTGTTGTCAGATATGATTCTGACTGTTAAACCATAGCTTCACAACATGTTTCTGAAATAGATACGAAATAGATGCGTAATATATTTGTATTGAGCATCATATGATAATAGTACACCTGTAATACACATAGTTTCGTACCTGATCTACTGTACACGTTACTGTTCCGAATACGGTTCAGGCACTGGTGTTACACTTATACTCGGCACCATTGGACTACGACTTTAACAATTCCAATATATGTCGTGCAAACTACTTGCTGTTTATTTACATTAAACCTGTGAACTCACCAACTTTATGTTGATACATTTTAGCATGTATTTCTCATGTAATTAGCACAATTAAGGGCATATGATTGCAGTTTAGGAAATTCATGGAGAGTCAAGCTTGCATTATGAACATTTTGAAACATTTTTAGGATAATTAATGTGGTGTGTAAGCAATTCATTTTGTTATACAAGCTTCCACAACATTTTCTTATTTCTGTTGTAAAACTATTTATTTTATTTGAAATATTTTAAGTAATATCCACGTGTTTTCAAAAGCATATAGAGTTGCTCTATATGACCAACGTATCTAATGCTGCCATGTCACACCCAGCGGCATGACTCTGCAATTTTTAGTTTCACAAGTTACTCTTTCTTTAACCTTTATCTTTATCTTTTTAATGTTCTATATTTTTATACTAAATCCACCTTCCATATTTAGTCACTTAAATTCTACTACACTTTATATTTTTATCTTTATGAAGTGTCACTAAGTTTAGATAATTTAAGTATCAAGATCATATGGGTAACTGAATTAGATTCAAATGGGTATTTCAAGTTCAAATGAAAAGGTCTCATCATGTTGCAACAATCTTAAAAACCCTAACAATATTGGATGTTTTTGGTGAGATTTACATCTTCAAGTGTAAAGTTTGATACTTTATTAGCTCATCAAGCTTGAAATAATGATTTCATCATAGTGAAAACCATGAAAAATCTTGCTAGATTCTTTCTTGGCTTTTTTCTCTTAAACTTCTAGCACATGCCTTACTTCTCTCTCTTTTTTAACAAGAATTCTATGAGGGTGTGTGCGCTCACATTTCCTTTTTATAGAAGGGGAACATAGGTTTTCAAGTTTCAAACCTAAGTCCTCCGTCCTGAAATTTTATACTTTAGCCCAAAACTTTTATCACACATCTAATGTCATTTTGGAAACATTTTTTTATAGACATGTTATTTTATAGATGTTACATATTAGATAAAATGTTGCATAAGTGATTACATAATTTAATTAATATGGAACAAAGAGAACATGAAAAAAAAATTCCTTATCACATCAATCTAACAGCGCTTCTATGTAAACAATCAAACTCATTGGTACCAACAAAATTAAAAATACAATACACAAAAATTTCGAAAAAGGTATTTCACAAAATTCTAATGACACAATATTGTTCTAGACATCAATAAATGATGATTGACCATGAATTGATAACACAATAATGCTCTAGACATCATTTCTGAACTTTGAACAAAATTCTTTTGAAAATGTGTGTAGCACCTTCTCATCTATTTGAACCCATCTTTTTTTTCTTTCGTACAACAATAGTATCATTACTCATATTCATAAATTACTTCCAAATACCCTTTGCTTGCATTTGAACCCAAGACATCCTTCCTAATAGGCAGGTGCGGCCCCAGAAATTTGAGTACGCAGGACAAGCCGGGGAGAAAGGCCCCTAACGCATTCATTCATTCAAGTGTATAAAATTTTTTTCGTAAGGGACGACTAATTATATGAATAAATTATAAACATAAATCATAGTGTCAAGTTTAGTGAAATACATATAACAATAATTAATCGATGATTCGTGAAGCTCGCCTACCATTCTTCATAGCAAATTATTTGATTAGCTCTTCGTACTATATATTTTCTAATATATCGCTCTTGATAGCTATCATGACCAATCCACTAAGTCTTTCTTGGGACACAATCACAAAAAATCACAAAATTTGACCTAAATCAATAAATCCTAAATCCTAATTTTACAAGACAACAACACAACATTTGGCAATTGGCATTCTGACTCTAAATCCTAATTTAACAACACTGTCAACACACAAGAATGTACAATCATTAATCAACTAACACAATAACATTAACATTAATAGGAGATTTTGAGGGTTCATTCTTAGTTTCTTACATGGTGAATCATGCATCGTGAGGTCGAGGCGTCGAGCAGTTCTGGAAGAATGGAAGACCGAAGATGCCAAGATGGCCTTCGGCCCTTTGTGAATCGTGAGGTCAAGCGACGAGCAGACTGCAGAAGGAGAAGTAGCCGGAACTCGTAAGCCCGGAAGGGGGCGGTGTCACGGTGGAGTAGTGGAGACGAATGGAGGTTGGAGGCTACGGTGGTGAAGAATTCACAAGAGGCCCTAATTTGGGTTTTGGGATTTTGAATGTGAAAGGGAAAAAAAGTGGGACTTAAAAACTTAAAAGGAGTTGTTGGGTATTTTATATTTCAACATTTAACCATTAATTTCTTATTTTACAAATACAATAATATAAATAATTAAAAAATAAATAAAATGAGCTTATAAAATAAGTTAGGTATACAAAAAATTGAAAATGGACCCAGTTTAATACAAATTGTGCCCCTCTTTGAAATGGGTTTACAAACATGTTTTTATTTGGTTTTTATTATATATATATATATATATATATATATATATATATATATATAGATAAAAGAAAATGTGTCACTCGGTTTTTCGTTGTTTTTTACCGGTTTTCCCTTCATTGTTTGTCACAAAATTTTTGTTTGATTTTACCTATATATATTCCATTTCTATTGATATTCACTATATATGTTATACTAGGTTAAATCCCGTGTGTTACACGGGTGAAATAAATGAAATATTATGCTTTTAGAATACTTGTATAGATTGCAGTACGTTATAAACCCGTGTAATACACGGATTTAATATAAAATATTAAATTAAAAAACATCATTGGATGATAAAAATCTCTTTGTTTAAAAAAATCCTTTTATAATATATTTTATTTTAAAACAATCATTTTTTAAGATAACTGGTTTTTTACATAAATTTTGTTTTTTGAAAATAAAATATTTCATACTTTAAAAGTTTTGATTTTAGAGAATTTCATATTTTATAAAAAAATTTTAAAGTGTGTTTTATAATAATGAGATAAATAATATGTTAGTTATTACTATTATAATTATTTATTTAATAAGAGAGAGAATATAATTATTTAATAGGAGAGAGAATTAAGTGGAAGGATAAGGTGTTGACAAGTGTCAATTATAATGTAAGAAGGTGACATGTGGCATTAGTGGTTTAAGATTGTGACAAGTGGCAAATTTGTTACTCTTTTATTATAGAGTATAGATATAGATATAGTAGTAAACATATGATATTTGATATATATATATATATATATATATACACAATTTTTTTAAAAATTATTTTTTTATCATTTACCGTATTCGAGTACTCGTAACTCTCCAGTCGACTGACCTGGCAGCGCCTATAGACTTAGGTTACATCAATGTAACAAGAAAGATAAGTTCAGTTACAAAACCAATAAGTTTTAACATTAGTCTTTTTTTAAACTATCAGATTAACTCTAACTTGCAGACAAAAATAAGTTATCTATGATATCTTTTTATTTGTAAAAAAACATAAATACTATATTTGTCAATTTAACACGTAGTTTCGAAAATAGGGTATTACATTAGTGTAACAAAGGTATTACATTAATGTAAAAAATAAATATTATATCAGTGTATAAAGAAGAGTAAATATAGCTACTAGGCAAAACCAACTAAAAAAGAAAAAAAGCAAAAGTTGAATATTAAATATTCAAATAAAACTTGCTCATATTTTCTGGTAAGGTTGCTTAAAAAGTCTTTTTTTTTTTTTCTAAAAACGCTAAGAAAAATTTTTAAAAACTGGAAAACCGACTCAAACAAACTTTGACTGAATTCATTTTTATATCATTGGAACCGGCTTGTAATTCTCTAAAACTTAAACCTTAAATCATAAACAATAAACCTTAATAATAAAACCAAAATTATAAAAATAAACCCTAAAACTAAAGATAAAACCAAAAACAAACATGCTCTAAAATTCAAACTATAAAACTAGTTGTTAAAGTTAAGCCAAAAAGCAAATATTGTAGAGTTCAATGAGACGGTTCAAATGCCATCAAAATGAGTTTAATCAGAGTTTGTTTTTGTTGGTTTTAAAGATTTAAAAAATCATTTTTAACCTTTTTAAACAAAATGTACTTTTTATTTAATTATTACCCATATCTCCCTATGTTGTGTTGTACGATAGATGGCTGAAGACTCGAATCAATCATTATTAATGCTTCTAAAAATAAATCAAAGCATATTACATAATAATGAGTAAAAAAGATCGATCCAAACAATGTGGTATAGAACTTCCCAATAATGGGTTTGTGCTTCGCCTTAACGTCAGAATTAGGGTGTTTAGTTTTCTAATTGTACTCGAAAAAATCGAAATTTGATTCGATTTTTATTTGAAAATGACCAATTCGAATATTTATATTCGAATCGATATTCGAATATAATTATATATATATATATACACAAATAGTTACTATAAAATTATTATATACCTATGATTTTATTGGTTTGAATATTATCACTAGTATTACAACTTAAATGTTAGTTAAAATTTACATGTTTATAGTGTGCATAAACATATGTAGCAAGTATAAAACATTTTTTTAATTAAATTTGAATCAACCCAATTCGAATTCGAATCAATTCGATTCGAACTCAGAATACGAATGCGAATCGAATACGAATGCGAATCGAATTCGAATGCTCTTAAAAAATTCAAAATTCGAAATCATTCGATTCGAAATATTCGAGTTATTCGAAATTTGATTCGATGAACACCCCTAATCAGAATAGCGGTACCTGGAACTGGTATTTTAGTGGTGTGATAAAGCACATAAACCACATTTTCTTGGGTTTGAATGCCACTTCAATGATCCATCAGTGATCCAAAAATTATCCGTTTAAAAAAAAAGTTCCATTAGAGGGTCGAGAAAGTAAACTGGTGTGAGAAGCAACACATATAGAAATAAAAAAAATGTTAGTTAAAAACCAACAACTTGATAAATAAAATTATATAGATTTAATAAAAAAGGAAGAGTAACAAGTACTACATCAAATAGAAACAAATAATAGGATGAACATTAATAAAATGTTGATAACCAACATATAAACATATACATTACCTTGTTACATATAACAATTTTAGTTAACAAGAGGATCATCATCAGGGAAAGGATCATCAATGTCTTCACCAGCTAGAACAATCAATTGCTCAATCACACCAAACCTTTTTGTGTAAACCCTTTTGTTTTATAATCGTAGGAACCTACTTGCTTGATAATCCCTCGGATCCCCTTAATACCCGACTAACCGAGAGAAACAGGTAAAGCGCGGCCGTCAGCAACTAAGTCCGTGGTTTTCAAGTAAAACTGTTCCAAGTGGGAATTGAACTTGAGACTTTTAGGTTGTCTCTCCTCTACTTTAACTACTACACCACTTTCTTGGAGGGTTTTTTTTTTTTTTTTTTTTGTAAACTTGCATGACATGGAAATTGATCAAGTTCTTATCTATCTTATTCTTCTCAAAGAGAGGGGCAAAACATGACCAACTATTGGACCAGTTATATAAAATACTAGGTTATATACCCGTGTTTACACGAATTTGCGAATAAAAATTACGTGATTTATAAAGTCTTTATAAGTTTAAATAATTAAAATAATTTTATTTCATAATTTGAATTTTATGCATTTAATTTTATCCTATTAATGTAAGAAATAAACAAACTTGATATAAGTTGAATATTTTTGTAATTAATTGTTAATTAATTAATATTTCGAGCCAAATGACTAACAAATGCAAACATAGATGATATTTATTATGATATTATTGTTTATTAAAATTAATTTTGTGTACTTATGTAAATAACATTAATTATAAGTTTTTATATTCAAAATTAAGCATTTTGTTTTAAATAATAGGAAAATGTCATGTACTTTAAATTTTTTGAAATACATTTAGTGTCGATATTATTAGTTTTAAAATAGGGTAAAAAGTTTTCATTTACAATTTACATTTAAAAATAACTTTTAATTTCAGTTTTAATTTATCAAAAGTAGCAATCTTGATTATTACCAAATTTATATCATATTACCAATTATACAAAATACAAAAATATAATCGTTAGAAAAAGAATGTCTAATATTGACTATAATAACTTAAAATTTAATTTAGTGCTCTAGCGGAAATTTAAAAGTATTAATCATTTTGGTGATGGCACGTGGCATAAAATGGAATCAATTATTAGAAGAAGATTTAAATTATTTTGTTAATTGTAATATATATTTTAATAAAAAATAATATAATTTTAATTATGTATAGTTATTATCTTATTAAATAAACAAATTTATATGAAATTAAATATTTATAGTTATAATTTTGGACGTTTCTTATCTATACAATTATAATATCATTAGAATGTTTTGATATTTTGATTAACTTTAGTATTTTGTACTCTATATTTATGTATATATATTTGAATTAAAAATTTTATTTATAATCAATTAAATTATTTAGTTATTTTCTTATGAATTCTACAAAATAAAAACGATTTTATAACGAGGTAGGATCAAACTAAAAATATACAATCGTCTATTTGTATATTGAAATACCTGATATGTGTTAAATCCCATGGTATTTTTCTAATATCATCGTAGTTTAAGGTATAAGTAATTTATCTATGCTTACTGTTTCTCAAGTATTTACTTTTTTTATTTATTTTATACGTATTTATTTTATTTAATTTGTTTCCTCAATTGTATCCTTTATTTATTTGATTTTTAATATATGCTAAATATTTCATTAATTCAACCACATGTAAGTATGCATGTTTCCAACCCACTGTACATAACAAATAACAAAAAGCACGACTTAAAATTGGTAGAGGTTGGATCCAAGAAGAAGAGATTTTTGCCTATAAATAATAAGAATCAATAAGAATTTGACATATGAAACGCTAAAAATATAAAAACAGAAATTTAGTACAATAAACCAAATCCGGTACAAAAAAATCTAGTACAAAAAAATAAATATCTAATACAAAAAATCCAGTACAAAAATATAAAAATCCAATAAAAAAAATAAAAATATAGTACAACAAAGAAAAGTGCTAGTACAAAAAACACAAAAATCCAGTAAAAAATTACATAACAAAAAAAGAATCTAGTTCAAAAAATAAAATGTTATACCTAAATTATCATGTCATATGTCAAATATTTATTAGTTCTTACTCTTGTTGAACAAAAATCTTATTATTTGATCTTTCTGTATATATATAACTAGATTATTTACCTGTGTATTACACAGAAATGTATAAAATAAATATTACAAAGCAATCCCTGATAGTAACATAGTTATAAAAATAATATAAAAGTTCCAATACTTTTAAAATAAGAAAATAAAAATATATTTTATAAAAATCTAAACACTTTTCTAAACAATACAAATAAAAATAAGGATCAAAATTTAATTGAAAATGGAAAGATTGAAATAATTGCATTTTCATTAATATTAAAAAAATGAATATTAATTGTTTTTCTTCAAATTTGGAAATGTGACTTTATTGTAATAAATGAAATTAATTTTAAATGTGTTAAAAACGCCACATGGATAGCCTAGAACCATGACACGTGGCAAATGTGATGTGGATATGCTAATATAATGTCACGTGTCATATTGTTATTTATTTATTATATGGTATATATATCACAAACAATTCCTAAAAATAAGCCATATCGTCTTAATGTTAATTAACAAAAACTCAAGTTGATTTTTTTAATTCAAATTAAAACAGAGAGAAAGGATGAATGGATGATATGCCATTTGGGTATTTGGGCACCAGCTACCTTGGCCCACGCAGCCCAAAGACTGCATCACTCGGCCCAATTTCGATTCATATAAACTTGTCCGCTGGCGCTTTCGGCCTTTCCAGTTCCACTTTTGATCATGGCGTAATAGAGGTGGGCAAAAAAAACCAGACCCGGAACCGGTCGAATCCCGGAACTGGAACCGGTTTCAAAGTCAATGCCTAGTTTCGACCGGTTCGGGTTTCCGGTTCCGGGTCCGTTTTTTTTGCCCACCTCTATTACGCCATAATCAAAAGTGGAACTGGAAAGGCCGAAAGCGCCAGCGGACAAGTTTATATGAATCGAAATTGGGCCGAGTGATGCAGTCTTTGGGCTGCGTGGGCCAAGGTAGCTGGTGCCCAAATACCCAAATGGCATATCATCCATTCATCCTCTCTCTCCCGTAAAGGTTGTTCTCGTTTATGACCGAGAGACTTGGCTTGTCTCGGTTTGGATTCAAAAAGCCAAGCTAAATGTTAATGCTTGAGCTCATTTAGTTATAAACTGAGCAGCTCGACATGGTTTCAAGTTTAAACTTTTCTACAAATTTAAATCGTGCATGTTTATTTTAAACTTAATAGTTACAGGAAATTCAATAAATTCAACCTATATATACGAAACGCAAATTAAATTCACAACAAAAATACAAATCGTCATTGATTTTAAAATATCGTCAATAAGTTCAAAAGGCTCAAGAAATTTTCAGACTGTGAATCTTGAATATGGATTAGCTACTCATGGATTATTAAAAGTAGTATTCATGGCCGACTCAATTATAATAGTAGTCTAAAGTGAGTTTCTATGTTTGGGTCATTTCGTAAATTTTTTTATTCTGTTTTTGATCTAAACATGAGAGAATATAATTAAAATCACCTATTTAACATGTTGTTTTGAGTAAATAGTAATGTTTTGCTCTTTAAATGTATTTAAGGTTTTAATATTGTTATAACTAATTCAAATGATAAAATTGACCAATACAATAATAGATGTGTTGAAATTTGGTTTTGTTTATCTAAAACTAATCGAACTTATGAAATAAATATAAAAAATAATTGTGAGTTATGAACCTGATTCTAAAGAAATTAAAATTAAATTTAGTTTTTACTCTTGAGATTTGCTTATAGTTAAGTTTGCTCACATTTGGTGGATTTTATCAAATCGATACTTTTGATACAAAAAGTAACATGTGTCTCATGACATCAAATAAATGTTAATTAATTATTATGTACATAGAGAATCTTGTTTTTTTTAAAAAAATTTTAGAGAGATAAACCAAATTTATTTGTGTTTTTTAGTCAAACTATGTTTAATTATATTTAATGTAGTAAAGTAAGGTGTAATTGAAAAATAGAGTAGGGTGTAATTAGAAATGTCAATAACCAAAAAAGACAAAATTTAGATAAGCTTAAAAGTAGAAGATTTAATTATGAGTAAGAAATTAATATTCAAGCAATCTTCTATCTATAATAAACTAGGTTATTAACCCGTGTAAAACACGGGTTTAAGAAAAATTAGGAAAAGATAACAGAAGTGAAATAATTTTGAATGACTAAATTACTTATTGTTACATACAATAAGGTATCATGCAAACTTGCAACAAAAGTTCGTAAATTGGCAAATATGTTTTCATAAATTGGTAGCTTTAAACATTTTCTACTTTTAATCTTAAATTATGCAACATACAATTAACCATGTGTAAATGCTAGATACCATGGTAACCACCAGATATTCCAAATACAAACCAACCCTCTAGATAATGATTGTCTTTAGCTCTTTTTATGTCCACAACTAAACATAAAATTTGTGAAAACTATCTGCCTTCAAATACAAACTAAGTCTAGTAATACAAACACAAGTAATATCAAGAAATATTTTCACAAGGGTGCGAACATTAGGAGAAAATCCAAAGCCCTGTTTCATTCAGATATCAATAAAAAATTTAGAAACATGAAACTATGTTATTACATGTCATCTAGTAAATGTTAATTTAACCATATAAAAGTTATTTGCTATTATATAAGCAACGGATTATTATATCAAATACAAATTTCATCTTGCAAGTGTATTTGCTACATCTATTATAATTAGTAATATCAACAAAAATTAAATGAAGTTACTAAAGCATTAACCGGGACATTTGTTTCACTCGTATTTGTACCAATAATAAACATATACCAACTTGATTCTTCGTTTTCTTCCTTTTCTCTTGAAGTTCAATTAATACAAAATCTGTTATAACTATTTAACAAAGATGTTCATGACCAATTAATTGTTTAAAAAATACGGTATTGAAAATAACTAACCAAGTAAGTGCAAAACTTGTTGTATCTGCATCATGAAACCAGTCTTGATTTGTTTTAGTGATAGATGAAAAAAAAATATATAAAAGAAACTTGAAACAAATTTTTCATTACTAAACATACCTTGAAATAATAAAATGATAGTAAGCGGATGAAATAAAATTCATGAATTAAGAACCAAATTTGATTTGTTAGTGAAATGTAGATTGTATTTTGTAAGTCAGATGAAATGATTTACAAAAACACGGGTGACCAATTAGCGTCGCGATCGTTGTTTTTTCTACTGTTCGAACCATAGAACCACTGACCAGGGGTGATTTGTTTTACTAATAGATGAAAACAATATATAAATGAAACTTGAATTGGAAAAACAAATAATGAATTCTGATACTAATTTGAATTCTTTGCGTCTTCATTTGCTAAAACATGTATAAGTAAAATCAAGGAAAAATCGAATGAAATTACTAAAACGCTGATTACTATGATACAACTGTTAAACTGTCACACCCCGAGCCGGCGGGCTGGATCGACTTTCTCGTCGGGCGGAAAGTTCTCGGGGCGCGATATCGTTTGATAATCGAAATGATCAAATTGTTTGCATAGCACATGATATATAAATGAGAAATGCTAACATGACAATGAAATAGAATTACAAAGTTAAATTACATTGTTTCCTCATAATTTAACTAAGTAAATCTAATCAAAAGAATCAATGAGTTTTTATCTTGTAACTGTACAAGATCCACAAAAGATGATCCATTGTTTTGTCGTTCCAAAATATGCACGACACAAAATGTAGCTAGGTCTTCTAAAAATCCACTAGCTATGTTCTTGAATACTGGTAACTAAACATGTTCGTCACCTGAAAAAACATGCATTTAAACAAAGTCAACACTAGGTTGGTGAGTTCATAAGTTTGATAATTGAAAACCTTGAACTGTTCATATACACAATCACAATAGCACACATGTTACTTGTAGTTTGTTTGATTCACCTGTTCACACAATGGCCTCTCCATAGTTATATTTACAAGTAGTATTTCATCATAGTAGTTATGCTTATATATAGGGCATATATAGGAGAACAAGCCCCAGCCAACATCCCACCACATAACTAAAAGAGCTCCACACTACTTGCAATACAACTATAGATATCCATTTCCATTTCACCTGTTCATCCCGTTTGTAAATCACCTATTGTATCATATGTAGAATAATATAATAAGAGGGGTTTAGTTATCAAACCGAAGTATTGATAAACCCTTTGTGTATTAAGGAGATTAGATTAATTTAATCTAATCCTTGTTATTGTTCTATTACTTGTGGGGTTAACTGTTAATTACTTTTAAAAGTAAGAGTGTTAGTTAACCAAATGTTATATGTTCTCAACTTGAAGTGCATAGAGCCTAAAAGGAATCCATTGCAATCCTCACGTAATCAGATTACAATGCATCCGATTTACCTTTACCACTTTGTATTACCATAGACCTCATCGAACATTTACTAGTAATATGACATGAGAGCAAATAAATTCCTCAGTCTACTAGTCAACAAGAAGCGATGGATTAATTACAATATCACTGTCGAATGATATCACCATGTGTCGTTTACCAAACCTGACTGATCGTCGCCCTGTTACCGGTCATACATTACCGGCCAATTGGTGTTACGATTAACATATCGACCTCACTCGCCGGAGGTTTGTCAAACCTATGGTACCACTATGCTATCGTCAGTTTAAATCCCACTAAATTAACTGGTAAACGATTCTGAGAAGGGACTTACAATGAAACTTGAATATATGGCACATGATTGAAATGATATAATACAGACAGTTCAATAGCAATCAATTGTATTGTGTTCATCAATGTTGTTTGTTCTCAATGTTGTGTGTTTTCATTGTTGCTAATAAAGTTATATAAGATCTTGTCTTATTAAAGAATATTAGTTGTTGTGTGAATGATTTTGTTATCATAAAGGTATATTATCATGTTTATCATTCTAGTTGTTCCATATAGTCACCATGTTGCCACTACAGTGTTGTACGAACCAGTCTTACAACACTTAGTCGACTCAGGTGGTGGATGATGTTTGATGTTTGTTGTTGTTATTGTCATCTTGTTCACCTGTGATAATTCTCTTATTGCTCTTGTAAGAATAATTAAGTGTCATAAGATAAAATCTTACAACAACATTATTCTATTGTGTTGATGAATTATGAAGTTATATTATCTTATTCATCTTAGTTGTTTCTGTCATATCATGATCATACAAGCATGTAAACAATGATGAACGATAATAAGTCAAGCAATATTATCTAAATCAAAGCATAAGCAATATGTTAAACATAAAACTTTTAAGTAAATAAAAGTTAAGCATGTTTCTCAGCCCCGAGAGTTTAAAATCAGTTAATGATTCGAAAAGGGGCGTATGAACTCACCTTGTTGTTGTTGGGGGTTGACTTAGCTTAAACGAGAATGCACGCGCTCTTGAGTGTACTTGTTGTTGTATTCATGATCATGTATTGATTTCACGTTGTATGTAACTTATGATTATGAGTTATAGGAGTTTGTGTGCGTGTATGTGTTAGCCCTAGAGTTGGCTAACACTTGTGAGTCTCGGTCTTTGTTCGGCCCTGTGTACTTGTTATGGGTTTTGATATTACTTAACTCCATTAGGTTAATGTTAGTATACTTTGTTATTGATTTCCTGCCCCACTTGATCCAATGTCTCGATGTTAACGGTTCTAAGTGTAAAACTTAGATTTTTGATTAACATCCTGAACCATTAATATGTAGTAAATGATATCTGCACTATCCTTGTTCCATTTGTTTATCACTATAAAATTATATGTTATTGTTCTCAAAGACTAAGCTTTATGGACATCATTAATCCAATCCCCTTGCCACCTTTGTAGTAATATAAGATTAGTATTTGAATCCATACACATTTTGTATGATTATTGATTTTATGTGTTAAGTTAAATCTTAACTAAGTGGGCCGAACAAATCAATTGGGCCGAATAAGGCGTGGGCCGGACTAGTCACATAGGCCGAATGTGACACCCACTGTCACTTTTATGTCCCCTCCAGACATTAACATCAATATTTAATAATTTACGTTTAGGTCCCAGTAAAACTTTTTGTGTTTTACACACCTGTAAACATACTATTTACTAACACCTGTTAAAAACAGATTTACATATGTTTACATACTACTCAAAAACATTTATTACACAAAAGTTCATATGGATACACTAATGAGGTCCCAAATAAAATTTGACAACAACAGTCAACCACATACAAAACGATTTACTAACGGTTCGTTTTCAACCAAAACCTCATTATATCTCCCATTCATGCACAATCATTATAATTTAATATAGCACATATATAACCCCACAAAACTCCGATTGTGCATTATATTTCACAAAAATCACAACTCGTGGTTTGACATTTGAATTTCAAATGTCTATCCCCTTATAAGTCATTTATCGTTCACACACCTTGTGAATCAATTACATTGGAATTGCAAGTCTTATGTTCACACACCTTGTGAATCAGCATGCACATTTCCAATCCACCATTTGTTCACACACCTTGTGAATCTATTACATTGGAATTACATGTCTTATGTTCACACACCTTGTGAATCAGCATGCACACTTCCAATCCACCATTTGTTCACACACCTTGTGAATCTATTACGTTGGAATTACATGTCTTATGTTCACACACCTTGTGAATCAGCATGCACATTTCCAATCCACCATTTGTTCACACACCTTGTGAATCTATTACATTGGAATTACATGTCTTATGTTCACACACCTTGTGAATCAGCATACACATTTCCAATCTAACATCTACACATTAGTAGATCACCACATGTTCACACACCTTGTGAATCATGCAACAACAATAACCACATTCATTTATATCATTCCAATCAACTCAACAATTCATATATATATGCTAAATGCATAACTACTTATAGTGTGGACTCACCCAGTCCTTCAACTACAAGTTCAATCAAATAGGTAACTTACCTCGCTTTGGAGAGTTATCAACAATCTCCAACTCTTTCCCAGGCCTTCTAGAACCAGATTCACCTCCTCTTCCTATTATATATTCACATATAACAGGATTTAACAACATGAACACACAACTTGTGTTATTTATATAATATAATTCATTTGACCTGTTTTACTTTTCATATTCAATCAAAAGCTCATTGAGGCTTTTTATCAAACAACTCATGTGTAGAAACTAATCTACACATGTTCTTAATCATATTTAACTTATCACAACTTCATATTTTAAAATCCGTTGCTTGACTTCCTTTATCAACATCTGGTTGTAACTCACACGTATACAACCAGTTTCAATTAACCTAACACCCATACATATTGATTCAAACTCATTTGAATCTCATTTATTAGTATGTGGCATACAGAAGTCAAGTCATTATTTATAATTAGCATATCATGCTAAAATCATTAACTTTCAATTTCAAACATTTAATCAACACTTGAACTAGATCTATCATTCCAGAGAATGATCTAAAATCATCATAACCATGATTTAATCATCCCACTGGTTATCATATTCAATAATATGATTTTCACACCAACCGGACATCATAACGGATCAAAATCAAGATTTCACCGTTAAAACATCTAATCCTTCGTTTCTAATCATCCCAAATCATCATATAATGCTCACAATTCAATTTAATTCGTATATTATCAAGATAAATGAGATAAACGAATCGTTACCCTTCAACCGGATTTCTGGTTGAAATATGACGATCAGAACTTTGCAGAAACGACTCCTGGATCGATCCGGATGATCTGATAGCTTCAAAATGAAGATCAAATGCTAATTTTTTCGTTTATGTGTGTGTTTATGGTGCACAGGTTCGAGAAGAAGAAAATAAATTTTCTCCATGAAAATCTGATAAAAATCAAGAATCTGCTGAACCGCCTCATTCGTCGCGTACCGCGAAGGAGGGCTAAAGATCTCTTCGCGTACCGCGAAGAATCCGGAGCTCTCAATTCTTTTGGTCCTTCGCGTATCGCGAAGAGGAACTCAAAAACGTCTTCGCGTACCGCGAAGCATTCCAAAACATAATTTCTTTATTTCGCGATTCCGGACAATCCGTAACTCCGTTTCGCGCACCGTTTTTGCCTACGTTTATCATTTCTCGCATATTTTCTATTTGTAACAATCACAATCATTTTATTAATGATTATTTCAAACGTGATCGATAATTGAAAACCGGTCGTTACAAATCTCCCCTCCTTACAAAGGTTTCGTCCTCGAAACCGCTTATGCCGCTTTCAGGTGAGCTCGAATTTGATCAATTCGTTGATTTGTAACTTTCAGTATTTCTTTATCTTCAAGCTCTCGCGGTCCAACCTCTCCCCAGCAAACGGGAGTACGACATCGTCTTCCATATAACATTTCGTATGGAGGCATCCCCAATCCAGAATGATAACTGTTGTTATACGAAAATTCCGCCAGAGGTAGATAGTCATCCCAACTACCTCCGAAATCAATTATACACGCTCGTAACATATCCTCTAGTGTTTGAATGGTCCGTTCACTCTGACCATCAGTCTGAGGATGATACGCCGTGCTCAACAACAGTTTAGTACCCAATTCCTCTTGAAAATTCTTCCAGAAATGAGAAGTGAATCGTGTGTCTCGATCGGACACAATCGTCACTGGTATCCCGTGACGCGACACTATTTCTTTCACATACACTTCAGCCATTTTCTCAGAAGAATACGATTCACGAATAGGAATAAAATGAGCGCTTTTAGTCAACCGATCCACAATGACCCAAATCGTATCATATCCCTTTCGGGTTTTCGGGAGTTTAGTAATTAGGTCCATTGTGATGTGTTCCCATTTCCACATAGGAATCTCCAAAGGCTGTAATTTGCCATAAGGCTTTTGATGCTCAGACTTTACTTGCAAACAAGTTAAACATTTTTCAACATATTTAACAATATCTCGTTTCATACCTGGCCACCAGTAATTTACCCGAAGGTCTCGATACATTTTAGTGGCTCCCGGATGAATTGAGTATTTTGATTTATGAGCTTCCTCCATCAGGTCAGTTTTCAAAGAACAAGTGGGAGGTATCCACACCCTACCCATCTTGTCTTTAACCCACGACTATCTTCATCCAGATTATGAGCTTGTCCCTTTATTCGGTCTCGTTTCCAGTTTTCTTCTTTTAAAGCTTCAATTTGAGCTTCTTTAATTTGATCCACCAAATCAGAAGAAATCACAATCTTCATTGCTGTAACCCTAATGGGTTCATGTTCTTCTTTCCTACTCAAGGCATCCGCCACCACATTGGCTTTTCCCGGATGATAAAGGATTTCACAATCATAATCCTTGAGTAGTTCTATCCAACGTCTTTGCCTCATATTTAATTCCTTCTGTGTGAAGAAATATTTCAGGCTCTTGTGATCAGTGTAAATTGTACATTTCACACCATACAAGTAATGCCTCCAAATTTTTAAGGCAAACACTACCGCTGCCAATTCTAGATCATGAGTAGGATAGTTTACTTCATGAACTTTCAGTTGCCTCGACGCATAGACAATCACCTTACCTCTTTGCATAAGGACACAACCAAGCCCAAGATAAGATGCATCAGAGTATACCACAAAATCATCAGGTCCATCCGGTAGAGTTAATATCGGTGCCTGAGTTAACTTGAACTTAAGTTCATTAAAAGCTTTTTCTTGGTCATCACCCCAAACAAATTTCACATCTTTTCTTGTTAGTTTAGTCAAAGGAGATGCAATTCTTGCAAAATCCTGTATAAACCGCCGATAGTAACCGGCTAGACCAAGAAAACTTCTAATTTCAGTTGGAGTTTTAGGAGGACTCCATTTCATCACCGCTTGAACTTTCGAAGGATCAACAAGTATGCCATCAGCACCCACCACATGTCCCAAAAACTGGACTTCACGCAACCAAAATGCACATTTAGAAAATTTGGCATATAGTTTCTCCTTCCGTAAAGTTTCAAGGACTTCGCGCAAATGACAGGCGTGATCACCCTCGTTTTTAGAATAAATAAGAATGTCATCGATAAAGACAATGACAGATCGATCCAACATTGGGCGACACACCCGGTTCATCAAATCCATGAACGCCGCCGGTGCATTCGTCAACCCAAACGACATCACCAGAAATTCATAATGTCCGTAACGAGTACGGAAAGCAGTCTTGGGAATATCTTCCTCTTTAACCTTGAGTTGATGATAACCCGAGCGAAGATCGATTTTAGAAAACCACGACGCTCCTTGCAACTGATCAAAAAGGTCATCAATTCGAGGTAGAGGATATCGATTTTTCACAGTCACTTTATTCAACTCCCTATAATCAATACACATTCTAAGGCTTCCGTCTTTCTTTTTAACAAAAAGAATTGGTGCACCCCACGGGGAGATACTCGGACGGATAAAACCTTTATCTAAAAGATCTTGCAACTGTGTCATTAATTCTTTCATTTCAGATGGTGCCAACCGATATGGAGCTTTAGCTTTGGGCTTAGCCCCAGGAATAAGATCAATCTTAAAATCAACATCTCTATCACAAGGAATTCCTGGTAATTCGTCCGGAAATACATCAGGAAAATTCCTGACTACTGGAACATCATTAAGTTCCTTTATCTCCTTTTCTACATCAAGAACATAAGCTAAGAATGACTGACCCCCATGGTTCATGTAATTCATAGCTTTAGCTAAGGAACACAATACGGTTCCACCTCGTTTCTCTCCCTGAATACATACTTCATAACCACCTGGAGATGTTAATTGAATAACCTTGCGGTTACATACAATGTTAGCTCCATATTTGGACAACCAATCCATCCCAATCACGACATCAAATTCTCCCAAGATCATTGGAATCAAATCAACCTCATAATCCTCACCATCAATAGTGAGTTTACATCTATGATAGATGTCATATACTAAGAAACTCTTAGAATCAGCTATTTCTACCTTTAATGGATAAGGTAGCTTAGCTAGTACAAACGAATCATAATTCACAAATTTCACAGATATAAAAGAGCGACTAGCTCCAGAATCAAACAATATATAAGCAGGCAAGGAATTAATATGAAAAGTACCTGTCACCACGTCTGAAGTGACTTTAGCCTCTTCCGCCGTAATTTTGAAGGCTCTACCCTTTGGTGGGGGTATTTCAACCTTCTTGCCACTACCTTGGGCCTTAAAAGACCCACCACTAGTACCTCCATGACCTGCTCCCCTCAACTCCGGACACTCACTTCGTCGGTGTCCCGGTTTATAACAGTTGTAGCACAAATTGAGTGCACTGGCACATTGAGAGGCAAGATGCCCCAACTTGCCACATTTATAACACACAACTGATTTAAAATAACATTCCCCAAGATGTTTCTTTCCACATTTTAAACAATGTTTAGCTTCTCTCAAAGAACTAAACTTTTTAAGTGGACTAACAAATTTCCCCTTTTTAGAGGATCCCACATCCCTTTCCACCTTTCGTTTTTCTCCACGATCCTCTTGCCTTTTTAACTCCAATTCACGCTCACGAGCGCAATCAATCAACTCCGACAAAGTTTCAAACTTTGAGGGTATAAGGAACTCCCGGTACTTAGCATTCAACATGCTATGGTACCTGTTAATCCACATTCGTTCAGTCCTAAGAAGATCAGGACAAAATTTAGCTTTATCAAAGAACACTGCAGTAATAGTGTCTATATCCTCCTCTTTGTGTCTCATATGTAAAAATTCCTCAGTAATTCTATCAATAGCAGCCTGAGGACAGAATCGTTTAAGGAACAACTCCTTAAATGCACCCCAAGTCAAATCCTTTATACCATCCCGACCCTTCTCCTTTCGAAGAAGTTCCCACCAATCTTTTGCTCGCTCTTTCAATTGGTTTCCAACAAACATTACCTCGTCAGACGGATCACAATGACACGTTTCAAACGTGCTTTCCATATCAGCTATCCACCTTTGGCTCAACAGTGGATCCACCTCACCTTTGAATTCAGTTGGCTTACAAGCCACAAACTCTTTATAAGTAACCTTTTTAGAAGGTTTTTCACCACTCATTTCATCTTTAAGAGTTGCAAACTCTTCATGTATAAAATCTTTCAACGAAGCTTGTAATCCTTCTAAACGAGTTGGTAAGGTAGCTTCAAATGCCTTAGCTACCTCCTCCCTCACCATCACTTGCAGTTCGGTGAGATGTTCTTCCTCATGCCCAAACCCCTCGGGGTTATGTTCATCAGCCATTTTATGACTGAAATAATATAACATATCATTAGTTTACATATTTATTCTCCACATATATGCAAACCACATACTCCAAACCACACACTCGTCCTTAACGGACTTATACATTACATGTATATGTGTCTTTATTGAATATTCACACTCTTGTGAATTACTCAATTATTCAACTAATGATGACACAATTGTGATTCTAACTGATCACATACATTCACTTTTAACACCCTACCAATACTTCCATATACTGGTGTGAAATAATGTTCCTAAGGATACGTTCATATCATGTATATGTTACTAAGCTGGCCAGGCATAGCAAGATATGCATCATATACCCGTGTCCTTGCGTTTACTGTTTCACACAAGTTAGGAATATTGGTTTATAACAAAACAATCTCCATATCATTTAACAATTTACAGATACATCATACCTGGTGAGTTCGGCTTGTGATCGGATTTTGAATCGAACGGCTCTTCCCATCTACCCAGAGCTCAATGGCTTGAGTTCAAGTGTTCATGACGCACTTAAATCGCTCAAACCGTTGGCTCTGATACCAACCTGTGACACCCACTGTCACTTTCATGTCCCCTCCGGACATTAACATCAATATTTAATAATTTACGTTTAGGTCCCAGTAAAAACTTTTTGTGTTTTACACACCTGTAAACATACTATTTACTAACACCTGTTAAAAACAGATTTACATATGTTTACATACTACTCAAAAACATTTATTACACAAAAGTTCATATGGATACACTAATGAGGTCCCAAATAAAATTTGACAACAACAGTCAACCACATACAAAACGATTTACTAACGGTTCGTTTTCAACCAAAACCTCATTATATCTCCCATTCATGCACAATCATTATAATTTAATATAGCACATATATAACCCCACAAAACTCCGATTGTGCATTATATTTCACAAAAATCACAACTCGTGGTTTGACATTTGAATTTCAAATGTCTATCCCCTTATAAGTCATTTATCGTTCACACACCTTGTGAATCAATTACATTGGAATTGCAAGTCTTATGTTCACACACCTTGTGAATCAGCATGCACATTTCCAATCCACCATTTGTTCACACACCTTGTGAATCTATTACATTGGAATTACATGTCTTATGTTCACACACCTTGTGAATCAGCATGCACACTTCCAATCCACCATTTGTTCACACACCTTGTGAATCTATTACGTTGGAATTACATGTCTTATGTTCACACACCTTGTGAATCAGCATGCACATTTCCAATCCACCATTTGTTCACACACCTTGTGAATCTATTACATTGGAATTACATGTCTTATGATCACACACCTTGTGAATCAGCATACACATTTCCAATCTAACATCTACACATTAGTAGATCACCACATGTTCACACACCTTGTGAATCATGCAACAACAATAACCACATTCATTTATATCATTCCAATCAACTCAACAATTCATATATATATGCTAAATGCATAACTACTTATAGTGTGGACTCACCCAGTCCTTCAACTACAAGTTCAATCAAATAGGTAACTTACCTCGCTTTGGAGAGTTATCAACAATCTCCAACTCTTTCCCAGGCCTTCTAGAACCAGATTCACCTCCTCTTCCTATTATATATTCACATATAACAGGATTTAACAACATGAACACACAACTTGTGTTATTTATATAATATAATTCATTTGACCTGTTTTACTTTTCATATTCAATCAAAAGCTCATTGAGGCTTTTTATCAAACAACTCATGTGCAGAAACTAATCTACACATGTTCTTAATCATATTTAACTTATCACAACTTCATATTTTAAAATCCGTTGCTTGACTTCCTTTATCAACATCTGGTTGTAACTCACACGTATACAACCAGTTTCAATTCACCTAACACCCATACATATTGATTCAAACTCATTTGAATCTCATTTATTAGTATGTGGCATACAGAAGTCAAGTCATTATTTATAATTAGCATATCATGCTAAAATCATTAACTTTCAATTTCAAACATTTAATCAACACTTAAACTAGATCTATCATTCCAGAGAATGATCTAAAATCATCATAACCATGATTTAATCATCCCACTGGTTATCATATTCAATAATATGATTTTCACACCAACCGGACATCATAACGGATCAAAATCAAGATTTCACCGTTAAAACATCTAATCGTTCGTTTCTAATCATCCCAAATCATCATATAATGCTCACAATTCAATTTAATCCGTATATTATCAAGATAAATGAGATAAACGAATCGTTACCCTTCAACCGGATTTCTGGTTGAAATACGACGATCAGAACTTTGCAGAAACGACTCCTTGATCGATCCGGATGATCTGATAGCTTCAAAATGAAGATCAAATGCTAATTTTTTCGTTTATGTGTGTGTTTATGGTGCACAGGTTCGAGAAGAAGAAAATAAATTTTCTTCATGAAAATCTGATAAAAATCAAGAATCTGCTGAACCGCCTCATCCGTCGCGTACCGCGAAGGAGGGCTAAAGATCTCTTCGCGTACCGCGAAGAAATCCGGAGCTCTCAATTCTTTTGGTCCTTCGCGTATCGCGAAGAGGAACTCAAAAACGTCTTCGCGTACCGCGAAGCATTCCAAAACATAATTTCTTTATTTCGCGATTCCGGACAATCCGTAACTCCGTTTCCCGTACCGTTTTTGCCTACGTTTATCATTTCTCGCATATTTTCTATTTGTAACAATCACAATCATTTTATTAATGATTATTTCAAACGTGATCGATAATTGAAAACCGGTCGTTACACCGAACCAATGATGCTGGGCCGATTTATTCACTTGGGCCGAACCAGATCTGATGGGCCAAACCAAGCCTAATGGGACGAATCAATGTTTAGATCGAATGTCATAGTTCGGTTGAATGGCAGTGCATGGCCCTGGTCCAGCGAACCTTAAGGTTCGTTTGAGTGCAGGTTTGGGCATGGCATAGGTTCGGTCACCCTCTTGTGTTCACCTCTTCCAGGTTAGCCATACGCGGTTCGTCCAAGGGTTCGTGAGACCCTGGTTCGTGCATACAGATTCAGTGATGACAAGAAGGTTCGCCCACAGAAGGTTCAGTAGTAGTAGGGTTTGGTGATGGAGGTTCGTAGCATGGGAGGTTCGTGAAGGTCGAAGGTTCGGTCACTACTTGGCGACCCCAGGTTCGTCGATGGTGCTAGGTTCGTCTTTAGGTCATAGGTTCGTTTCCCTTTTGTCCCATTCAGTCGAGGTTCGGCTCACCCAGCACCCCCACGAACCTGCACCTTCACATCATCTTCTTCATCATACATCACTGGTCCGAGACGATTTACCTGGTAGTGTCTAGATCTAGAGGTTCAACGAAGATGTAGGGTTAGTGTATAAGAGTTCTAGACCGATTGAGAGTTTAGGTCGAACAAAGGTTAAGAAAACCCTATTTTTCGAGATATTC
Source organism: Mikania micrantha (assembly GCA_009363875.1). Classification (NCBI taxonomy): domain Eukaryota; kingdom Viridiplantae; phylum Streptophyta; class Magnoliopsida; order Asterales; family Asteraceae; genus Mikania; species Mikania micrantha. Next base: position 198,134 of record CM018686.1, read on the forward strand.
AAGCTTCTATACCTTAAGTTTCCGTGGATAAATGCTTCGATCTGTTCTACTTCTAGGTAGAGGACATCAAGAGCTTTGTTTGGACACCAACAACGCTCGATTTCACCTAGAAACGAGTGAGTTATGATGGTTTGAAGGTGTTTTTCTAGAGAGATGAAGAAGGTTCGGGAGAGGGTGTTTAGAGAGAGAGGATGATGAAAGAAATGAAGTGAAAGGCCTCATTTAGTCTTTAAATACCCCGAGGGTATTCGGTAGAGATGCACAATTTGGTTAACCGGTCCAAACCGGTTTCTATATTACCCGAACCAGTTAACCGGTGTGTAGAGTTTACCGGTTTTTTCTAAAAGGGAAAATTACCAATTTGATCATTGTTGACCAAAAAATTACCAAAATGATCACACAGATTCCGGCGTCTAAGACGCCCATTTAGACGCCCCTTTAGACGCCCATTTTGTGTACTTTTTACAACATACGGGCCCACATGTCTGCGGCTTTGTCGGGGTGTCTAAGACTACTTTTCTACGGGCGTCTAAGACGCCCATTTAGACGCCGACTTAGACGCCCATTTTGTGTACTTTTTTGAACATACGGGCCCACATGTCGGCGGCTTTGTCGGGGTGTCTAAGACTCCTTTTCAACCGGCGTCTTAGACGCCGACTTAGACGCCTTTAGACGCCGGTAGAAAATGAGTCTTAAACAGAAAAAGGGCGTCTAAAGAGGCGTCTAAGTCGGCGTCTAAGACGCCGGTAGAAAAGGAGTCTTAGACACCCCGACAAAGCCGCCGACATGTGGGCCCGTATGTTGTAAAAAAGTACACAAAATGGGCGTCTAAAGGGACGTCTAAATGGGCGTCTTAGACGCCGGAATCTGTGTGATTATTTTGGTAAACATGTGGTCAACAATGATTATTTTGGTAATTTTCCCAAATATATAACTATGGATATTTTAGATGTTACCTTCCAACAGAAAAAGATCCATATTGATAAGCTTCTAAAGTCCGGTAGTAAAGTTGAATGCTCTGAAACTAGAATAGATCGGTAAGGCTGCGTGGTGTTCGTCTAAACCGTTCGATCCTATTGAGATGGTGCTTCGGTTCACGGTGGCTAGTTGAAATCAGTTTGGGTTCCTTGGTGATCTACTACGTATTGTTTTCCCGAAACAAGCGTTTGTAACCGTGATTAACACACTTCCTTTGGTGTAGCTGGAATCTCTCCCGATCACAATGTCGAAATGGTTTACGGGATTGAAATGAAAATAACGAAGGAATCCGATGGTTTGTCTAAGTTGATTATACTCAATAGAATATGAAAACAGAAAGGAGCTTTGATGTTATCTTTCAATCGACATAGGTTATAAACGAATGAACTCTCCTCTGTCGAAACGTTTTGTAATGATGAGGATGAAATGGTAATTTCAATTTGGTGAGTTACATGCATTTATTTGACAAACCATTGATATATATATATATATATATAAACGCATTTAAGGCTAGGTAATTTAAATATAATGAGGATGTAATAATAATAATTATTAATCTAGATAGGGTTGTATGCGGTTCGATTCTATATAAGTTTCTATTCAGTCAGATACGGTGTGGGGTGTTAATCAAGCGATTTTTATTTAGGCAGGTTGTTACTAATGAGGTCCATTTTTTTTAACGGCTAATTTATTATCACCTAAATTACACCATAATTACACCCTTGCTTGTGATTGAACTCCTGACGTCTCATTTTAAGAATCAAGCCTCTACCAAGTGGCTAGTTTCACATTGGCATTAAATCAATTGTTATGTAATTAACTAGGTTGATATTCATAATTCATACTTGCCATTCGTTTTCGTTTATTTGAGTTTTAATTTTTAATTAAGTATTATTATTTTTAAAAAAATTATTTAATTATTACGTTTTACGGGTATTATATTGGTGATTCAAGAAAGTTTGCCATTCAATCATTTTGACAACCCACGCTTGACGAAGATGATTCAAAAGGCGCTACAACCACGTTATCATCAAGTAAGTCGAACTACTATTAGACGTGATTGTTTGAAACGTTGGCGTCAAGCCAAACAAGAATTAATTTTAGGTTTTCAAAACTTAAAAACCGGTGTTAACCTAACAACGGACGTTTGGTCGGCACCTCACGGTTTGCCCGAATCGTACCTTTGCGTTACCGCGCATTGGGTTGATCCCGATTCTTGGCAAATGATGAAACGTACGATTGCGTTCGAAATGTTTCCGTATCCTCACACGGGGGATAATTTGTTTTACATGTTAGATGGAATAATACAAACATTCCATTTACAAGATAAAATACTTTCTGTAAGTTTTGATAACGCTTCAAATAATACGAATGCTGTTCAAAAATTAAAACTTAAATATAAACCGATATGTAACGGTGCTTTTTTTCATACAAGATGCGTTGCTCACATTATTAACTTGGTTGTGAGTGATGCTCTTGCGGTTGAGGGAATGAATATGTTAAAAGAAAAATTTAAACAAATGTTAAAGGATGTTTTTATGAAAAGCCGTAGAAGATATTTGGAATATCAAAAATTATGTGAGGATACAAACTCCCTCTTTTTAGGTCCGTCTTGGGACGTACCAACAAGATGGAATTCGACTTGGCGTATGTTTAACAGCGCCTTACGACAAAGGGAAACCTTGGAAGTATTTCATAACAATTTAGTGGAAGAACGTAAGGCTAAAAGATTTAATCGCCGATGTTGGGACGCCATAGGAGAATTTACTAGTTTATTTGGAGTTTTTAAAAATTTAACAACAATTTTATCGGGAGTTTATTATCCCACGTCTTGTTTGGTTCTTCAACAATTATTTATAATGACAAGAAAAATTAACGAATTACCATCGACGGGTGAAAATAATGAAATATATACGGGAATGTTACTTCCAATGAAATTAAAACTAATGAAATACTTTCAAGAAATGCCGCCCGTATTTACTTGTGCGACGGCATTAAACCCATGTTTCAATGGTGCCGGCGTTGAAACATTAGTTGATGAAATAGTGAGTGCTTTGGGTTTGGATTTGGAAGACCCAAACTTTGCAACAAACACTAAAAATAACTTTAACATATATTTTCAAAATATGTTTAATCATTATTTACAAAAATATGGTGAAACATCTAACATACAACAAACCATGTATGCGGCTTCTAGTTCGAGTAGAAGCCAAGATGTTAACTTTGATTTATTTAACACCTTAAGACAAAATGTAACTAAACGAGCCCGAGGTACTAGCACAAGTATCGAACTAGGAAGGTACCTTGGGACAGATTGGATTTCCGGTCTTACGCCGGAAGAATTTGAAAACTTTGATATTTTGGCCTGGTGGAAACAAAAGGAAACCCAATTTCCGATTCTATCTGCCATGGCCCGTGATTTACTAAGCGTCCAAGCTTCTACGGTAGCTTCGGAGTCCGTTTTTTCTCTTAGTGGCAGGGTTTTATCGATACGAAGGACGAGGCTTACTCCTGCATCATTGGAGATGTGCGTTTGCTTAAAAGACCATTTGGACGCAATGGAACGTGTACAAGACCACACACTACTTGAAGGCGAGCTTGACGTAGAAGCGACAATACACGATGTTGAAGTTGAGGAAGGAAGGAATGACTTTCCCACTTTCTGACGAAGAACAAGCAATGGATGAATGGATGCGGACCAATAGTCCGGAACTACAATCCGAAGCACCAAGTGAAGACTAATTTCTAATTTCGATTTTGTATTTAATTTTGTAACTTTAAAGCTTGTGTAATTAATTTATTTTAATGAATTAATGAAATATGCTATTTGAAATCCTTACTTAATAAAGTTCATTTATTTTTATTTAATCAAAAGCTTAAACTAATAATTACTAAACCCTAATAAACCTTAAACTAATCAAACTAATATTAAACTAATAACTAATAAATCTTAAACCTTAAACTCATAATTACTAAACCCTAATAAAACCTTAAACAAATCAAACTAATATTAATCTAATAACTAATCAACCTTAAAATAATCAACTCATAATTACTAAACCCTAATAAAACCTTAAACAAATCAAACTAATATTAATCTAATAACTAATAAACCTAAAATAATCAACTCATAATTACTAAACCCTAATAAACCTTAAACAAATCAAACTAATATTAATCTAATAACTAATAAACCTTAAAATAATCAAAACCTAATAATTATGAGTTTAAGGTTTAAGATTTATTAGTTATTAGATTAATATTAATTTGATTAGTTTAAGGTTTTATTAGGGTTTAGTAATTACGAGTTGATTATTTTAAGGTTGATTAGTTATTAGATTAATATTAGTTTGATTTGTTTAAGGTTTTATTAGGGTTTAGTAATTATGAGTTTAAGGTTTAAGATTTATTAGTTTTTAGTTTAATATTAGTTTGATTAGTTTAAGGTTTATTAGGGTTTAGTAATTATTAGTTTAAGGTTTATTAGGGTTTAGTAATTATTAGTTATTAGTTTTAGATTTGTTAAGTTTTTTATTATGATTTTTTTATTATGATTTTATTAATTTAACTTTAAGGTTGAAAACGTATAATACAAAAAAAACGGTTCAAGGTTACGGTTCAACACTCTAAGTCTAACGAATGGATCAAACGGATTAACGGATAAAAAAAATAGGTCTAAAAACCGGTTTTTGAACCGGTTTGGGCGGTTAACCGGTTCGGTTCCATCGGTTAGCATATGTGTGTTAAAAAAACCGGTTAATAACCGAACCGGTTTTTAGAAAGGGAAAATTACCAAAAGCATCAAAGTTGACCAAGAAATTCCCAAAATAATCACACAGATTCCGGCGTCTAAGACGCCCATTAGACGCCCAATTAGACACCCATTTTGTCTACATTTTCACAACATACGGGCCCACATGTCGGCGGCTTTGTCGGGTGTCTAAGACCCCTTTTCTACCGGCGTCTTAGACGCCCACTTAGACGCCCACTTAGACGCCTTTAGACGCCGACATGTGGGCCCGTATGTTTACAATAATTACAGAAAAATGGCGTCTAAAGGCGTCTAAGTGGGCGTCTAAGACGCCGGTAGAAAAGGGGTCTTAGACACCCGACAAAGCCGCCGACATGTGGGCCCGTATGTTGTGAAAATGTAGACAAAATGGGCGTCTAATTGGGCGTCTTAGACGCCGGAATCTGTGTGATTATTTTGGGAATTTCTTGGTCAACTTTGATGCTTTTGGTAATTTTCCCTAAGAATAATGTAAGAGAATATTATTAATATTGGAAGCTTGGTGCTGTAGAAAATATTTTTTTTCAAATTATAATCATTTAGACCATCAAGTTATTATATCCAATCAATTCAAATAGAATGTTTATAAAGAAAATAGTAAATTGGATAAATAATCGAATTCAACGAGTAAACCTTTAGAAAGGTCCAAATAACCAGATTTTAAAACTGGTTACGTATACGATTCAAAAATCGATTAATTTAACAAAAAAAAAAAAAACTACAGGCTACTGAACCGTTAAGATTTGGGAGCTTACTCTGCTATTGATTGCTAATATATGCTAAACTAAGGTACGGATTCTATTTAAATAAATCATAGTATTTCGGTTTCTGTAATCGTTTAAATTTCGTTTCTGTATTGTATTCTGATTTGTTGTTGCCACGATATGATATCGTGTTTCCCTATTTCGTTTTTCATGCAATAGATCTAGATTATTTTGTACTCATTATTGCATGATCTGATTATGACATTACTTGGTAGTTTAACTACACTACTGAACCTACTGAACTTCTGATCTGTTACCCGAGCAAGCCCCTACCTGTAAGGATGACTACAGGCCCTTCATGGCGGCAACCATGATGTGGAACCACCCGTGACGGTTAGTTGAGTTCACGGCGTCTCTATTTTAGTACTCTGATAGTACATTTGTGCACCTACTGAATTCTGGAGAGGCGTATGGACTGGTCCTAGGATAATTTTTAACTGTACTTTCTGATTTCTGGGGGATAGTGACGTGTATGCCAACACTAACTATCTCATGTGTCTGGTAAGCGGGAGTAGCTACCCGTGAACCTTACACTATTTTATGTACAGTCGGCTCGTGGTATATTCTGGGATTTCCCACTATTTCTGACTTATATTATAACCTCTATTGTTGTTTCTAAAAGGTTATATTTTATTCAAGTCAGACCACTGTTTACTATTTCTGTTTCGGTTACTATTCTGTTTCTGGTATCTGTTTATGATTGTTATTTCTCATTATCTTCACCACCTTCTGAACTTCTGTTAATTACTGTTGTTTATCCGTTACTGAGCATTCTTTGGCTCAGCCGTATTTGTTTTTGTGGTGTTTATATGTATTGTATAGGTAATCCAGGAAACCAGGCTGGGAATTGAGGAACGAGAGACTAGAGTTTATCAAGAATTTATTTTACAAATAATGTAATAAACTTTATTATAAGACTTTCATTTATGTTTCTGGGTGATTTATATAAGACTTTTATTACATTTTAACTATTTTGGGATTGTTGCATTAATTCTGATCTCCGTATAAGTGACACGTCAGCCATAATCAGGTTGGGGTGTTACAACCAAGTTCCCCATCATTTCACGAACCATGTCGGGATCGAAATTCCAAACCCCGCACTCTTGAGACATTTGTGCTTGATCGTTTAAGGGATTATTTTTGACAACAACACAATGCTTCGTCAAATGGCTTCTTAAAGTAGAATTAGATTCCGGTTTAAGAAAAGTAACGCAACCTTTGCACCGTGCCTTATCGACACCGTTCGACATTTCGCATAAGTCAAAATGTTGAAATAGCTCTTTGTTCCTCGTTGTAGTTTTTATTCTAACAACGGTTGGTTCGTTTGAAGTGGATGCACCAACACCAACACCAACGGAACTATGAGCACTTCGTGAGCTTGCCATGGATGAAATAAAGATTGAATCGAACGTAATAGAAGAAGAGATTGAATCGAGAAGAATTGGGGGATCCTTTTTTGAGCGTTTTTGATCGTTTTCGAGCGTTTAAGAACAAGAGATGTTGTAAGATGTTGTGTGATCAAACCAAAACAATCCCCATCTATTTATACTAACGTTTAGGGGCAAAACGGTCCAAAAAATTGTCTCAAACTGTCACAAACGGCTATAAAAACGACTATATTTTTTTTACTCGACCGGTTAACCGGTTAATACCCGGTTAACCGGTCCCCAACGGATAGTTTTTTTCCTGTAGACTACAACGGCTATTTTTTTTGAACCTAGAGACCGGTTAACCAGTTTTAACCCGGTCTAAAAAACCGGTTCTTCTTTAACCGGTTACAAACCGGTTTTGTCTCCAAATCCCTTAACCGGTCAGAAACCGGCGGTTTTTTCGAATGGCCCTAACCGGTGGAAATAACCGGTCCAATAACCGGTTCCTAACCGGTCTAAAAACCGGTTCGGTTAGGTTAACCGGTTTTTTTGTGCACCACTAGTATTCGGGTTCATTTCGGTTACTCTTTTTTTCGTCTCCGTTGCGTTTCCGGCTTGTTACGCGAAATTTTACGTATTTTAAAAAAAAGACTTTTTTTTAAATATTTCAAAGATGGTTATTCCTAGTAAATGTTTTATAACTATTTTTCTTATTTTATTTTCGATCGTATCGTTTTTCGTTTTCGTTTCGCCAGATCGCTCACCTTCGCGCGTATTCGTTCGAATCGTCACTCGAACGAACACGACGATGGTTTTGCTTTCTGACTTTTGTTTTCTACTTTCCAGTCATCATTTCAGAATGTTAAGCTCACAGATATGTTTGTGTGAATCGTCACCCAAGCAAACACACTGTCAGTTCGTTATTCTGAAACAACACTGCAATTATGTTTTGAATTGTGTTTCCTCACTGACGGACTCAACTAACTTCACGTTTTCACATTGTTTTCGTACTGATTTATCGGTCATCTGATTCCTGTCATCTATGGATATCAGATCGCAACCGACATCTTCTTGTTGTTTACTTGTACACTGTTGTTTACTTGTACACTGTTGTTTCTCTTGATTCATTGTATTAATTGTACTTAGGTTTTTACCTAAATACATACAACTATTGTTTATCGTGAGTTGTTGTACTTACGGCATTTAAGTTTTCACATAAATACGTACAACTGTTTCTTGTATTTTCTGAATTCTGTTATCACAAACACTGTTCATATAATGTATTTACACACAGTAAAAAGTGAAAGTACACATACCGTACGGACTTGCCGGACGATCAGGTACTGGATGTCACATAAACCTAAAACATATTGGAAAGTGCAAAACTTGTTGTACATGCAACATGAAACCATGGATGATTTGATGTTGCTAATATATGAAAACAAAATAAAAAAGAAAATGAAATTGAAAGTTTGAAAGCCTATTCATATCAAAGAAAAATAAACCATAACAAACAAATGACACAATATGATATTTACATTAATTATGAGTCATCAAGTGAATGTTTAATTTAACCTTATAATAGTTTTTTATTATTTTATAAGCATTGGATTATTATATCAGAGAAATTTTTCATTTTGCAAGTGTATTTACCAATATATCCATTTATAAAATCAAGAAAAAATCAAATGAGATTACTAAAATATCAAGCTGAACATTTGTTTCACTCTTGCCTATACCAAAGAGCAAGCAGGGCGTTGGATTTTAGCTTGATTCTTGTTTTTCTTCCTTCTGCTCCCTTCAAGTTCAATTACTACAAAATATGTTTGTTAACTGATTAACAAAGATGTTCGTGACCAATTAATTGTTTAGAAAATAAGAGGTAACCAAGATATTTAACCAATTACGTGCAAACATTGTGTACATGGAATATGAAACCAGGGGTGATTTGCTTATTTAATGTACAAAAAGAAATCTTAACTGAAAATAAGATCCATGAACAAAGAAAAAAAGCTAAACTTGAAGCCATAATCAAATTACAAACATACTATAATTTCAACATATAAAATTGTTAGTGTACTATACACAAGTGCTACTAAACAACTGTTAAATCCAATTGATAATAAAAATCTCAAATCAAGAACCATATATGGTAAAACGAAGATTGTATTTTGTAAATTATTATAACACATTAACAAAGATGTTGGAGACCAATTTAGAGTTTGAATCATTGTTCATCCTACTATTTGAAATGTTGTAACCATTAAACAGGGACGAAAACTAACTGTTAAACCCAATATATATATATATATATATATATGTATATATATTAGAAATCAATTGAAATTGGAAAGTAAGAAATAATATTCATATCGATGAAAAAAATAACTAACAGATGATACAAAAAATCAAATCCAGAAATTGATTAGTTTCTGATGCCGCAAATTATGAGTACGAAGTTCAATTAAAAACCACCATCACTTGCAAGATAACCTAATAAAATCTATAAAAACCAAAATCAAAACTTCGACTTCCAGGTAGAATCAAATAACAAATATTAAAGAACCTAAAATTCTAGTTTGAATGAAAAGAAAGTAATCAAGAACATAAACTTACAAAAATGATTGATTTGGATATAGATCGATTACATGTAATTTAGAGGCAAAAAGCATAATGTAAAAGGTAGAATGGATGCAAAGTTAGAAAATAGGGTTTCAGACTTTCACATTTCCAGCAAGGCTTGATAGGATGTGATTCAGATGGAACAATCTAGGATTTCGTTGAAGTAAGAAAACGTCTAGAATTAGGGTTTAGACACAGGACGTCAACAAAATCAGAACATATTTGTATGCGAACCAACAATTATAAGCAAGAATGATTAAGGGATCGACGAAACTTTTTGATTAATGTCGTTGAAAGAAGATTTTGAAGAAGCTAAGAAGTCGATGGGTTGGGATTGCAATCTAGGGTTTCGTCTCAATTTTGGTTTCAGGAAAATGTTTAATACCTAGATAAAAGAAGGAAATGGGTGCTCCATAACCTGCGTGAAAATAAGGAGAAGTAATGGGCGGGAAAAAGGATCCAAAAGCTATGTCAATGAATGACACGTGGTTGAAGCAAAGCTTTATTTATTATAATACATAAATAAGTAATTTAAATGACACTTATTAAATTCTTAAACTACTTAATGACACTTGTCAAATTCTTAAACCACATTTAACATGTGTCACATTCTAACCATGTTATTCAATTTTCTCTCATATTAAATGTTTATATATTCTCTTTCATACTAAATAATTAAATTAAACACAATAACAAATGATTTTAGTTATACATGTTTATATTAACAATATTTTTTTAATAAATTATAAATCAAATCTTTATATTAAAAAATAGATTTTGAAAATAAAATTTATATAAAAACAAATTTTCTGAAAAAACAAAACCCAGAAGTTTAAAAAACAAGATTTGTATATGAAAAAAATAGTTTTTAATACAATTTTAAAATGTCACAAAATAGTTTAAATTCAATCATATTTTATCTCAAAAATCGTTTTTTTAAATACTAAATTTTCATTAATTACTATATAATATTTTTTTATACAATCCGTGTAATACATGAGATATTAACCTAGTTACTAATAAATTATAACGGTATCTTAAGTATTTACAAAAGTAGAAACAATTAATAAGCAAATGAAAAAAAAAAACAATTCTTTTGATTTCTCTTTTGATACTCGTAGCATCGCCAAATCACTAAAAGAACATCTCGTGAAACCAGTTGGCAAATCTGAATTCAATGATAAGAAACAAGTCATTTGATTTCTCTATTAACAGCTTGTAGAATTTTTTTAAATATGATAAAAATGTTGTTTAAACATTTTAATGACATTTTTAAACATTTTTAACCACATGTTAACAATTTTAAACCTGTTTATATTTTTTGAATATTTTAAATATATAATATATATTTTTAATATTGTATCTAAACAAGTCGTATCGTATAAATTGTTTTTAAACATGTTCGTGTTTGGAAAAAATAAGACAATTATTTATAATATTGTATACATCTTAACTTGTTTAAACATGTTTATATTTTTCGAATATTTTAAAATAAATAAACATGTATTTTTTATCGTGTCTTTAAATAATTCTTATTACGTAACATATTATTTGTTTTTGTTTAAAAAGTAAGACGATTATTTATCAGTATTGTATTTGTCGTGAACATTATTTATAGTAAATTAATTTAAGGTAGTTTAGTAATAGAAATATAATTTATTTCTTGTCCAAAGAAATCTTATCAATTGGTATTCATCAACTTCCTAAACTTTCCATCAAAAACTAAATTTGGATTCGCATACTCTTTTACATATTAATCAACTAGCTTTAAAGTTTATGTAAAATACGTGTTAATAAATATTTTGCATTAAACATTTAGAAAGTATAAAATGGTAATTCTTGATAAAATATTTTTAAATTACTTATAAGTAAGTAATTTAAGTAATAAAATATTACCTTTTTTTAAACTTTCGGTTTTAAACATTTCATTTTAAAAAATTACCTTTTAAAAGGTATTATTTTTTATAAATACCTTCTTATTTGAAAATTTGGTTTTGATTTTTTTTTATTTTTAAGAAATTTCTATTTAAAAAAGTATCATAAACTTTTATTTCTGAAAATTATTAATTATTAAATATTTCATATTTTAAAGAAGTTTTCAATTTTAGACAAAAATCATATTTTATTAAACTGTTTTTTATGTGTTTCTAATAAAAAGGATTTTTAATATATATTAAGATATCTATTTTTTTAATCTGACATGTAAAGAAATATGATTAGTGCTTAATTTTAATATTTAGTAAGAAAATATGAATTTTGTATGGGAAAAACACAAAAATCAGCATATATATTTTTTATTAATATGACACGTGTTAAATTTATTTTTATTTATTAAATTAAAAATTTAGAATTATAAAAGAAAGACAATGACTTTCTTATATGAAAAAAAAACACACACACATAAAAAGCATTTTTAGATCGATCTAAATGATGTATCTTAGTCTAGATTTTCATTGGATCTTTTTATCTTCACACATGTTTTGAAGTGTGTATATATATATTTTGTTAAGCACCTAACTTAGGTGTGAAACCCATAAAAACGACGTAGTTTGATTAAATATCATTAATTATGGTATGTGCAAAATTTATGGAGTGAAAATAGAAATAAAAAATTACCATAATTAATGAGATTTAATCAAAACTATGTCATTTTAATGGGTTTCATACCTAAGTTAGGTGGTTAACAACATCATATTCACCTTTTCTATATATAAGATGTGGTTCCTTTGTTAACCATGTTTATCACGTTAACTGAATAACTACATCTTATTACTTTAGGCCCACATTAAAGTAAATTTAAAGGTGTAGATATTTTTTCTTTTTTATTAAAGAGTAAATTACCAATATGGTCCCTGTGTTTTGTTATTATTTCACTCTTAGTCTTTAGCTTTCCTAAATTATTCATATGATCCCAAACTTTACACAATTGTAACACATATATTCGTTAGGTCACCAAATTACTATCACATAATTGACCAGATTAACCTCACATAATGATTATATGTGTTACAAATGTTTAAAGTTGGGACTATATGGATAATTTATGAAATTTAGGGATCAAGAGTGCAATATTAGCAAACCAGACCATCTTGTTAATTTTTCTATTATAATAAACAAAAATCTTTTTGCCACTTGTCAAATCTTCATGTTCATATTGTCACTTGTCACTTTTGTATCATCATACTCAATACTCTCTCTTTTTAATTATATATTATCTTTTCTAATAAATAATTATACTATTAATGAGTAATAATATTATATGCATTTTTAATGCTAGAAAATAGTTTTTTGATAAATTAAAAATCAAATATTTTTATTAAAAAACACACTTGAATAAAAGTTTATTTAAAAAAAAGATTAGCTAAAAAACAATTTAAAAAAAATAATAAAATAAACTTTAAATCATAGTTTTTAAATAATGGGTTTTTTATAAACATATGATATGCTTCTTTTAGCGAAATATTTAAAATAATTATTTTAAAATCAAAAGTTATAAAAATGATCAGAAAAATTACATTTTAGTTAAATATGTTTAATGATATTTTCAAATTGAGTCAATTAACTTTAATAATTATATAAATTGTACATTATTTTCTTGATTTTTAAGAATTAATTTTAGATAAAAAAGTAAGTGAAGTTTTTAGCATCAGTTAGTTTAAAAATCATTACTGTTACAAATTTAAAAAAAAGTCAAGTATCATTTCATTAGTTATTAAAATTTTAATTATTGTTTTATCACTTAAAATACTTATTAATATTTTAATCAATTTATATCAAAATATTGTTTTATAATATTTAAATTTTATTACTATTTATTTAATATTTTATATTCAATCCGTGTAATACACGGGGTAATAATCTAGTTTACTCTATTTTAAAATAACAATTTAAATACGGATTAATAGTTAATTTAACACATTAGGATCCCTATACGTCGGTGCACGTGACATTCAAATATGGAAGGGGGAGTGTCTTGACCGATTTCGATGCCTAGTTTTAAGGCAACCATTAATGCCTTAGATTCTTTCCAAATATGATTATTCTCTCATCAGTCTTAGTTAATCACATACGTCACAAAATCTGCAATTGATTAAATTAAATTTAACGATCAAAGTTATATGCGTGTTGTAGAGAATTGATACGATTAAAACCTACATGATATAACATGATAGTATGATTAAATGAAATATACAAAGTCGTGATATATCGGTAATAAAGGTTGAAAAAAATGCATAGAAATTCGTATGTTACAATATAATAACCTTAAAAAGATAATTTTACAAAAAAAAAGTATAGGGAAAGTTAAAAGACACATTTCACCATATGTATGTAAACTTCATTATGTATGTTGTATGGTGGCATTAACATGGTTAAAGACATAAAACAAAATTATGAGGTTACAACTTCTTGATCCTAGAATCAAATTATAAATAAAATACAGTTACACGTTATTAACGATGTTCTTTAGTTGTTGTCTTTCTTATTTTCAAGGTATCAATACGTTACAAATTTGGTATAACATATGATTATTATTATTTTTATTTACAAAGATTAATGAACAAATGTTATTGACAAAAAATCAAATTACGTAATATAGAGGAATAAACTCTAAATTCTAGAAACTTACCAAGTCGATATAACACACAATCATTGTTATCCTAAAAAAGAAATTTAACGAACAAAAGTTTTTGATGAAAAATCAGATTATACATAAAACAAAGGGATGAACTTTGATTTTAGAATTATAAGTGAGTTAAATAGACATTTTATAGAGGTGAGAGTTAGTTTTGGAATTTTGAAATGCACCAAAAAAATAACATTGAACATTGGATTCAAACCAAGGTTAATTCATTGTGGTCTTGGAGAAGACATTTTACCAACTAGTTTAGACTACATATGTGGTTTGTATATGGTGAAAGTATTTTTAACATCTACGAACGTTTGGAACTCATTAGAAAATTAATGTTGAATGAAGGTTTCAAATCTGTGTTCATGTAGTATAATTGTAGATGCCCAAACTAGTTAATGTAGTATAATTGGAGAATACATTTTACCAACTAGGTTTATTCCTCCGCACGTTGCAGCGGGTTATCACAATACACTCCCGAGAATGTATATTATATATCATTTGCAGAATCATAAATTACATAGCAAAATCAAATCTCATCACGAACTCTATACAAATTTTTCATAAAAACATAAGATCATACAAAATCCTCACAAATATATTATAAATAAAATAGAAAAAATGACTCATAAAACTCGTCTCACCGACAACCAATCGTTTGAATTAAAAAAAACCCAAATCTCTAAGAAAATCTCTCAAATTTAATAAAAACCCAAAACACTATGCAAATTTCTCAAATTTAATACCTTTATCTATGTTTATTACTTTTCAAAGTTAAAAATCCTAATGGTCCAACTCTAAATTTTCAAAATGTCTCCACATTAATCAGACGCCTAAATAATATAGTATAGTATATAATATATATATATATATATATATATATATATATGATTTGCTGAAGCATAAGTTACATAGCAAAAGAAAATGCCTTATCACGAACTCTATACAAATTTTTCATAAAAACATAACATCATACAAAATCCTTACAAATATGTTATAAAAATAATAGGAAAAATTACTTACAAAATCCGTCTCATCGATTAGCATTTGTTTGAACTAAAAGAAAAACCAAATTGACAAATTCTAAGCAAATCTCTCAAATTTAATAAAACCCAAATCTCTAAGCAAATTTCTTAAATTTAATACCATTATCAATGTTTACTATCTTTCAAAGTTAAAACCTTCTGATAGTCTAAGTCTAAATTTTCAAAAAGTCATCACATTGATCAGACACCTAAATAATATATATATGTATATGTATATCTATTTATATATATTATAATAATAAGCATTAGCAATGGTTCCCACTCACTATATAATATATATATATATATACATATATAGGAGATGATTCAAAAGAAAACTACTCACTTTAGAGAAAACTAAGAAAACCCCTATTAACCAATCAAATTTAAAGAAAATTCATGATTTTTTATTATTAGCTTAAAAATGTTATAAACAAAAAAAATTATTAAAAATATATAAATCACAAAGTTATGTATATGTGACCTATAAAGTTACATATATGTAACTCATATATGTATTTTACAATTTATATATATGTAATCAATGAGTTACATGTATGTAATAACATTAATTACATATATTTTTTCGTTTTCTTTTTGTTAACTAATCTAACCTTATAATAAAACAAAATGTAAAACGAAAAACGAAATTGATTGATAACAATTATGATTAGATTTTTAAGTTTTCTTAAAAATGAAGGTTTTTATTAGAACGCTCCCCTACATATATATAGGGATATTGTACAAAGAAAAAAATTCTTAAAAAGTGTAAGAAGTAATCTTGGCCGTCAATCTGTGGTGTTTTGCAGCTGTGATTATCACCGTGGTATTTTTGTGAATAATATGACGTTCCTTGTTAGTGCTAATTAAAACCAAGGGCATTTTAGTAATCTTGTGTTTTCAAAAAAAGAAACCATAACTTGCATTTGTGGCGTCAAATTTGGGGGAAAAACCTAATTTAAAGGACGAAGATTGTTTTCTTCAGGATTTAGGAAAAAACAAAAGTTCAACTCGTCGCACGAATCCGAATGATTACCTCGTACCAAGTCCGAAGCATTAAGATGAGGTTTTGAATCTTTATGGTGTTTAATTGGTTTATGGTGTGTAATTGTTTTATGGTGTTTAATTTTTATATGGTGTTTATTGTTAAAGTATGGTGTTGTAGTGTTTTTTATAACCATGAGGTGTTAAATTATGTTGTTGACATTATTAAGGTCTTTTACTTTATGGTGTTTATATTGTATAAGCAGATGTTAACATATATTAAAAGAGATATGGTGTTTTGTTGGTTTGTGGTGGTTTTGTCATTATACAGTAAGTAATAACTTAAAAATTAACTTTATAGTGTTTTTGTAAAATTATGGTGTTATAATGTATTTTTTTTATTGATATATCTCGATATGTGGTGTTGAACCTTCATTAAATTTTATGACGCTTTAGATTTTATGGTGTTTTGAACCTTCGTTAAATTTTAATTGTGAGATTATTGTTGTTTTGAACCTTTGTTAAATTTTATGGTGTTTTAAATTTATCAATTCACATTAAAACACCATAACAAATAAAATTATTATAAAAAACACCATATTTGACTTCTTTTTAATAAAAGTGAATAAACCGTTCATCCCAACAAATATATAATCTAAAAAACACCATAAACCCTAAACTACGTATATAACCATCATTAAAACGCCATAACTATGTATAAAATAAAAAAAACAGAGCATTGGTTAAAAAAACATCATAAAATTTTAAAATATAATGGTTATTATGGCTTTTGGATTCAAAATGACTTGTAATGACTTGGATTCAAAAACACAATATAATCTGAAAAATACCATACAATTTGAAAAACACCATAATATCAAAAAACGAAGCATCATTAAAACGATATAACTGAATAACATACGAAAATGCAATATATCCGTTTGACTTCAAAACACGAATAACTGTCTGAGCAAATTGATAAGGTTGTTGAAATTGATAATTGATGAATTTGATTTGTCTAAAATTTCAGCGAATGCGCTCGATCACGTTCAATATTAAAAAAAATTAAAAAACGTTATAAAATCAATAACATTCTTAAAAAGTTGATGATGCTGTTGAAATTGATATGGTTGAATTCAATTGGATTAAAATACAACGAGAATCAAGTTCTATTGTTGCAATTCATTTTCCCAAAATAACCGCTAACAAAATTTATGAAATTACGCTAATGTCATTTGCAGTAAATCTTTGATTTAACACGTGTAATCCCCATATTCCTTCTTATATTTTTTAAGGTCTTTTGCCTTTTTAGCCGAACTTGAATCTATATTATATATATATATATACACACACACACACTATACCGTTTTCATCACTTTTAATATATATAAGTACGTTTATACCTCCTGGCAACCAATCGTTTGAATTAAAACAAAGATCTAAATATTTAAGCAAGTCTATCAAATTTTATGAACATTCAAATCTTAAAGCAAATCTCTTAAATTTAATAGCTCGTTCGGATAAAACTCATTTGTAACCGAGTCGACTAGGTTTGTACCTGACTGGAGGTAAGCTCGGCTCGTTTGCACAACATGTTACACCAAAATATAAAACTATAGGATCAATTTTAATAATAAAAAGGGGCCGGGCCTAGTTTTTTTCGATCTCATCCTAGGCCCCAAAAAAATTTTTGATTCCCAGAGCCGACACTGCTTTTTTCACGCCTCACTAAATGAGTAGCAACCATCCGTTTAATATCTCAAAACTTGAAATCACCTTACAAAATTATCCATGATATGGATACTCATCATCCCTTTCAACTCTCTTTTATGCTTTCATTAATTTTTGTGTATGATAGTACAATAAGTTCAATATACACTCTCATTCTCTTGTTTTCTTGAATCTTGATTATAAGATTGAATTGATATAATCACTAAATAAATTAAACTAACCTTGATATATTTATGAGTGATTATATTTTATACCCAAGTCAAGTTACCTTTCTGCACCTATAGTTAATTGTAGATGATTTAGATTCAATTCATCTAGCTAACGCTGAATTTAATCTTTAAAATCATCTGCAAGGGATACGAAATGATATAATTAGTTGTCAACCATACGTTAAAATTAAATATATATACGATAAGTTGAACTTTCCATCAAACGGTTAGCTGAATGTTCGATTAGTTTAAAACCCCACTTAAGTTTGTAAATGTGACATATAATTAACCATTTTCTAAAAAAAAAATATGTCTAACGTTATACGAAGGAGTGCTTATCATGCAATAGTTTTTTGGTAAAGATAACATATATCGTGATCACATGGCTGGAATTCAAAATTCAAAAGCATGTTCATACCGTACAATACTTGATACTTCACATACATGTGTTCATAGTCTTCGTCTGCATAAAATTTATGGCTTAGATGCATTCTTTCCGGGATGCTTTTTAAACAATTCATATTTTCATGCTTCCCAATGACCTCCAAATTTAAAATTAAAACATTAATTTCTTCGATTTATATGTATATATAGTTGCACAATACATTCATATCTCACTAACTCAAAGTTCTTTAAACTTGCCATCATGGATAAACACCTCCTAAAAGCTGCATGCATTTGCTTCATATTATCATTCTTTCAATCTTCTTGCAATGCAGCTTCTTACAACGTGGTAAGTTTTGGGGCTAGACCCGATGGCCGAACCGACTCGAGCCAGGCATTTGAAAGTGCATGGAGGGCTGCATGCGCCTCATCGAGTTCATCCATGGTTTACATCCCCCGGGGTATGTTCATGACGAAACCAGTCGTGTTTAGTGGACCGTGCACGAGCAGTATCTTGTTCCAGATTGATGGCACCCTTGTCGCTCCATCGAATTATCAGGACATGGGTAACTCAGGATTTTGGATCTTGTTCACTAAGGTCTCGAGGTTAACCGTTCATGGTGGAACCATCGATGCACGTGGTTCAAAGTTCTGGGCTTGTCGAAGGACTGGAAGTCACTGTCCCCCCGGAGTAAGGGTAAGTATATATATCTTTTTATCTAGCTTATAATTATGGTAAAGATTATTTACAGATATATTGTTTTATTAAATTTAATTATAAGAAACTAACAAACAAATAAACAAACATATCCAACATATTTCCACTCTTCATTTTGCGTGAAAGGATGAAAACAAACCTTACTTCTATTCCAATTGGGATAGAAAGACTGTTCCGAATGAGTCTACGGGTCAAAGTTATCGTTTGAAGTTAATCATCCCAATTGAGATATGGGTAAGATTTGTCTTTATCCTTTCCGTCGGAGCATACTGAAAAGTGAGAATATACTAGGCTAGTTTGTTTGTTTGTTAATTACAAGAAACTGATAATGTTAACTCGCGTGTAAACCGCTTGCAGTCGATATCATTCCTGTGGTCTAGCAATGTGGCGGTTAGCGGGCTCAAATCGCTATATAGTGAGCTGATTCATGTAACCGTAAGCAACTGCAACAATATCATGTTTGAGCATATGAACATTATAGCCCCGAGCCGTAGCCCGAATACAGATGGTATAATCATTCAATCATCTACGGGCGTTACGATCAAGAACAGTCTTATTAGGACCGGGGACGATTGTATTGCGGTCGGGCCCGGATCCAAGAACATATGGATGGAGAAGATCGCTTGCGGGCCGGGTCATGGTATTAGGTAAACTTCTTCTTGAACATGTTATCCTTTTCATCATAACACTACTAGAAAACTGCCTTTTTGCTGACAACAGATTCGGGGGACCCCCTCTTTTTCCGTCCGTAATGTTAATTTTTCGGCCGAAATGCTATTTTTAGTTAAAAACAGGGGTTTCGTCCCCCTTAAAAAAAGTAACATGTATTCTGGGTTTCAAAAATTCCCGCCCCCTCTCAAATCGACCAAGCTTCTTCACTGTTCTGTAGGATGTCATTAGGTGATATATGTCGTGTAACTGGTCGTGCATACATTGACAAAAAGTTTTGAATCGCAGCATAGGCAGCTTAGGGAACAGTTTAAACGAAGCCGGAGTTCAGAATGTGACGTTGACAAACGCTGTTTTCACGAAAACACAAAACGGGGTGCGGATCAAGTCGTGGGCTCGAGATAGCAAGAGCTATGCATCAGATGTCGAGTTCAGGAACATTGTCATGAGAGCAGTCGACAACCCAATCATCATCGATCAGACTTACTGCCCGAGTAATCGATGTCCACGAGAGGTAGGTCGACTCTTATCATGCACTCATCTAGATATGCAAGATCAAGATCAAATATCAACTCATTTACTTATATTTAACACGTTAAACATGTTACACTTTAAAATGTTAAAGGCTTACCTCAAAGGAAAACATGTTAGGTGGGTTAACATGTTCAAAATTCAAGACTAAATGCTTTGAATAATCTAAAACCTTCTTATTTGTTTTACTTAAAAAAATTGCAAGAAAAATGGGTTAATCACTTCAACCCATCTTTACATGTTTGAACCCTATATGTTTATGTTACCTATTTTGGTATGTTACATCACATGGTCTGTTTATCTTTACATATTTGGACCATATATATTAAAATTACCTATTTTGATATGTTACCTAACCTGACTCGTATATTTTTCCACTGCTAACGGTTATTGACCCACTAACATTTTAACGAACAAATGTAGACCTCAGGGGTTGAAGTGAGCAACGTGAGATACAACAACATAAGAGGGACATCAACAACAGTGGAAGCAGTGAAGTTCCAATGCAGTGCGAGTAATCCTTGTCGAGGGATTCAGATGCGTAACATTAGGCTAACGACTCCAAATCGAGCAACCACTTCGACTTGTGAAAACGTCCGTGGTTCAGCTTCGGGTCAAGTTGTCCCTAGAAGCTGTCTTTGATCAATTACTTCCCTAGTTTGGCAAAGAATTGTAATGATTTTTGTTTGTTTTCTTTGTTGCTAGCTATTCAATCCTTAGGTTGAATATTGAAATTGAATACTACAAAGTGGTCGATCATAAGAATTTGGGATATAAATATAATGTCATTAATAGCGTTTGATTGTTTTATTGGTATCATATACCATTGTGAATCATTTCTTGGATATAAACGATGATTTTAGGTCTAAATGATCATTAAGTTGATTGTTTTACCATTGTGAATCATTTCTTGGATATAAACGATGATTTTAGGTCTGAATGATCATTAAGTTCGTTTTACCGGTTTATTGGTTGGATTGCTTAAATCGATTTCAAAAATCAGATGACTAACTCAAACTTTAACTAAATATGTTTCTTTCACATTTCTTGGATATAAATGATGATTTTAGGTCTAAATGATCATTAAATTGATTGTTTTACATGTTTATTGGTTGGATTGCTTAAACCGATTTCAAAAATAAGATGACTGACTTAAACTTTAACGAAAAATGTTTCTTTCACAATATTGGATGTTGACTTTAAATTTTTAAAACTAATCACCGCTAGTAAAATTGATTTTCAAACACGTTATTCTATCATAGATGATACCATAAGCATAATTGTTTCAGGTAAAAATTAAAAAGTATAATTTTTAGCAAAACCGAATTAGTTAAATGGGGTTTTGTGTTTTATAATCAAGAAAACAGTTTATAAGGAAATTGCAACAGAATTATCCCTAAGGATCCGATATTGTAAATATAATATGAAATGAACAGCTCAACACACGAGATTTATACGAGAAAAAAACCTTAATCCCTTAGGATTGCCGGCATAAAAACATCGGGAGTGACAATCGTCACTCTGCCTTGTTCTTATTAATATAATAAAATAAAAATACAAAGAAAGAGCACAAATGGTCGATTTCTAAGTGTTACCGAGCTTCTTAGAATGCCATGAATTCAATTAAAAGTAATCAGATGTGTGCCAGATGTCTTCCTACATCGATCATTTGCCTCAATTTATATCACAAAAAAATACAACAGTAGAATAAGTGGTTTCACATTTTCCGCTCCACTCCTGGTCATGCGCAAACTTTTTCCACATGGCCGTTGATATCTTCATCACTTGGTCCACGTTCCTCTCCAATATCCGGCAAAATAGAGATTTTAGTTTTCTTTTACCTGTTGACTTATTTCAAACATTAAGAACATATGTCGATATAATAAATAATAATTAATAATTAATATTTATAATCATTATTTATTAAATAAGTCGTCAGTTTTGGTAAATTAATAATATATGCAAATATCCCTATATATCCATACCTATTCTGGATTCTAAAATATCCTTAATTATTAAGCGAAAATTTGCAGGCACAACAATAATTATCTTTTTTCCTAAAAACAAAGATACTTTTTTGAAATATTCACATGGTTTTGTTTTTCATAAAAAGTGGCCTAGAAGGACCACGATGTTGGAATGAAGGCCTTGTTTGTAAAAATCAGAAACAAGAGAAGATTAAGAACATAATTTTATATCAAGAAAAATAGAATTCTTGAACCAAAGAAAAATTATTAAATAGACAATACGTACAACTAAACCCTTAGACCCATGGTCATATTTATAATTTATTACACTTAACAGCCAAGTAACCTACTTAGAATAATTTTAAGAAAACAAATCAAACAAATAAAATGATATGATAAATCTAGACTAAAAATAAATAAACTTTTAACTTTTCACCCTTTAATTTAACAATTAAATCTACAATCACCCTCTTAATCGTTAAATATTCTCCTTTGCTCTTCAAAGTAGTGCCAGATTTTTACCTTCTCGAATCAAGTTGACAACTTATTTTATTCACGCTTAGGACACTCAACCACATAATAATCATACAATTGACAATTATAACATTCGATGTGTCATTTATCTCTATAGGTACCTTGTCCTCTCTGATCTTTATTAGATTGGAACCGATAAGCACGACCTCTTCCTTGACCCTGACCTAATCCTTCTCCAAATTTATTTTTTATCAAACTCACCATGCTTGATTCTTTCTTCCCACTCCTCCTTCGATAGCAATAGTTTGTCTTCATTATTATCTTTTTCACCAAGAACTTTGATCTTGGTTTTCATATGCCTTTAATCTTCTCACAACTTCCTCAAGGGACATATTTTCATCTTTGAGTATTGCACGATAGAAGCAAAATTTTGAAAAAAAGAACATAGTTGAAACCGAATTTAATAACTTTCTTACTACAACCGCATCTTCCAAGTTAGATCAAAAACTTTTAAACTTTGTGACGATCCCACTAAGTTTACCCGAACACTCATCAATTGTTGCACTCTCTTTCATCTTCAACATCTCTAACTCATTTCTAAGAGTTTGAAGTTTGGCCTTTTGAACTCTATCGGCTCCCAAATACCGTAAACAATGTGCTTCCAACACCTCCTTTACATGTTTATGCTTTGCAACTTGAAGCAATACATATGCGGGTAGATTTTGAAACACAATAGCTTTTGATTGAAAGCTTTTCTTGGCCACGATCGCTCCCATCAATTTCTTCCCATATGACTCCATATTATTGACCAGCTCGTGTAGTTTGTATTTGTTAATTTTGGCGATTGCAAAGGTATACTACTTTGGTTACTTGTTGTCACAATTTTCACTGAATCATCACCGGCTTCTGTCATAATTTTTCGTGATTATTGATTCAAAGCTTCGATCAATCTTGCAGATTCTTTTCTTTGTCACATAATTCTTACTTCAATTATATCACAAAAATTCATTAAGAATTTTGCTCGGCTCCACACCGATCTTCTTTTTTCACATGTCTCACAGATCTTTTTTTATGTGCTTCTTTCCCTTTCTTCAACTAACACATGTCGATTTTGAACACAGTCGCATATGTTCCAATCACACCAAGATCACAAAGATCATCAGTCTCTTGGGTTTCATACGAAATTCCGATTACCCTTCACAATTTCGACATAGATGGAACAAAGAGTTCTTTAGCTTGATCACACAGATCTATTCTCTTACACTTGTTGAACCACATAGGTTGAATCACTTAGATTCAACCCGTTACATTGAGTTTTTTTTTATCACACTAATCTCTTTTCGGTTTCACATAGAAAACTTTTTGATAGTGTTGATTTTTTTCTCTGATACCAACTGTGGATTAATCGTACTGAGTTATGTACATTTTATTATTCTCTTTTTTCATGGGTACTTAAGCAACAACTATCTAACATTTTGACAAATATCTTCCACGTCAATTACCAAAAAAGGCGAATGTTACTCACTTTAGATTCATAATTTGATATCCATCATAATTTTATCTTTACTATCATAATATTCACTAAGCAAGTTAGTGAACACTTTTAATGATTATCACACAAATCAGCTAGTGATTACTCTTCTCATGCCTAACTAAATGGATAGTAATCATTCATTTAGTATCTCAAAATATGAAATTACCTTTACAAAATTCTTCATCTATTCTATGCTTTCTATAATTGACCTCTATGAAGTGTTAGTGTTTGTGTATGATAGTAGAATAAGTTCAATACACATACATCTCTTGCTTTCATGAATCTATATGATAATACAATAAGTTCAATGTACACTCATTCTCTTACTATTTTGAATCTTGAAAATAAGAATGATTGATATAATCACAGAAGAAATTAAAGAAACTTTTTTAGTTATGATGTGCAAGACGTTAGTCAAAATGTTAGAAGTAACATGCTTAAGTACCGAAGATAAAAGAGAATGATTAAATGAACATAACTCAGTATGATCAATTCATGATCAGGTCATACAAACCCTAGTCATTATGGGCCACTTTAATTTTCATGAAAATAAAAAGAAAAAAAGAATCTCTTTCTCAAATTGTCGTCTTCGTCTGAAAGTAACTTCTAGCAACGTTATCCAGCAACCTCCATTTCTCAATCTTAGAAAACAATTCTTTGCCTCTAATGAGCTCCATCTCGAAATAAGCCTTCGGTTTACTAGCCATAACCTCCAGAACCTCAACAATGTACGAATGGTGTACCATATTCATCACTGAAATCTCTCGCTTCAGTTACTACATCATGTGGGAGTTAATCACCATCTCATTTTTGATGACCTTCACCACTACGTTTCATGCCCTAATTGTCATCCCATATCGTATTTCCCATGTGGGAAAACCACATTGGTGTGTATATTTTGGAAAAAGATTAAAAAACCATAGCGTGCCTTACACATGATCTCTTTTAACAAAACATGCAACAAAATAGATTGAGGGACTTGATTAGAATTTTTTTTACAAATAAAGGGATCAAATCGGTAATAAAAATTACTTAAGGACTAAACCAGCTAATTTCATATTCACATAGGGACGATTTTATATATTTTTTTATCAATTCAAATATAATATATAAATTTTAGTGTTTAGCTTTAAATATAAAATATAGTTTTTGGTCTTTAGTTTTTTTAGTTTACGTTTATCTTTTTGTTCGGGTTTTTTGATGCTAGATTGTAATATAAAGTATAGTTTGGGTGTATCATTACATGTATTTTTACATTCAGGTTTGTTATGCTCGCTCTTATGACGAAGTACGCCTTCGACTTCAATATTACAAAGTGACAACCACTTTTAAGATGGAGTATATTTTAGGTTTTTTGCAGCAGAGCGACAACTGTTTCAACATATAATTCACTTGTGTTTTCGTATGTATGGTTGTGTCGTCACGGCAAGGCTTTGCTTATGATATTTTCAATGTCATGTTTGCATCTTCAAATTCGTTTAACCTTTTTTTCAATTGATCTTCCCTTGATACACAGTGAGTAGGGATCTACATCTAATGAATGATTTATCTCGTGTGAAGTCTTATCATTTCGATTCTACTACCGGCATGAATACCACCTCATAATAAATATCGTACTTATGAACATATCCTTTAGCAACAAGCTGAGCCTTGTGCTTCGTTACAATGTTTCTTTCATCTTCTTTTTTTAACTTTATATTATTGATTATATTATCATATACAAGTTAAAATTTGAGAACCCAAATCATAATTTCTTCAATCATAAACATGAATCAAATATCAAATCAATTAAACTTACTTGTAGAAATATATCAATCTTGTCATTAAAAGAAGATTTCATGATGATTCTTGATTAAGAGTCTTGTTTTGCCTCTACTTATGATGAATTAAAAATTCTCTTTTATGCTTATGGTTGTTCATTGGATCGGATAACGTGTCACGCCATACACCACGTGTGGAATCTACGGCGCGGTGACTACCATTGATTCATAACCAAGAATTGCAGGCTCAACCACAATGTCTCTTAGATTTCATAATTTAAATGTGAATTAATACAACTATGAATATCTACCAAAAGAATAAGTTACGAGTAATCGACCCCAAAAAATAACGTTTACAAAAGAAGATCAGATGAGATGAGATAAATAAACAAAAGGATTTGTGAGTATCTAATCCATCATAGATGTTTCTTGATCTTCATCTTGATCTATCTAAACTAGGTCGCCTTAGTTGTGTCCTTAAAGCTTACGTATCCTTTGTTTCCTAAAACATGTAGAAATCTGTCAACTACAGATAGTTGGTGAGAAACATAGATTTTAAGAAAATGATATTTAAACACGATGTTAAGCATAATTAAGTTCATCATAAATAAGATGCACGTAAAAAAATGATATTGCAACCCAAATGTTGAATGATGATGTCAGGAGTTCGCGACTGTCAGGAACATGATGTGACAACCCAGAACTTACTTTCAAATTAATGGAAATTTGTCTTGTGATAGCTTGTATATGATGTGACAACCGAAATCTTTTTTCCAAATTAATGGTAATAATTCTTGTGGTTGCCTGTAAATGTGCCTGCTTTCCCTTTTCCTCTAATGGTCATACACTACTAACGTCGTGAGTGTGGTTCAAGTTTGTTTGTTTGCAACTGATGTCATCATAAGTTTACCAAGTAATGTTCATACGTGAATCGCTTAATTATAATGAAAAAAATGTTGAAAATGTTGTGTTGCATAGTTTTTGATACCCTAATGCACCCATGTTGCATGTTACATGATATATGTTGTCACGATATATGTCGCACGTTGCATGTTACAATGTTGCATCTCTAAACATGTTTCACTATTTTGATACAAGCGTTGCTTGCTAAAAAGTTTTTTTGCACAAACTATTTGAGTAAAAACTTTGTTTTGATACATGTTCCACCCCACCCGAAAGGTTTACAAAATAAATTAAAGAAAAGGCTATGTTCTCACCTCTCTGCAATTGCCTATATCTCGGATACTTAGCTAAGCTATCGAGACTTCTAATCGGATCCTATAATTGTAATCATACAATTTATAAGGTTCATTTTACATTTATTGTCTTCATTTTCATGTTTAGAGTTGATCTTCTTTAAATTTATGAAATTGTTGTGAAAACGGTTAAGTGTTGGCAGTTGACATGCCGATACTTGTTAGTATTGGCAGGGTTCATGTGCCAATACTAGTATTATCGGTAACCCTTGGCCGATTCCATCAGTATCGGGGGCGCTAGCCGGCACTATCAGTATCGGTGACAATAGTGATAGTATCGGTTTCGAGATTATCGGTTTCGGTTGCACCGATACTTTTTAATATCGAGGGTGCCGAGATTGATAGAATCAGTGCATCATCTTTGTGACATTCAGTACCAGATCGTCCGGCAAGTCCGTACTGTATGTGTACTTTCACCATTTACTATGTGTAAATACATGTACACGAACATTGTTTGTATTAACAGAATTCAAAATACGATAAACAGTTGTACGTATTTATGTGAAAACTTAAATACCGTAAGTACAACAAAGCACGATAAACAATAGTTGTCGGTATTTAGGTGAAAATCCTAAGTGCAGTTAAGACAACAAATAAATAATGACAACGATGTTCAAGTAAATAACAAGAACAAGTCGGTTGCGATCTGATATCCATAGATGACAGGAATCAGATGGCCGACAAATCAGTACGAAAACAATGTGAAAACAGGAAGTTTAGTTGAGTCCGTCAGTGAGGAAACACAATTCAAACACAATAGCAGTGTTATTTCAGAATAACGAACTGACAGTGTGTTTGCGTGGGTGACGATTCACACAAACATATCTGTGAGTTTAATGTTATGAAATGATGACTGAAAAGTAGAAAACAAAATTCAGAAAGCAAAACCATCGTCGTGTCCGTTCGGGTGACGATTCGAGCAAATACGCACGAAGGCGACGCGATCTGACGAAACGAAAACGATAAACGATACGAATGATAATAAATTAAATAATAACTTACATTTCACAATTTTGAAACTCATCAAAAAAGTAATTTAAAACTCATTTTATTTAAAATACGTAAACGCGCGCGTGACGTTCTGGAAACCCAACGAAAACGCGAACCGAGCAACAAAAACGAACCCTAACCCTCCCGGGGTATAAATACCATAAATGAGGGTATTTCCCTCATTTCTCTCTTCTTTTTCTCTCTCTCAAAACCCTATTTCTGGATTTCTGCCCCCACCACCATTTTCAAGCTTCAAATCCACATATCTCACTTATTTCTCAACGAAATTGAGGGATTCTTGAACCTAAACGAAGATCTTAACCTCCTCTACACGAAAGTACAACCAATATAAGCCAAACTCCACTGAAATCCGAGGTATGAGGCTGTGAAAGTTCCGAAAGATTAGGGTTTTAAACCCTTGATCGGCCTCCCAACCCTAAACCGGTTCAAAACCCTACCATGTGAATCCCACATCTTCGAAACAAGTCCCCACACACGCGACCATCATGGGGCCTGGCCTAACATGGAGATGGGTGCTGGTGGTGCGGCTGGCAACAGCCACCCGAATGTCAAGAGCTGAATGGCTCACCCTTACTAGGGTTCGGCCGAAGGAGACATGGCCGAATGAGCCACATTCGGCCTAGCCTCATACGCCCATCCCCATTCGATCGAGTAACCTCATTCGACCAAGCTCAATCGGGAAAGACCCTCATTCGGCCTAAGGGCCATTCGCCAGGCTGCTTTCATTCGGTTGAAAGCCATACGCACCCCATTCGGCTGCAGTCTTGTTCGAGCATCAAGAGCCATTCGGTCAAGACCTCTTTCGGTCGTGACCAGCTGCATGGAACCCCATTCGACCACCTTCATTCGCCCAGACACATGCATTTGACCGAAAGATTTCATTCGGCCCACAGTGGACAATCGGCCCAAGCACAACCTCAATCGGCCCAGACCCCACCTATTCGGCCCATGACTCCCTCATTTGGTCCATGAGTTGTTTCGGCCCATGGTGTTTCAATTAGCCCAAATTTCATTTGGCCCATTATATTAATTCGGCCCACAATATGAGATATACAAACTAGCATGTTGAACCGATTAAAGATTGGGTAACAGGCATGGGAGAATTGGACCAACACTACAAAGGTGGTGATGGGGTTGATTAAGTGTAATTAACCACACCTAAGCCAATAAGTTTTACAAAGATTGTTGCTTAATTTATTTTAATTAAGGAACAACCAATTCAAATTCAATAATGATCACATGTCAATCTTAAACCATAAAACTAAGTTTTCGTAGGATGGGTTACAAAAATTCAAACAATACTAGTAACCAACATATTGTGTAAAAGTGTTGAAAGTTCAAGAAATGGGCTAAGGCAAGTGAAACATAAAATCAAAACATCATATACTAAGCTTAATTTAAAGTAATTAAGGGCGTGTAAGATCTGTGACCAACGAGCAATGGGTCGAATGATGACCGAGACTTACGTGTGTTAGCCAACACACCAACACACACACAAACACACACTCAAGGACTCATACTTATAAGTTTCCAACAACGTGAAATCAAATACAGGATCGTGAAAACACAACAAGTACAATCAAGAGCGTGTGCATTCGTTGTTTAAGCTAAGTCAACCACTTCAAACATAAGGTGAGTTCATACGCCCCTTTTCTAATCATTAACTGATTTTAAACTCTCGGGGCTGAGAAACATGCTTACTTTTAATTATTTAAAAGTTTATGTTTAACATATTGCTTATACTTTGATTAGTTAATATTGTATGATTTATTATCATTTATCATTGTATGCATGCTTGTATGATCATGATATGACAGGATCAACTAAGATGAATATGATAATATAAATTCATAACTCATCAACACAATAGAATAACATAGTTGCAAGATTAAATCTTACAACACTTAGTTATTCTTACAAGAACGAACATTTAATTAATCACTGTTGAACAGGATGACAAGAACAAAACACATGAATGATATGAAGATAACACATCTTCCTAACATCATTCAATACTAGAGTTAACTAAGTGTAATAAGACAAGTGCCTATAACACTTAGTTTACAACTCAGCACATATTACAAGAGAACATGGAACAAGAATCATCCACCACCTGAGTCGACTAAGTGTAGTAAGACTAGTTCTTACCACAGATTAGTGACAACATGGTGACTATATGGAATAACAGGAATGATAATCATGATAATGTAACTTCATGATAACAATATCATTCACACAACAATTAACATAACGTAATTAGACAAGTTCTTATTTAACCTTGTTAACAACAACGAGAACATACAACATTGGGAACAAATAACACTGATGAACACGCAATACAATTGATTACTATTGAACTGTATGCATTATATCATTTCAATCATGTGCCATGTACTTATGTTGATCATTGTAAGCCCCTTATAATTCGCCGACCAGTTAGTTTGACGTGACTAAACCGACGATAGCATAGTGGTACCATAGGTTTGACAAACCTCTAGCTTGTAGGGCTAGTATGTTGATCGTATTGATTTATTCGCCGGTAACGTACGACCGGTGACAGGGCGACTTCAAGTCAGGGTCTGGAAAGCGACACATGGTGATATTAATCTGCAGTGAAATTATAATTAATCCATCGTTATCCGTTGACAAGTAGACTGAGGAATTTATTTTCTCTCATGTCATATTGCTAGTAACCGTTTCGATGAGGCCTATGGTAATACGAGGTGTTAGAGGTAAATTGGATGCATTGTAATCTGATTACGTGAGGATTGCAATGGATTCCTTTTTGGCTCTATGCACTTTAAGTTGAGAACAAATAACAATTGGTTAACTAACACTCTTAATATTTAAAAGTGATTAACAGTTAACCCTACAAGTAATAGAATAATATAAGGATCAGATTAAATTAATATAATATCCTTAGTACATAAAAGGGTTATCAATACTACGGTTTGATAACTAAAACCCTATTAATATATTATTCTACACATGATGTTCAGGTGATTAACAAACGAGCTGAACAGGTGAAATGGAAATGGATATCGATAGTTGTATTGCTGGTAGTGTGGAGTTCTAGTAGTTATGTGATGGGATGTTGGCTGGGGCTTGGTTCCCCTACATATGCCCTATATATAAGCATAACTACTAGGATGAGATATTATTTGTAAATATAACTATTGAGAAGCCATTGGGTGAAACGGGTGAATAGAACAACATACAAGTAACAGATATGACATTGTGATTGTGCATGTGAACAAATCAAGGTTTTCAATTATCACACTTATGAACCACCAACCTAGTGTTGACTTTGTTTAAATGCATGTTTTCTCAGGTGACGAATAGGTGTAGTTGCCTACATTCGAGAACTAAGCTAGTGGACTCTTAGAAGACTTAGCTTTATTTTGTGTTGCATACTTTTGGGATGGCAAAACTACGAATCATATTTTGTATATCTTGTACAGTTACAAGATAGAAACCACAATGATTCATTTGTAGAATTACTTAGTTAAATTATGAGCATGACTATGTAATTTAACTTTGTAATTCTGTATTGCTATCATTTTAGCATTTCTCATTTATATCTCATGTGTTATGCAAACAATCTGATCATTTTGATTATCACAACGATATCGCGCCCCAGGAACCTTCCGTCCGGCGGGAAAGTCGATCCAGCCCGCCGGCTCGGGGTGTGACAATCTTCAACCTCCTGGTTGATTGCAAGTTCGCCAACATGTCCGAACCTTGAATATTTTAGTTTTTGATGGTTCAAATCTAATTTTTAACAAGTTTTGAGCGTGTTACTAGAGTTAATGCTCGTGTTTTGACCAAATCGAAAATTGTGTCTTAGATTTACCTTGTTTGAGCATAAAGATGATGAATTGAACATGGATCACGTGTAAGAATGGCGAAGATTGTCTTCTCCAGCCACAAAGATGGCTAATATTGATGAGTTTTAGAGAGAGAAAGTGAGAAAAAAATGAGTTTTTAGAGAGAGGTGGTAAAGTGTAAGATTGAGAGAAATGGGAGAGAGTTTGCTTTTATAGTGTGCTCGCGTGTCCATGTCTGTGTTTAGGGTCAAGCCCAAAACTTTCCTAATGTATCGAAATCAGTTTATGAATAGGGCATACATAGTGTTAAGCCCAACCGCCAGCCCACCACTTACTCGAGACATTACGATCGTGTCATTACTTAATGTTAAGCCGTAATCCTGCTTCTAAATCCTATGTCCTAAACACATGATTACACTGTAGTTATTGACCATTTGAAGTTTTATGTTGTCCTTGATTATGTTGTTACAACGATAATATAAACAATGACTTAAATACATTAATTTACTGTTTATGTGCTTTAACTAATGCATTGTTTTTACAAATGTACTATATAAACAATGAATTAAATACAGTAATTTACTGTTTATGTGGTTTAACTAATGTTGTTTTTACAATTGTACTGTAGGTGTTTTTGAATATCATGTGCTCATTTATGTTCACCGTTTACAATTGAATTTGTTTATAGATGTTATGTAATGGGTTTTTCGGTTTTTTTGGATTGTGTTATTTGGATTTGAAAAGTTTGAGTCTATCCGAAACCCGACCCGATCTGAATTGGAGATTATCCTATTTGATTCGAATCTATCTGAATTAGGATTCTAATCATATTTGAATAAATCCTAATCATCCGAATATATCCAATTAAACCGAATTGAACCAAATAGAAAATTTTCTAATTTTTGACCTTTTTTTCATAATTTTTGGTTCCTGACCGATCAAACTACTGATGTTGGCTTCAGCTTCTCCCTTAAGAACTCAAGCATGTGTTGACAACATTATTAGATGTGGCAATTTAACCAGGTGAAGCAGATCTCGGTCTTATTATGAAAATCATATCTAAACTCATGCAAGCAAACTTTCATTTGATTTGATTTTCGTAACAAACCTCAGGCAGCAGCAGCAACAGAAGGCAACCTACAGATCACAGGCGGCGACTGTTTGGATGATGGTCGATAGGCAATTGGGAGGCGGCAACGAAAAGAGGCAACTTGCTTCTTCTTCGATGGCCGATGGGTGATGGTGTCTGGACATCGTGCTTGTGGAAAATGTTGCTGGTTTGTGAATTTAGCATATCAATGATATGTCAAATGGTCGATGGCTTTTGTTTTGGAAGGAAGTCTGGAATCTGGAAGATGGGCTATCCATTGTTTCTTGGGTTTAATAAGGTGCTAAAAGCCTGAAACCTGAAATGTTTATTTGCCAATAGCCTGATTTTTAAACCTTAATATCCGAATCCAACCTGTTGAAGCCAAAATCCCCACCGTGAGCTGTAAGGGACTCGGTTGCAACGTGAAGAGGGGTAATCCTCCGGCTCAGATTCGTGTGTCGTCATCATCATCATGGCCCCTCGTGCATGTGTGCAAACAATGCAGGGGGGTTGTTAAAATAGTTTTTGTGTGAGTGTAAGGAGGTTACAGAAATGTTTCTTCTAGAGAGTGCATGGAGTTATCCCTGTAGAGAAAATCCTCTCATTTGGAGGAGCTTATTTTCTGTGGAACTCTCCCTCTTTTGGTGAGGAGCCCCCTTATTTATAAGGGGGTTTTGGGCTTTTATTAACATCGTCTTTCATCATAATGGGCATACTAAGATTGGGCTTTCCCATTCAAGGGGTTAGGCCAACATGTCCCCCAGTCTAGTACAATATAGTTCAAACTATGTTTTGCTAGACTTATCCAATCCATTGTCCTTGATGTGTTTTCTTGTTTAGTGTTTTGAACAACAATGCTTGACATTAAACGATATATGATCTTTATGACCACGTCTTTCCTCTTATGCTTCAATATTGAGTGAGTGATACGATGGTTTATCAGTAGTTTTTCACATCCACCATGGGGGTTAATTCATGTAGTTGCCAAGATTCGATGGTTCCTCAAATTCTGTGAGAATAGCGTATAATGAGTTTGTTCTTTCTATTGTGATCATCTTGTTAGAATGAATCCATCGGCGACTATATTCATGCTTGTTATGAGGAAGTTTTACTGTGGCTGATAGAAGGGCTTTGATACCTCAAGCGATATTTTATATGTACCTGAATCTCGCGGTCATATTCCATCTTGTAGATATGTGGTTCTTGGGATTGCTTATCCATTAATAATTAGCGTGGAATTCATCTAGTTTGTGAAAATATCTAGGTTTCCCCAACATGTATAACATAGGCATCCAGTCATAGTTCAGACTCGTGGTCCAAATTGAGCAATAAATAGTCTCTTGAACTCTACCCTTGAGTTTACTGTGAGAGGTATATGTTGAATTTTCTGGCTAACAGAGTCCTTTAGTTTGATTGAGCCCTCAGATAGAGCTCGAGTAATATAGACGACAACATGTGTGGTTACTCTTAGTAAGTGATAAATCATGTTGTAACATCATTGTATTTCAGGTGGTCCGTACAAGTTTGATTGTACTATAAAGCCTGAAATGATAATTGATAATTACTATGAATTATTTGTTTATATTATCACTGGTATACACTATTGAGAACGTATATTGTCACAGTAAGCATAAACCCTGTGAAGTTTAGTTTGTAACACAACTAAACAGAACCAGAGAATCTATTTCAGTTACATTTCAGATGATATGGACTATTGGTTTGGAATGGAAAGGAATTAGGAGTTGGTTATTGTTTTGGTTACTAAACATAGTCAAGGACACATGGTCATGGTTTATCGAAATAGCGGTGAGACGGTGGCTATGGAGGTTGCGACCTACCCCTACATATGCCCTATACATATGCATATTTCGGTCTATCACGGATGTGTCAGTGATATGGTTTAGTGGAATTTGGATTGGGAAATTATAATATTCAAGATAATCAAATAATGGAAGCATTATTAAAGATAAACACGCGTTGGTGAGGTTACGATTATAATTTAAACGCGAATGTTATTTCAGAGATATTAACTTAATAATGTATTCGCGTGAGTGACGATTCACACGAATATAATTATTGGGAATAATATCCTAAAACGATATTCCATAAATCGTAAATCGAATCGAAATACGATACAAGCGTTGGATTCGAAAAGGTGACGATGTTTACAAATACGTACGCAAGTAACGCGTTTCGACGAGATAACGAAATAATATATAACGATATTAAAATAAGAAAAAGAATTTAAAAACGTTTATTAGGAATCAAAACTTAAGAAGTATACGAACGAATCGTTTTACTTAATAAATGATTTAACGAAGTTAAACGAAATATTTTTACGAAACAATTTTATTTAAAATCATTTTATTAAACGAAGCATGAGTATTCAAATGTTTTACGTTTTAAATGCGTTATACGATAAAAACCGAGCATCTAATTATTTTTAACGCATATTAAACGAGACCGAGCATGCGGGTACGATACGGGGTATAAGAACGAAGAAACACTCCTTCTTCTTCATTTTCTCAAGAACTTTCTCTCACTAAATCACCAAACCCGTCACCACTCTCTCTGTACCTTCTCTCTAGCTTTTTTCGCTCGTTACCCAACGAATTCGCGAGATCTTGGTGCCAAAAAGTTCGTGAGATCGAGGAGAACAAGAACCCACGAAGAAATCCTGCATTTGGTCGACATTTAGAGGTAAATATTGTGTTTTACTTTCGGTTTCTCACTTTAAAAGGGTCGTTTGCATTATTCTTGTTTGTGAGTCAATTTAACCAAGCTCTAA
This sequence comes from Mikania micrantha, assembly GCA_009363875.1. NCBI lineage: Eukaryota > Viridiplantae > Streptophyta > Magnoliopsida > Asterales > Asteraceae > Mikania > Mikania micrantha. The sequence goes on from CM018686.1 coordinate 234,243, forward strand.
ACCCTCAAACGAACCTGTATAAGCTGGAAACAAAGTGTACAGTGGGTCTATAACGAATTCAGGTCGAAGATGATGATGATGCAGCTAGGTTCGTGACAGCAAGGAGGCGGCCGAACCTCCTTTAAGCTGAAAAGAAGAAGAGCCGAACCTCAGGCTTCTTCTTGACCTAGCCGAACCTCCATCTAGCCTAGCCGAACCTGGAATCTTTCTGGATTAGCCGAACCCTCCATTGTTCAGCGAACCTGCATGGGAAGAACCCTAACTGGGCGAACCCTGGCATACCTCATTGAGCCATACGAACCTTGTCACACCCCGGGCCGGCGGGAACGGATCGGGTTTTCCCGTCGAGCGGAAGGTTCCCGGGGCGCGATATCTTGAATGATAATCGAAATGATCAGATTGTTTACATGGCACATGATGTATAATGAGAAATGCTAATCATGACATATAATATAGAATTACAAAGTTAAATTACACAGTACGTGTTCATAATTTAACTAAGTAAATCTAATCCAAAAAGAATCGTGTAGTTCTATCTTGTAGCTGTACAAGATATGCAAAATAGATTCACGAATGCCATCAAAATGTATGCATCCAAAAGTAAGTTAGGTCTTCTAAAAGTCCTCTAGCTTAAACACTGATGCTTGTTAACTAAACATGTCCGTCACCTGAGAAAACATGCATTTAAAACAAAGTCAACACTGGGTTGGTGAGTTCATAAATTTAGTAATTGAGAACCATTGAATTCTTGTCAATCATCTTCACAGTGTTTCACACAAGTTGTATTGTTAATTGAATCCCATGTTTCACACAATGTCCTCTCCATGATTGGATGTACAGATAATGCCTCATCCAGTCAAGCATGCTTATATATAGGGGCATACGAAAGGGTCAAGCCCAGACGCCACCCCACCACATGCTTAACTGTAATACAATGATGGATACCCATTTCCTTTCACCCATGATTTTCCCGGTATGTTGATCAATAATGAAAGAGAGATAGAGACGGAATTATCTCTGTTAACCATTCCTTAAGGAACAACCGGCGTGTAAAAGAACTCAATGAATAAAGTAAGAGATGTAATCATCTCTGTTAACTAATCCTTACGGATTAGTCGGCGTGTAAAGTAAACCAATAATTGAATAAAGAGACATCATATATCTGTTAGCTATTCCTTACGGATTAGCTCGGCATGTAATATAACCCAAATGAACAAGTAAGAAACGAAATCGTTTCTGTTAGCTATTCCTTACGGATTAGCCCGGCATGTAAGATATCATACTCGATATCTAGAGCGAAACTTAATAGTTTCTGTAACTAATCATTACTGATTAGTCTGGCGTGTAAAATACCCAAACAATTGAATAAAGAAACATAATAGTCTCTGTTAGCTATTCCTTACGGATTAGCCTGGCATGTAAGATATCATACTCGATATCTAGAGCGAAACTTAATAGTTTCTGTGACTGTCAGTACTAACTAGTCCGGTGTGTAAGATATCATACTCGATACCTAGATAGGAACATAATAGTCCCAGTAGCTGTCACTCATATCCAGCCCGGTGTGTAAAGTGTCCTACTCACGATTCCTCGTTAGAAACGTAATAGTCTCAGTAGCTGTCATTTCTGATCAGCCCGGTGTGTAAGATATCCTCCCACGATATCTATTGAAATGGACTCGTTTCCTAGATTTTAAGCATGATATTAATTTGATTGATAGCACCTCTCGTGCCCGGTGTGATGTCGTTTAATTACCCCAAAGTTTTAATGATTAAAGGTAGTGATCACTTGACTGATCTATGGTTGTGTAACCGACATCCTCTGACGGTTATAAGATGTGCTCTAAATAGAGTCTTAGTAAGTAATGATGGTATGTATGGGAAATGCCATCCCAAAAGCGTGTGCATGCGATATCATCCTCGATAACACAAGTAAATGTCTCAACTGTTATCTCGTGTTGAGTGTTCTTACTAACTTAAACAGGGTGTTATAAGAACATGGCTTATACCCGATATTAGTAATGTGTGAATGATCCTGTTATCATGAAGTTACCTTATCATGATGATCATTCTTGTCATTATTAATTGTTATTGGCATGTTATCCCATGGTTTTTCCCCGTTGTTCTATCGTGTAAGAATAATGAAAAGCTGTAAGATATATTCTTAACAACTTATATTATCCTAGTGCATACATGTGTCAAGAAGCTATAGTGGTATATATCTTCCTAACTATTTCAGGTATGATATAATGAACAAGCACGCATGTAATGATAAACGATAATAAAGACAAGCAATTATTATCTAAATCATGATATAAGCAATATATTAAAATGAACTTTTAAATAATTAAAAGTTTAGCATGTTTCTCAGCCCCGAGCTTTGAAATCAGAAAAGATTAGAAAAGGGGCATATGAACTCACCTTGTAGTTGCAGGGTTGACTTAGCTTAAAAGAATGAAGAATACACGCGCTCTTGATTGGACTTGTTGTTGATTTCACAATCCTGTATTGATTTCATGTTGTTGTAATTTATAAGTATAAGTTGTAGTGACCAATGTACGGGTGTGGGAGTGTTAGCCCTAAGTTAGTCATTATCTCTTTGTCTCGATCCTCATTCGGCCCCGGTTCCCTTATTATAATTTATTGATACAAATTTCCGTATGTTGTATGTTTAGCTTTTCCCACTTTTGAAATCTCAAGGACTCGTCATTGTGTGTTGATAAACTCTTTAGGATTATGAAATTTCTATAATGTATTTAAAATAAGTCTAGCATATGTTCTATGTAACCCTTTTAGCATCATTATATGCTATAACATAGTTTTTATTTGTTAGATGCGAATGTAGCAACATATTGCCACCTTTTGTATTAAAACCACCATAATTAAACAATTCCCATGTATGGTTTTAATAACTTTATTTTTAAATGTGTGCTCACCATGTTAGTGTTATGGGCCGAAATGTTGGATCATAGACCAAATAATTTAAGTGGCCCGAAGTGTACAAAGTTTCGGGCCGGTTGATGTCGTTGGGCTGATTCACACGTATTGGGCCTAAGCCCATGGGTTTAGGCCGGTTGGGCCACTGTGTTGGGCTAAAGAAAATGGTTGATTTGGGCCTAATCGAAACAGCATGCTCGCCAAGGTTAAAAATCTGTTGGTCCAAAAGAAAAGCTATTGGGCTACTCGGTTGATATTGGGCCTGTTGTCAAGGATGTGCTGTTGGGCCAAGGGATTAGGTGGCCTTCAAGTTATGGCATGGGCCGGCTGAATTTTGGGCTTCACGAAGGGGTTGGGCCAGCATAACTAAGTTGGGCCGAAACAATTGTTCACATGGCCGACCAAAAGAAAAGCGAGACAAGCTGCTCCACTTTCCAGCGAACCATTGTGTGGTGTGGGGTGAAGGTTCGGCCATCTCAGTCACAGGTTCGTCATCCAACTGGTGGGTTCGTCACATTCAATGGTTCGACTGTTAAATCTTGAACCGAGGGTTCGTCTGTTTGGCTTCAGCAAGAAGGTTCGGTGATGAAGTAGGTTCATGATGAAGAGTTTCGGCCATGCAAGGTTCGCCTCCCATCCCGGTTCGTGAGCAAGAAAGGTTCGGTGATGGTGCTGAAGATTCGGTCCAGATGGTGAAGGGTTCGGCTGTGTGGGTTTGCAAACCTTGCACGGGTTCGTCCCAGTACATCGGTGGCAGCAAGGTTCGGGTTCCCCCAACCCTACGCGAACCTGTAACTCCCTCTTCCCCATCATTCTCGATCATCTGGACACTATGGTGGTTCACGCATTGTGGTGCATCAAACAGAGTTGTCGAGTTGTGTGGTTTAAACAAGACGAATGGTTTTCCGGTTGTCTAAGTGGATCGAACAAAACACACACCAAAACCCTACTTTTCACGCTCTTCTTGACTCATACCTCGAGATTCAGTTTGCAAACCTTCAGATCCGTTGTACTTTCTTGTAGAGCTCGTCAAGGGCTTCGCGTGGGCGCAAGAATCATCGAAATGGTTAAGAAACAAGGAAGATATGGTGGGTTGAAGCTTGAAGGTGGTGGTGAGTTATGGATTCCGAAAATTTGAAGCTAGTGAGAGGAAGATGATGGTGAAAATGAAAAAGTAGCCTTATTTAGTCTTTAAATACCCCCGGGGTATTCGGTTTCATTTCGGTTGCTCGGTTCGCGATTCCGTCGCGTTTCCGGAAATTTTACGCGTAATTCTTATGCTTTAAATAAAAAGGTTGTTATTTTATTTATTTGATGAGTTTCAAAAATGTAAAATGTTTAACATTTTATTTTTATTAAATTATTTTCGTTCGGGTCGTGTTTCGTTATCGTTTCGTCAGATCGCGTCACTTACGCGCGTCTTCGTACATAGGGCTAACTGTACGAACACAATCGTACGTTTCACTTTCTAATTTGGTATTCTACTTATCAGTTATCGTTCAGAATGTTAAACTCACAGATATGTTTGTGTGAATCGTCACCCACGCAAACACGCTGTCAGTTTATTATTCTTAAAACGACACTACAATATGATTTGAATTGTGTTTCCTCGCTGTCGGACTCAACTACACCTCCTGTTATCACATTGAATTGCCGGTCATCTGATTCCTGTCATCTATGGATATCAGATCGCAACCGATTTGTTATTGTTAATCGATTGAACACTGTTGTTTCTCTTGCGTTGTTGTAATTACTGTATTTAAGTTTTCACTTAAACACATACAACTGTTTACGTACTGTATTTACACACAGTAAAAGGTGAAAGTACACACACCATACGGACTTGCCGGACGGTTTGGTACTAGTTGTCACAAACCTTTCACCACGAACCCTAGTTGGCCAAACCTTCTGCCAACAGGGAACCCATGAACCTAGACTTCTTAAAACACCCTTGTGAGCAGCGAACCTTAAGGGAGCCGAATCTTGGATTGGGCGAACCATTTCATGTGGCCGAACCCATTATCCAGCGAACCCATGGTAGCTGAAACATGAGGACCACGAACCTTCTCTTTATGGCTGAACCCTGCGAACCCCAGCCGAACCCTAATAAGAGCAGCGAAACCTAAGCCATGAACAATGGTGTAACCGAACCTAAAGGTTCGCTGGTTTCTAGGGTTGTTGATCATGAACTTGTTTGGGGAAATAAGAGAATGGGTACGGGAGCACATGTAATTTGAGATAAATGCAAAAGCACGTGTTAGGGTATATTCATGCATGCATGGGCAAAAATCTCAGTTGTCACTTTTTCCTAATAAACATAAGTTTTAAATTATGGACTTTGTGTGAATTAATTAACGTATGAAAATAACATGAGATTTGTTTCTTAAACTTGACCAAATATGACAATTTAAAATATATAGGTTAACTAGCCTTAACAATGCATGCATGCAACCATGAATATATATATACATGTGTATAAGGTTTATCACCTCTAGAACATGTATAACCTTTACACTCTCGCTAAACCATTATAAGTGGATTGGTTAAACTAATTAATATTAAATCAATCTTTTATAATGAGGATAGGAAACCTAAATGGTTATCACTATAACTTAGGTAATTAACCTAAGTAATTCGTACACATAATGATTTGAGAACAAACGAATATGAAAACTAAATAATGAACACACTTAGATACTTATGAATATGAATCACACTATAATTACAAATTATTGAGTTGCTTCAGATTTCATATACGCGAGCGCGCATTCTACGAAAACACTGATTCTAAGGACTCAGGTGATTCTCATAACCTCCCTTTTAAACTATTTTGTTTTTAAACCCGGAGGTGAAACATGTATAGCAGTTTATATATTATTTTGATAACACATGGTTGACACCTGGTTTATCATTATGATTTTCATATTATTGGATTATCTTTATTCCATGAGTCGTTGCTGTTGACTTAGGTCATCCGCAATGATTGAATGTATTGTCACGTGGATTGCCACAACTCCATGAGTCATTGTCTTGACTTCGCTCATCCTCAATGATTGCATGTATTGTCTCTTGGATTATCACAGCTCCATGAGTCGTTGCTGTTGACTTCGGTCATTCGCAATGATTGCATGTATTGTCACGTGGATTACCACACTTCCGTGTGTCGTTGTCATTGACCTTGGTCATTCACAATGATGCATGTATTGTCACTTATACTAATTGCCGATATTGACGATTGAGATTGGTTGAATGTATATGTGATTGACTATCTATGATTATTTGAAATATGTGACTGTGTGTTTGTAATTGTGTGTTGTGTTATGTGTTGGATTATCTCGCAGGTGCTCATGTGGATTTTCACAGGAAACTATAAACTTTTATAATCATTTTGTAAAACATTTTTAAATATAAAAACTTATGATTACTCACCAACTACTTCGTAGTTGACACTTGATTTTTCTACATGTTTCAGGGAACGATGAGAAGTAAGTAGGGCAGGATAGCCTACCTCTTTTGGACATCATCACATAGGATTCTTGAACATAGCTAAAATAACTGAAATTCTGAAGACTAGAATTTAGTTAGATTAGTTAGATAGCTAAATCTTTTGTGTATTTGATGTAACTAGCTCATGATGAACATGATTTTTGATGTAATTAATTTGGTTGATTATTTGATATGTGATGATTTAATTAGATGCCCACGAGCTTATTGTAACATCAGTGCCGGAACCGTCACCGGAACAGTGATCGTAACAGTGCGTGAACAGTAACCAGGTACAATTTTCATGTAATTCAGTGTATTTCATGTTCATATCAAACCTTAGTATCATTTCATGCTAACAAAACAGTGAATTCACAGTCATTTCAGAGAAATCAGTTCAGAACAATGGTTCTTGAGTCGGATCATTATCTGGCAACACAAAATCATCATGTGATTTACTTGTTAGGATTTTATTATGTATAAACGTATGTGAGGCCTTACAGGACAAAACAACACGAATATCGTTAAGTGAATGCTAAACCGACAGATTATTCGTATAGGTGACGATCTGTACGAATAAATCTAAAAGTTTAACGTTCTGAATGATATTCGATAATTAGAAAACAATATTGAAAAGTGTAGTTATCGTCGTATTTGATTCGAACAAATACGCGCGATGACCGCGCGATTCGATTTAAACGCTAAATAAATATTTTGTAAATTAAATAATTAAAAGATATTTAGTTAATTTATTAGGAATCACAACCTAAAATAATTTTATGATTCTATTTTAAAACCGAGTCGTTTCGTTACAAAAACGACGCGAAAACGACGTTTCTACGCGAAACCACGCGAAACCGAACGAACCCAAACGAAACCGGGTATTTCCCCCACATTTATTGTGGCATTTAATGCTACAACAAACACCACCAACCAGAAAAATCCCCCCATTTTCGTTCATCTTCTCCACCCCCACTCTCTCTCTAAAAACTCACAACTTCTCACTAAGATTTCTCACTTGAATCTTCACCATTTCGTGTGTTCTTGGTGTCAAAATCACCACCATTACATGTAGATCAAGGAAGTACAACAGATCGGGTTTGAATCCGTCAAAAATCGTGGTAAAGATCATTTCTTTGTTTCGGTTTTAGGGTTTCAAAACCCTAGAACGAACCCATCCTTTTAGTCGGTTAAACCCACTTAAAGTTAAGGAAAAACACTCAACAACACCACCAAGTGAAGTAGGAAAATGTTTTAGTTCAAACCATCTCAGATTTGGTCGAACTCCATGGTTGCACCCTGAAAAACTCGATGGGCCGAATGTCTTCCTCCAGCTCGCCGAATGAAGTGGGGCGAAGTAGTCTATTCGGCGAATGGCTACTCTTTCATCGAAGGACCCTATTCGATCAGTACCTATTCGGCGAATGGACTAGTGGAGTATGAGACTCATTCGTCCAACCTCATACGGTCCAGCTCATTCGGTCTTTATTCATTCGACAACCCCCATTCGACCGGCACCCCTTATTCGACCATGACACTCATTCGAACCATGTCTCATTCGCTCAAAGTATCATTCGACCCTCATTCCCATTCGGCCGTTTAAGCACCAGTCATTCGATCGACCATACTTCTTTCGGCCAGAGTCATTCGACTCAACCCATTCGGCTGGGATATGGTCGGGTTACTTCACTCCTTGGGCTGAACCACACCCCAACCAGCCATGCACAATCAAAGAGCCACCTTAGCATGCATGAATAATGTGTCGGCATGGGAGAATATTAGGGTTTTTCCCATTTCCATGCAATATAAGTTGAGTTGAAATGGTCTCATCATGGGTTAGTAAATCAAGTAATAATCATAGTAACAACGAGGGTTAAACTAAAGTTCATTTAAATAATCGTGAGAGTTAAAGTTAAAAATCTAAACTCATTGACCTTAAGAAATAGTTTTCTTAAATCATGTGATCAAACAATGAAGGTTATCAATACCTTGGAAGTTAAAACCTTTGAAAAGTCATGATGTTATCTAAATATAGGGTAAGAGTGTTAATTTATTCATTAACACCGGAATCCTAGGAAAATCAATGGGAAACCCAAAGTCTATTGCTGGGCCCGAAGTTGGCCCATTGGGCTAAATCAAGGCCCAACATGTAAAAGTTCAAACTCTTTAAACCATATATGTGTTAATAAAAGAAATTAATGGGTAAACTCTTTCAAACTAAAATAAAGGATTTTTATAATTAAATGTTCATATTAAAATGGGCTAATTTAAAACAATGATTAAATACTTACAACTAATAAAGTGGGATATGGATCAATCATGGGTGATAAGTAGTTAGATAGAAAGAATTTTAGAAACATTAGTAATCTAAGACACTTAGTTGCACATCGAGACCAAACCCTAGTTACGGCGTCTGTTATAAGTACTTATCGTATTCGAATTCTCTTAAAACAAATCAGGTACTCAAGATACTTAGGCTACAACAACGAGCGCGCATTTTGTGGTAATTCTATACAAAGCAACACAGGTGAGTTCATTGCCCCTTTTCTAAACATTTCTGTTTTTTAAACGCGGGGCTGAGAAGCATGCGTAAACTGTTTTATTTAAACTGTTTATTTAAATGCTTTTATTTATTATATGTTTTTACATATATATGTTGTTGATACTCCTGGACTCCTGTCTAGGAAATTATTGAACAGATCAAGTTATCAAATAAAATTTATGTACTCTTATGAGTAATATCTTAAATTTAAATCTTAAATAAACCCTTAGTCCATCAAGTTCAAATTCAAGAACCTAAACTCAAAGTGAAATCAAATGAACAAAATCAATATATCATATTCAAGGGAATCATAACTCAGTGTGTGATCTGAGACCCAAGAATCATAATCAAATCAACTATCATTGAAAATCATGGGAATTCAAAGAATCAAGAATCATGAGACTCAGGAAATCAGGAATCATAAATGTGTGTGTATCATTGAAATAATGAAATCATTATGATCTAATGAACTCATTAATACTCAAGTCAAGGTGGATGTCAGTTGTATATGGAATCAAGACCACGTGTAACACACATATAAAGTCCCACTCAGACGCAGAAGACCTTCGGGTCAGGCTGTAATGGGCAATAACATGAACGATCAAATGAAATCAATATCAAAGTCAAAATCATGAGAATCAAGAGATCAAGAATCACAGGATATCCTTAAAGTCCCACTCAGATGCAGAAGACCATTGGGTCAGGCTGTAACGGGCAAAACATTAAAGTCCCACCCAGATGCAGAAGACCATTGGGTCAAGCTGTAACGGGCAAATCATTAAAATCCCGCTCAGTTCAGGTGTACTCCTTGTGAGTTATGCCTGACATGGGTCACGTGTGAGAGGTTACAACTTGGACAACCACCAACAACTAAGTCTAACTGATTGAGTAAAATCATACCCAATCATCATGTCTTAGTTGTATTTAAATGTTTTATTTAATTAATAAATTAAATATTTGACATTTTACTATTATCACTGTCTTTTTGGGAAATCATATATCTATGAGGAACCCAATAAATCGAAGGCATATCAGATTTCAATATCATGATCTAAATCAGAGGTGTTGGGTAAAAATGCTTAATTATCATTAACAACAGTGTCATATACATATTAGTATGTGGTGGGATAGAGTCTGGGCTTGACCCTTTCGTGATTCCCTATATATAAGCATACCGATGTGGATATTACATGTGGAGTTAATGAGGTTAGGGTCTTTACCAAAAGAGGTTTTCAAATCATTATCAAGTCATTTTCAAATCATTATCAAGTCATTTTCAAATCATTATCAAGTCATTTTCAAATCATTATCATACCATTTCCAAATCATTCTCAAATACTAAACTATATGAACTCACCAACCATGTGTTGACTTGATCTTTTTGCATGACTTCTCAGGTGACGAACAGGTCAACTAAGGAGTTATTCCTTTCGTACTAGGACTTCAGATAGAAGGCTTAGCTTTTGGACCTGCATTATTTTTGAAGACATCATTATGCAAATTATTTTGTATATCTTGTGTAAATACAAGATAGAAATACATGATGTTAATGGTAGATTTACATTGTTAAATTATAAACAATACTGATGTAATTTAACTTTGTAATTCTATTATGTTTAGCATTTCTCATTTGTATCATGTGTAATGTAAACAATCTGATCATCACGATTATCACTCACGATATCGCGCCCCGGGAACTTTCCGCCCGACGGGACAACCGATCCTATCCCGCCGGCTCGGGGTGTGACAGATTGGTATCAGAGCCATGGTTATAGAGAAATATAGGTCATTTATTTAAACGGTTTGGCCTAGACTATAACCTAGGGACCCTGCATGTAGAGAAGCTAAGATTTAAGACTTTGTTGCATTATGTCTTCTGCATTCGATCATTGCACTAACCAATATTATTTTGGTTATGATCAGAATGCCGCCGCGAAGACAGACTCCCTCGTTACCACCTCTAGACTTGGCTCCACACTCCTCAATGCCATCACCAAACGACTCACCACCGCCACCTCCTCCACCGCCTCCACCTCCTCCTCCACTGATCACCGAGGCATCAGGTTCAGGAACAACACCTATACTGGATCCTACTACTATAGCGTTGGTGACTCTACTGAGCAGTCAGATGACCAGCCAAATGAAGGAAGCGATACCGGAGATGTTCAACCTTCTCCGTAATGAGATGAACAACACTGGCAACTCATCTGGAGAAGCCAGTGGGAATACTGGTGGTACCTCACACTACTCCTACAAGTCCTTCGTAGGATGTAAGCCGCCTAGCTTTAGCGGATCTGATGGGGCCGTTGGATTAATCCAATGGATTGAAAAGATTGAGGCTACTCTGGACCTCTGCAGCTGTCCAGAGCACCATAAAGTCCGCTACTCTGCTGGAACATTCAACAAGCGGGCTCTGACCTGGTGGAATGGTCAGATCAACGTCCGAGGAAGAGAAGAAGCCATGGCCATGCCATGGGAAGATTTTAAGACTCTGCTAAGGACCGAATTCTGCCCAAAGAATGAACTGCAAAAGCTGGAGGTTGAACTGTCCAACCATGTGATGAAAGGGGCAGATCATATGGGGTATACTACTCGTTACCACGAGTTAGTTGCTTTGGTGCCCGACATGGTACCTACTTTGGAGAAGAGGATTGATAGATATGTAGGTGGACTTCCCGCCTGCATTCAGGGCATGGTTGTTTCAGCCAACCCTACCACTGTTGAATCTGCAGTGAGACTGTCTGGAAAACTTACTGATTTGATGGTTGCCTCTGGAGTTCTGAAGAAAGAGGCAGACACCGGCAAGAGAAAGGAAGAGACTTCAAAGAAGCCACAACATCAGCAACACCCAAAGAAGAAGCAGAAGTTCATAAAGAATTACACTGTGGCTACTCGTCTGAATCAAGTAGCAGTGGCACAACAAAATGTGCCCAAGAGGCAGTATACTGGCCCACATCCTTTGTGTACTAAGTGCCAGTATCATCACATTGCTAATACTCCTTGCAAGCAATGTACGGGATGTGGAAGAAAGGGCCATTGGGTCCAGCACTGCCGGATGACACCTAACCAAGCAGTCAACAATGCTGCTTTGGCTATTCCTCCACCAGCCAACCAGAACAACGGTGGATGCTTCAACTGTGGCGAACAAGGCCACTTTGCAAAGAACTTCCCGAAGAAGGCTCAACAAGCAGTTCAAGCTCCTCGTGGAAGAGCTTTTGTTATTGGAGCACCAGCTGCACGCCAGGACCCGAATGTGGTCACTGGTACGTTTCTCTTACATGACTTTTATGCATCTGTTCTATTTGACACTGGTGCGGATCAGAGTTTTATCTCTGCCGATTTTGCATGCCAACTAGATTCCATAGAAGAACAATTAGACTCCCCTTACATTATAGAAGTAGCTAACGGAAAACAGATCATAGTTAGTACAGTTCACAGGAATTGCCCATTGACACTTAACGGTCATACATTCTCTATCGATTTGATACCGATGGAGTTGGGTAGTTTCGACGTCATTGTTGGAATGGATTGGCTTTCCTCTAACCGAGTGGAAGTTGTCTGTTCTGAGAAGCTGCTTCGAGTTCCATTGCCCGATAATCGTGTATTGGAAGTCAGAGGGGATCAAGCAAAACGAAGTGTCAAAATCATTTCCTGCATAAAGGCGCGTAAGTGTTTACAGAAGAAGTGTGTAGCTTTCTTGGCTCATGTAGTGGAAAAAGAGAAAGACAAGAAGAAGATACAAGACGTACCAGTAGTAAGAGAGTATCCAGAAGTATTTCCTGAAGACCTACCAGGTTTGCCTCCTGTGCGACCGGTAGAGTTCCGAATTGACTTAGTTCCTGGAGCAACTCCTGTTGCTAAATCTCCTTATCGGTTAGCACCTTCGGAGATGCAGGAATTGTCGAACCAGTTGCAGGAGTTACTGGATAAAGGATTCATCAGACCGAGCTACTCACCTTGGGGAGCTCCGGTCTTGTTCGTGAAGAAGAAAGACGGATCGTTTAGAATGTGTATCGACTATCGAGAGCTGAACAAGTTGACTATCAAGAATCGGTACCCATTGCCGAGGATTGATGACTTGTTCGATCAGTTACAAGGAGCTCAGTATTTCTCGAAGATAGATCTACGGTCCGGGTATCATCAACTTAGAGTTCAAGACGAAGACATACCGAAGACGGCTTTCCGAACCAGATACGGGCATTACGAATTTCTAGTGATGCCTTTCGGATTGACGAATGCACCAGCGGTTTTCATGGATCTCATGAACCGAGTGTGCAAGCCGTATTTAGATCAGTTTGTCATTGTCTTTATTTGATGACATACTGATTTATTCCAAGACCAAGACAGAGCACGAGCAACACCTCAGGAAGATCTTGGAACTGTTGATGGAACAGAAACTTTATGCCAAATTCTCTAAGTGTGAATTTTGGTTAAGGGAAGTTCAGTTTCTTGGTCATGTAGTCAACAGTGAAGGAATACACGTAGATCCTGCCAAGATTGAAGCAATAAAGAACTGGGACACTCCGAGAACGCCAACGGAGATACGGTCTTTTCTGGGATTGGCGGGTTATTATAGAAGGTTCATCTCGAACTTTTCTAAGATAGCCTTGCCTCTCACTAAGTTAACTCAGAAGAGTGAACCGTTTGTCTGGGAGCAGAAACAAGAAGATGCCTTTCAGACACTGAAGCAGAAGTTATGTAATGCTCCAATCCTATCACTCCCGGAAGGATGTGATGACTTTGTTGTATACTGCGATGCCTCCCATCAGGGACTTGGTTGCGTACTGATGCAACGGGACAAAGTTATCGCTTATGCATCAAGACAAGTTCATGAGAAAAATTACACTACTCATGATCTTGAACTGGGAGCAGTGATCTTCGCACTGAAAATCTGGAGACATTACTTATATGGCACTAAGTGTACCATATTTACTGATCACAAGAGTCTGCAGCACATCTTTGATCAGAAGGAGCTCAACATGCGACAACGCCGTTGGGTTGAACTTCTGAATGATTATGATTGTGTGATCAAGTACCATCCGGGAAAGGCAAACGTTGTAGCTGATGCCTTGAGTCGGAAGGAACGGGTCAAACCCTTACGCGTTAGAGCTATGGGGATGACTGTGCATACCAGTTTACAAGACAGGATCATTCAAGCTCAACAGGAATCAGTTGATAGAGGAAACTTGAAGAAAGAACTTGATTGCGGAGCAGAGAAACATTTAGAGACCAAGTCGGATGGAATGATCTACTACCAGGATCGTATATGGATTCCGGCGGTAGATGAATTGAGAAGACTTATCTTCGATGAGGCACACAAGACAAAATACTCTGTTCATCCAGGCGCTGATAAAATGTATCAAGACTTGCGTGGATTTTATTGGTGGCCGGGAATGAAGAAAGACATAGCCGAGTACGTCGGTCGGTGTCTGACGTGTGCGAAGGTAAAGGCGGAACACCAGAGACCGTCTGGTTTACTGGAACAGCCTGAGATTCCGCTCTGGAAGTGGGAACAAATAGCTATGGACTTCATTACCAAGCTACCCCGCACTTCTAGTGGTCACGATACGATTTGGGTGATCATTGATCGTTTAACAAAATCTGCTCACTTCTTGCCGATGCGTGAAACCTTCACGATGGATAGACTGGCGAGATTGTACATTAATGAGATAGTGGTACGTCACGGTGTACCATTATCAATTATTTCTGATAGAGACAGCAGATTCACTTCAAGGTTCTGGCAATCACTGCAGAAATCTCTAGGAACACAGTTAAATCTGAGTACAGCTTACCATCCACAAACGGACGGCCAAAGCGAACGTACGATTCAGACCCTAGAGGATATGTTAAGGACCTGTATTTTAGATTTCGGTGGGAATTGGGATTCTCATTTGCCGCTGATTGAGTTCTCCTACAACAGCAGTTACCACAGCAGTATCGGATGTGCACCATTCGAGGCTCTTTATGGTCGGAAATGTCGATCACCGATCTGTTGGACTGAAGTTGGAGATAATCGCATAACTGGACCAGAGCTTATTCAGGAAACCACTGACAAGATAGCTCAGATTCAGAGAAGATTGCAAGCTACAAGAAGCAGACAAAAGAGCTACGCTGACAAACGGCGTAAGCCGTTGGAATTCCAAGTGGGAGACCGTGTCATGTTGAAGGTATCCCCATGGAAAGGCGTTGTACGTTTTGGAACAAAAGGCAAGCTAGCACCACGATACGTAGGACCGTTCGAAATCATCGAACGTATTGGTCCTGTGGCGTATAGACTGAGATTACCAGATGAACTCAGTGGTGTGCATGACGTGTTTCACGTCTCGAATTTAAAGAAATGCCTTGCTGACGAATCACTCGTCGTTCCACTCGACGAGATTCAAGTTGATGATCAGTTGCATTTTGTCGAAGAACCTTTAGAGATTATGGATCGCAAGGTCAAACAACTGAGACGAAGCCGTATTCCGATTGTAAAGGTTCGTTGGAATTCAAGACGCGGACCCGAGTTTACTTGGGAACGTGAAGATCACATGAAGTTAAAGTATCCCCAGCTGTTTGAAGAGGAAGCCGTACCCGATAACAATTCTTAAATTTCGGGACGAAATTTCTTTAACAAGGGGAGACTGTAACATCAGTGCCGGAACCGTCACCGGAACAGTGATCGTAACAGTGCGTGAACAGTAACCAGGTACAATTTTCATGTAATTCAGTGTATTTCATGTTCATATCAAACCTCAGTATCATTTCATGCTAACAAAACAGTGAATTCACAGTCATTTCAGAGAAATCAGTTCAGAACAATGGTTCTTGAGTCGGATAATTATCTGGCAACACAAAATCATCATGTGATTTACTTGTTAGGATTTTATTATGTATAAACGTATGTGAGGCCTTACAGGACAAAACAACACGAATATCGTTAAGTGAATGCTAAACCGACAGATTATTCGTATAGGTGACGATCTGTACGAATAAATCTAAAAGTTTAACGTTCTGAATGATATTCGATAATTAGAAAACAATATTGAAAAGTGTAGTTATCGTCGTATTTGATTCGAACAAATACGCGCGATGACCGCGCGATTCGATTTAAACGCTAAATAAATATTTTGTAAATTAAATAATTAAAAGATATTTAGTTAATTTATTAGGAATCACAACCTAAAATAATTTTATGATTCTATTTTAAAACCGAGTCGTTTCGTTACAAAAACGACGCGAAAACGACGTTTCTACGCGAAACCACGCGAAACCGAACGAACCCAAACGAAACCGGGTATTTCCCCCACATTTATTGTGGCATTTAATGCTACAACAAACACCACCAACCAGAAAAATCCCCCCATTTTCGTTCATCTTCTCCACCCCCACTCTCTCTCTAAAAACTCACAACTTCTCACTAAGATTTCTCACTTGAATCTTCACCATTTCGTGTGTTCTTGGTGTCAAAATCACCACCATTACATGTAGATCAAGGAAGTACAACAGATCGGGTTTGAATCCGTCAAAAATCGTGGTAAAGATCATTTCTTTGTTTCGGTTTTAGGGTTTCAAAACCCTAGAACGAACCCATCCTTTTAGTCGGTTAAACCCACTTAAAGTTAAGGAAAAACACTCAACAACACCACCAAGTGAAGTAGGAAAATGTTTTAGTTCAAACCATCTCAGATTTGGTCGAACTCCATGGTTGCACCCTGAAAAACTCGATGGGCCGAATGTCTTCCTCCAGCTCGCCGAATGAAGTGGGGCGAAGTAGTCTATTCGGCGAATGGCTACTCTTTCATCGAAGGACCCTATTCGATCAGTACCTATTCGGCGAATGGACTAGTGGAGTATGAGACTCATTCGTCCAACCTCATACGGTCCAGCTCATTCGGTCTTTATTCATTCGACAACCCCCATTCGACCGGCACCCCTTATTCGACCATGACACTCATTCGAACCATGTCTCATTCGCTCAAAGTATCATTCGACCCTCATTCCCATTCGGCCGTTTAAGCACCAGTCATTCGATCGACCATACTTCTTTCGGCCAGAGTCATTCGACTCAACCCATTCGGCTGGGATATGGTCGGGTTACTTCACTCCTTGGGCTGAACCACACCCCAACCAGCCATGCACAATCAAAGAGCCACCTTAGCATGCATGAATAATGTGTCGGCATGGGAGAATATTAGGGTTTTTCCCATTTCCATGCAATATAAGTTGAGTTGAAATGGTCTCATCATGGGTTAGTAAATCAAGTAATAATCATAGTAACAACGAGGGTTAAACTAAAGTTCATTTAAATAATCGTGAGAGTTAAAGTTAAAAATCTAAACTCATTGACCTTAAGAAATAGTTTTCTTAAATCATGTGATCAAACAATGAAGGTTATCAATACCTTGGAAGTTAAAACCTTTGAAAAGTCATGATGTTATCTAAATATAGGGTAAGAGTGTTAATTTATTCATTAACACCGGAATCCTAGGAAAATCAATGGGAAACCCAAAGTCTATTGCTGGGCCCGAAGTTGGCCCATTGGGCTAAATCAAGGCCCAACATGTAAAAGTTCAAACTCTTTAAACCATATATGTGTTAATAAAAGAAATTAATGGGTAAACTCTTTCAAACTAAAATAAAGGATTTTTATAATTAAATGTTCATATTAAAATGGGCTAATTTAAAACAATGATTAAATACTTACAACTAATAAAGTGGGATATGGATCAATCATGGGTGATAAGTAGTTAGATAGAAAGAATTTTAGAAACATTAGTAATCTAAGACACTTAGTTGCACATCGAGACCAAACCCTAGTTACGGCGTCTGTTATAAGTACTTATCGTATTCGAATTCTCTTAAAACAAATCAGGTACTCAAGATACTTAGGCTACAACAACGAGCGCGCATTTTGTGGTAATTCTATACAAAGCAACACAGGTGAGTTCATTGCCCCTTTTCTAAACATTTCTGTTTTTTAAACGCGGGGCTGAGAAGCATGCGTAAACTGTTTTATTTAAACTGTTTATTTAAATGCTTTTATTTATTATATGTTTTTACATATATATGTTGTTGATACTCCTGGACTCCTGTCTAGGAAATTATTGAACAGATCAAGTTATCAAATAAAATTTATGTACTCTTATGAGTAATATCTTAAATTTAAATCTTAAATAAACCCTTAGTCCATCAAGTTCAAATTCAAGAACCTAAACTCAAAGTGAAATCAAATGAACAAAATCAATATATCATATTCAAGGGAATCATAACTCAGTGTGTGATCTGAGACCCAAGAATCATAATCAAATCAACTATCATTGAAAATCATGGGAATTCAAAGAATCAAGAATCATGAGACTCAGGAAATCAGGAATCATAAATGTGTGTGTATCATTGAAATAATGAAATCATTATGATCTAATGAACTCATTAATACTCAAGTCAAGGTGGATGTCAGTTGTATATGGAATCAAGACCACGTGTAACACACATATAAAGTCCCACTCAGACGCAGAAGACCTTCGGGTCAGGCTGTAATGGGCAATAACATGAACGATCAAATGAAATCAATATCAAAGTCAAAATCATGAGAATCAAGAGATCAAGAATCACAGGATATCCTTAAAGTCCCACTCAGATGCAGAAGACCATTGGGTCAGGCTGTAACGGGCAAAACATTAAAGTCCCACCCAGATGCAGAAGACCATTGGGTCAAGCTGTAACGGGCAAATCATTAAAATCCCGCTCAGTTCAGGTGTACTCCTTGTGAGTTATGCCTGACATGGGTCACGTGTGAGAGGTTACAACTTGGACAACCACCAACAACTAAGTCTAACTGATTGAGTAAAATCATACCCAATCATCATGTCTTAGTTGTATTTAAATGTTTTATTTAATTAATAAATTAAATATTTGACATTTTACTATTATCACTGTCTTTTTGGGAAATCATATATCTATGAGGAACCCAATAAATCGAAGGCATATCAGATTTCAATATCATGATCTAAATCAGAGGTGTTGGGTAAAAATGCTTAATTATCATTAACAACAGTGTCATATACATATTAGTATGTGGTGGGATAGAGTCTGGGCTTGACCCTTTCGTGATTCCCTATATATAAGCATACCGATGTGGATATTACATGTGGAGTTAATGAGGTTAGGGTCTTTACCAAAAGAGGTTTTCAAATCATTATCAAGTCATTTTCAAATCATTATCAAGTCATTTTCAAATCATTATCAAGTCATTTTCAAATCATTATCATACCATTTCCAAATCATTCTCAAATACTAAACTATATGAACTCACCAACCATGTGTTGACTTGATCTTTTTGCATGACTTCTCAGGTGACGAACAGGTCAACTAAGGAGTTATTCCTTTCGTACTAGGACTTCAGATAGAAGGCTTAGCTTTTGGACCTGCATTATTTTTGAAGACATCATTATGCAAATTATTTTGTATATCTTGTGTAAATACAAGATAGAAATACATGATGTTAATGGTAGATTTACATTGTTAAATTATAAACAATACTGATGTAATTTAACTTTGTAATTCTATTATGTTTAGCATTTCTCATTTGTATCATGTGCAATGTAAACAATCTGATCATCACGATTATCACTCACGATATCGCGCCCCGGGAACTTTCCGCCCGACGGGACAACCGATCCTATCCCGCCGGCTCGGGGTGTGACAGATTGGTATCAGAGCCATGGTTATAGAGAAATATAGGTCATTTATTTAAACGGTTTGGCCTAGACTATAACCTAGGGACCCTGCATGTAGAGAAGCTAAGATTTAAGACTTTGTTGCATTATGTCTTCTGCATTCGATCATTGCACTAACCAATATTATTTTGGTTATGATCAGAATGCCGCCGCGAAGACAGACTCCCTCGTTACCACCTCTAGACTTGGCTCCACACTCCTCAATGCCATCACCAAACGACTCACCACCGCCACCTCCTCCACCGCCTCCACCTCCTCCTCCACTGATCACCGAGGCATCAGGTTCAGGAACAACACCTATACTGGATCCTACTACTATAGCGTTGGTGACTCTACTGAGCAGTCAGATGACCAGCCAAATGAAGGAAGCGATACCGGAGATGTTCAACCTTCTCCGTAATGAGATGAACAACACTGGCAACTCATCTGGAGAAGCCAGTGGGAATACTGGTGGTACCTCACACTACTCCTACAAGTCCTTCGTAGGATGTAAGCCGCCTAGCTTTAGCGGATCTGAAGGGGCCGTTGGATTAATCCAATGGATTGAAAAGATTGAGGCTACTCTGGACCTCTGCAGCTGTCCAGAGCACCATAAAGTCCGCTACTCTGCTGGAACATTCAACAAGCGGGCTCTGACCTGGTGGAATGGTCAGATCAACGTCCGAGGAAGAGAAGAAGCCATGGCCATGCCATGGGAAGATTTTAAGACTCTGCTAAGGACCGAATTCTGCCCAAAGAATGAACTGCAAAAGCTGGAGGTTGAACTGTCCAACCATGTGATGAAAGGGGCAGATCATATGGGGTATACTACTCGTTACCACGAGTTAGTTGCTTTGGTGCCCGACATGGTACCTACTTTGGAGAAGAGGATTGATAGATATGTAGGTGGACTTCCCGCCTGCATTCAGGGCATGGTTGTTTCAGCCAACCCTACCACTGTTGAATCTGCAGTGAGACTGTCTGGAAAACTTACTGATTTGATGGTTGCCTCTGGAGTTCTGAAGAAAGAGGCAGACACCGGCAAGAGAAAGGAAGAGACTTCAAAGAAGCCACAACATCAGCAACACCCAAAGAAGAAGCAGAAGTTCATAAAGAATTACACTGTGGCTACTCCTCTGAATCAAGTAGCAGTGGCACAACAAAATGTGCCCAAGAGGCAGTATACTGGCCCACATCCTTTGTGTACTAAGTGCCAGTATCATCACATTGCTAACACTCCTTGCAAGCAATGTACGGGATGTGGAAGAAAGGGCCATTGGGTCCAGCACTGCCGGATGACACCTAACCAAGCAGTCAACAATGCTGCTTTGGCTATTCCTCCACCAGCCAACCAGAACAACGGTGGATGCTTCAACTGTGGCGAACAAGGCCACTTTGCAAAGAACTGCCCGAAGAAGGCTCAACAAGCAGTTCAAGCTCCTCGTGGAAGAGCTTTTGTTATTGGAGCACCAGCTGCACGCCAGGACCCGAATGTGGTCACTGGTACGTTTCTCTTACATGACTTTTATGCATCTGTTCTATTTGACACTGGTGCGGATCAGAGTTTTATCTCTGCCGATTTTGCATGCCAACTAGATTCCATAGAAGAACAATTAGACTCCCCTTACATTATAGAAGTAGCTAACGGAAAACAGATCACAGTTAGTACAGTTCACAGGAATTGCCCATTGACACTTAACGGTCATACATTCTCTATCGATTTGATACCGATGGAGTTGGGTAGTTTCGACATCATTGTTGGAATGGATTGGCTTTCCTCTAACCGAGTGGAAGTTGTCTGTTCTGAGAAGCTGCTTCGAGTTCCATTGCCCGATAATCGTGTATTGGAAGTCAGAGGGGATCAAGCAAAACGAAGTGTCAAAATCATTTCCTGCATAAAGGCGCGTAAGTGTTTACAGAAGAAGTGTGTAGCTTTCTTGGCTCATGTAGTGGAAAAAGAGAAAGACAAGAAGAAGATACAAGACGTACCAGTAGTAAGAGAGTATCCAGAAGTATTTCCTGAAGACCTACCAGGTTTGCCTCCTGTGCGACCGGTAGAGTTCCGAATTGACTTAGTTCCTGGAGCAACTCCTGTTGCTAAATCTCCTTATCGGTTAGCACCTTCGGAGATGCAGGAATTGTCGAACCAGTTGCAGGAGTTACTGGATAAAGGATTCATCAGACCGAGCTACTCACCTTGGGGAGCTCCGGTCTTGTTCGTGAAGAAGAAAGACGGATCGTTTAGAATGTGTATCGACTATCGAGAGCTGAACAAGTTGACTATCAAGAATCGGTACCCATTGCCGAGGATTGATGACTTGTTTGATCAGTTACAAGGAGCTCAGTATTTCTCGAAGATAGATCTACGGTCCGGGTATCATCAACTTAGAGTTCAAGACGAAGACATACCGAAGACGGCTTTCCGAACCAGATACGGGCATTACGAATTTCTAGTGATGCCTTTCGGATTGACGAATGCACCAGCGGTTTTCATGGATCTCATGAACCGAGTGTGCAAGCCGTATTTAGATCAGTTTGTCATTGTCTTTATTTGATGACATACTGATTTATTCCAAGACCAAGACAGAGCACGAGCAACACCTCAGGAAGATCTTGGAACTGTTGATGGAACAGAAACTTTATGCCAAATTCTCTAAGTGTGAATTTTGGTTAAGGGAAGTTCAGTTTCTTGGTCATGTAGTCAACAGTGAAGGAATACACGTAGATCCTGCCAAGATTGAAGCAATAAAGAACTGGGACACTCCGAGAACGCCAACGGAGATACGGTCTTTTCTGGGATTGGCGGGTTATTATAGAAGGTTCATCTCGAACTTTTCTAAGATAGCCTTGCCTCTCACTAAGTTAACTCAGAAGAGTGAACCGTTTGTCTGGGAGCAGAAACAAGAAGATGCCTTTCAGACACTGAAGCAGAAGTTATGTAATGCTCCAATCCTATCACTCCCGGAAGGATGTGATGACTTTGTTGTATACTGCGATGCCTCCCATCAGGGACTTGGTTGCGTACTGATGCAACGGGACAAAGTTATCGCTTATGCATCAAGACAAGTTCATGAGAAAAATTACACTACTCATGATCTTGAACTGGGAGCAGTGATCTTCGCACTGAAAATCTGGAGACATTACTTATATGGCACTAAGTGTACCATATTTACTGATCACAAGAGTCTGCAGCACATCTTTGATCAGAAGGAGCTCAACATGCGACAACGCCGTTGGGTTGAACTTCTGAATGATTATGATTGTGTGATCAAGTACCATCCGGGAAAGGCAAACGTTGTAGCTGATGCCTTGAGTCGGAAGGAACGGGTCAAACCCTTACGCGTTAGAGCTATGGGGATGACTGTGCATACCAGTTTACAAGACAGGATCATTCAAGCTCAACAGGAATCAGTTGATAGAGGAAACTTGAAGAAAGAACTTGATTGCGGAGCAGAGAAACATTTAGAGACCAAGTCGGATGGAATGATCTACTACCAGGATCGTATATGGATTCCGGCGGTAGATGAATTGAGAAGACTTATCTTCGATGAGGCACACAAGACAAAATACTCTGTTCATCCAGGCGCTGATAAAATGTATCAAGACTTGCGTGGATTTTATTGGTGGCCGGGAATGAAGAAAGACATAGCCGAGTACGTCGGTCGGTGTCTGACGTGTGCGAAGGTAAAGGCGGAACACCAGAGACCGTCTGGTTTACTGGAACAGCCTGAGATTCCGCTCTGGAAGTGGGAACAAATAGCTATGGACTTCATTACCAAGCTACCCCGCACTTCTAGTGGTCACGATACGATTTGGGTGATCATTGATCGTTTAACAAAATCTGCTCACTTCTTGCCGATGCGTGAAACCTTCACGATGGATAGACTGGCGAGATTGTACATTAATGAGATAGTGGTACGTCACGGTGTACCATTATCAATTATTTCTGATAGAGACAGCAGATTCACTTCAAGGTTCTGGCAATCACTGCAGAAATCTCTAGGAACACAGTTAAATCTGAGTACAGCTTACCATCCACAAACGGACGGCCAAAGCGAACGTACGATTCAGACCCTAGAGGATATGTTAAGGACCTGTATTTTAGATTTCGGTGGGAATTGGGATTCTCATTTGCCGCTGATTGAGTTCTCCTACAACAGCAGTTACCACAGCAGTATCGGATGTGCACCATTCGAGGCTCTTTATGGTCGGAAATGTCGATCACCGATCTGTTGGACTGAAGTTGGAGATAATCGCATAACTGGACCAGAGCTTATTCAGGAAACCACTGACAAGATAGCTCAGATTCAGAGAAGATTGCAAGCTACAAGAAGCAGACAAAAGAGCTACGCTGACAAACGGCGTAAGCCGTTGGAATTCCAAGTGGGAGACCGTGTCATGTTGAAGGTATCCCCATGGAAAGGCGTTGTACGTTTTGGAACAAAAGGCAAGCTAGCACCACGATACGTAGGACCGTTCGAAATCATCGAACGTATTGGTCCTGTGGCGTATAGACTGAGATTACCAGATGAACTCAGTGGTGTGCATGACGTGTTTCACGTCTCGAATTTAAAGAAATGCCTTGCTGACGAATCACTCGTCGTTCCACTCGACGAGATTCAAGTTGATGATCAGTTGCATTTTGTCGAAGAACCTTTAGAGATTATGGATCGCAAGGTCAAACAACTGAGACGAAGCCGTATTCCGATTGTAAAGGTTCGTTGGAATTCAAGACGCGGACCCGAGTTTACTTGGGAACGTGAAGATCACATGAAGTTAAAGTATCCCCAGCTGTTTGAAGAGGAAGCCGTACCCGATAACAATTCTTAAATTTCGGGACGAAATTTCTTTAACAAGGGGAGACTGTAACATCAGTACCGGAACCGTCACCGGAACAGTGATCGTAACAGTGCGTGAACAGTAACCAGGTACAATTTTCATGTAATTCAGTGTATTTCATGTTCATATCAAACCTCAGTATCATTTCATGCTAACAAAACAGTGAATTCACAGTCATTTCAGAGAAATCAGTTCAGAACAATGGTTCTTGAGTCGGATCATTATCTGGCAACACAAAATCATCATGTGATTTACTTGTTAGGATTTTATTATGTATAAACGTATGTGAGGCCTTACAGGACAAAACAACACGAATATCGTTAAGTGAATGCTAAACCGACAGATTATTCGTATAGGTGACGATCTGTACGAATAAATCTAAAAGTTTAACGTTCTGAATGATATTCGATAATTAGAAAACAATATTGAAAAGTGTAGTTATCGTCGTATTTGATTCGAACAAATACGCGCGATGACCGCGCGATTCGATTTAAACGCTAAATAAATATTTTGTAAATTAAATAATTAAAAGATATTTAGTTAATTTATTAGGAATCACAACCTAAAATAATTTTATGATTCTATTTTAAAACCGAGTCGTTTCGTTACAAAAACGACGCGAAAACGACGTTTCTACGCGAAACCACGCGAAACCGAACGAACCCAAACGAAACCGGGTATTTCCCCCACATTTATTGTGGCATTTAATGCTACAACAAACACCACCAACCAGAAAAATCCCCCCATTTTCGTTCATCTTCTCCACCCCCACTCTCTCTCTAAAAACTCACAACTTCTCACTAAGATTTCTCACTTGAATCTTCACCATTTCGTGTGTTCTTGGTGTCAAAATCACCACCATTACATGTAGATCAAGGAAGTACAACAGATCGGGTTTGAATCCGTCAAAAATCGTGGTAAAGATCATTTCTTTGTTTCGGTTTTAGGGTTTCAAAACCCTAGAACGAACCCATCCTTTTAGTCGGTTAAACCCACTTAAAGTTAAGGAAAAACACTCAACAACACCACCAAGTGAAGTAGGAAAATGTTTTAGTTCAAACCATCTCAGATTTGGTCGAACTCCATGGTTGCACCCTGAAAAACTCGATGGGCCGAATGTCTTCCTCCAGCTCGCCGAATGAAGTGGGGCGAAGTAGTCTATTCGGCGAATGGCTACTCTTTCATCGAAGGACCCTATTCGATCAGTACCTATTCGGCGAATGGACTAGTGGAGTATGAGACTCATTCGTCCAACCTCATACGGTCCAGCTCATTCGGTCTTTATTCATTCGACAACCCCCATTCGACCGGCACCCCTTATTCGACCATGACACTCATTCGAACCATGTCTCATTCGCTCAAAGTATCATTCGACCCTCATTCCCATTCGGCCGTTTAAGCACCAGTCATTCGATCGACCATACTTCTTTCGGCCAGAGTCATTCGACTCAACCCATTCGGCTGGGATATGGTCGGGTTACTTCACTCCTTGGGCTGAACCACACCCCAACCAGCCATGCACAATCAAAGAGCCACCTTAGCATGCATGAATAATGTGTCGGCATGGGAGAATATTAGGGTTTTTCCCATTTCCATGCAATATAAGTTGAGTTGAAATGGTCTCATCATGGGTTAGTAAATCAAGTAATAATCATAGTAACAACGAGGGTTAAACTAAAGTTCATTTAAATAATCGTGAGAGTTAAAGTTAAAAATCTAAACTCATTGACCTTAAGAAATAGTTTTCTTAAATCATGTGATCAAACAATGAAGGTTATCAATACCTTGGAAGTTAAAACCTTTGAAAAGTCATGATGTTATCTAAATATAGGGTAAGAGTGTTAATTTATTCATTAACACCGGAATCCTAGGAAAATCAATGGGAAACCCAAAGTCTATTGCTGGGCCCGAAGTTGGCCCATTGGGCTAAATCAAGGCCCAACATGTAAAAGTTCAAACTCTTTAAACCATATATGTGTTAATAAAAGAAATTAATGGGTAAACTCTTTCAAACTAAAATAAAGGATTTTTATAATTAAATGTTCATATTAAAATGGGCTAATTTAAAACAATGATTAAATACTTACAACTAATAAAGTGGGATATGGATCAATCATGGGTGATAAGTAGTTAGATAGAAAGAATTTTAGAAACATTAGTAATCTAAGACACTTAGTTGCACATCGAGACCAAACCCTAGTTACGGCGTCTGTTATAAGTACTTATCGTATTCGAATTCTCTTAAAACAAATCAGGTACTCAAGATACTTAGGCTACAACAACGAGCGCGCATTTTGTGGTAATTCTATACAAAGCAACACAGGTGAGTTCATTGCCCCTTTTCTAAACATTTCTGTTTTTTAAACGCGGGGCTGAGAAGCATGCGTAAACTGTTTTATTTAAACTGTTTATTTAAATGCTTTTATTTATTATATGTTTTTACATATATATGTTGTTGATACTCCTGGACTCCTGTCTAGGAAATTATTGAACAGATCAAGTTATCAAATAAAATTTATGTACTCTTATGAGTAATATCTTAAATTTAAATCTTAAATAAACCCTTAGTCCATCTAGTTCAAATTCAAGAACCTAAACTCAAAGTGAAATCAAATGAACAAAATCAATATATCATATTCAAGGGAATCATAACTCAGTGTGTGATCTGAGACCCAAGAATCATAATCAAATCAACTATCATTGAAAATCATGGGAATTCAAAGAATCAAGAATCATGAGACTCAGGAAATCAGGAATCATAAATGTATGTGTATCATTGAAATAATGAAATCATTATGATCTAATGAACTCATTAATACTCAAGTCAAGGTGGATGTCAGTTGTATATGGAATCAAGACCACGTGTAACACACATATAAAGTCCCACTCAGACGCAGAAGACCTTCGGGTCAGGCTGTAATGGGCAATAACATGAACGATCAAATGAAATCAATATCAAAGTCAAAATCATGAGAATCAAGAGATCAAGAATCACAGGATATCCTTAAAGTCCCACTCAGATGCAGAAGACCATTGGGTCAGGCTGTAACGGGCAAAACATTAAAGTCCCACCCAGATGCAGAAGACCATTGGGTCAAGCTGTAACGGGCAAATCATTAAAATCCCGCTCAGTTCAGGTGTACTCCTTGTGAGTTATGCCTGACATGGGTCACGTGTGAGAGGTTACAACTTGGACAACCACCAACAACTAAGTCTAACTGATTGAGTAAAATCATACCCAATCATCATGTCTTAGTTGTATTTAAATGTTTTATTTAATTAATAAATTAAATATTTGACATTTTACTATTATCACTGTCTTTTTGGGAAATCATATATCTATGAGGAACCCAATAAATCGAAGGCATATCAGATTTCAATATCATGATCTAAATCAGAGGTGTTGGGTAAAAATGCTTAATTATCATTAACAACAGTGTCATATACATATTAGTATGTGGTGGGATAGAGTCTGGGCTTGACCCTTTCGTGATTCCCTATATATAAGCATACCGATGTGGATATTACATGTGGAGTTAATGAGGTTAGGGTCTTTACCAAAAGAGGTTTTCAAATCATTATCAAGTCATTTTCAAATCATTATCAAGTCATTTTCAAATCATTATCAAGTCATTTTCAAATCATTATCAAGTCATTTTCAAATCATTATCAAGTCATTTTCAAATCATTATCATACCATTTCCAAATCATTCTCAAATACTAAACTATATGAACTCACCAACCATGTGTTGACTTGATCTTTTTGCATGACTTCTCAGGTGACGAACAGGTCAACTAAGGAGTTATTCCTTTCGTACTAGGACTTCAGATAGAAGGCTTAGCTTTTGGACCTGCATTATTTTTGAAGACATCATTATGCAAATTATTTTGTATATCTTGTGTAAATACAAGATAGAAATACATGATGTTAATGGTAGATTTACATTGTTAAATTATAAACAATACTGATGTAATTTAACTTTGTAATTCTATTATGTTTAGCATTTCTCATTTGTATCATGTGCAATGTAAACAATCTGATCATCACGATTATCACTCACGATATCGCGCCCCGGGAACTTTCCGCCCGACGGGACAACCGATCCTATCCCGCCGGCTCGGGGTGTGACACTTATGAACAATCTACACATCCCTCGTGGCATCCCGACGTTTCCGCCATCGGTCGGAGTGTTACACATGTGATTGCGATGAGCGTTGGTAGGTATGTGTTGTCTTCAATAAACATAATGAAGCGACTAACAACCCATACTCTCGCAGCATTTTCACAATTTGTGAAAGTGTTTCGGATGTGTTGCCACTTATTTGGTTAGCTTCAAAATACAATCGTGCCAGAAGGACATCTGCTTCTTATCATGGTGCTACACTGTGCCAGCCCCCCAGTTTAATGTTGCTAACATGTCTTAGCAATATTGAACTTGTCAAGTGTGACAGTTGCGTACGAAGAATTCGGCATTAATAACGTGAGCACATTTGGTCGTGCTTGAAATCCACGAGGATTTAGTAACTTTTGTTATTGGGGATTGATAGTATGTGAAAAATGATAAACGTAGGCGAAAACCGTGCGCAAAACGGAGTTCGTATGCTCCCGGAATCGCGAAACGAAGTTTAAATCAAATATTGGAAGAAAAACGGGTCAGGCGGTACGCCTGACGTGGGTGCAGGGACCCAGGCGATACGCCTGGCTGGCTATGTCGGCAAAAAAATGATTTAATCGATCAGAATCGTCCAGAACGTAAAATTTCACTTCTTTCGACCCCAATCGACTTCCTGGCGATACTTTGGCTATCTAACACCATCATACTTCATTTCAAAGCCATTTGAAGCCATAAATCGCACCACAGATCGTATTTTCAAGTCCTGATCGTTGTTTTACGCGCAGAAATTCGTCAGAACAGGTAACGGTTCATTTTAACCTTCTAGTTTGATTTTGATTGATTAGATCTTGATTTTGAACGTAATGAGATAGTTAGGATTGTTGATTATTGCCTAGATGATGGCTAGGATTGATTATAAACGAAGAACACGAAGTTCTAACGGTTAAATCCTTGTTTTGATCCGTTGTGATGCCCGGTTTGCATGAAATCATACCTATGATTATAATGGTTTAAACCATTTGATTATGACAATGTAGGTGATTAGTTTGATTAATCTTTGAGATGCAAAGGTTAAATCCAAGTGTTTCAAACTAATCATAATCATTACATACTCATTGGAATGATTATCTGATGTTTGTGATAACAGTCAGATTAGTATGTTAAATCTGGTTATTTCACCTATTCTGATGCTACATTGTGATATTTCATGATATTTGGGTAATCAATAATAAGGATTAATCACTCCTAAGCCATTAAATCATCTAGAAACTGTTTTAGCATTATAATCAACAACATTAACTATTTGGTTAATCAGAGATTATTCTGATTAATCTAGAGTGTCATCAACTGTGTGTTAGGAATCTAATGCAATGTAGGTTCCTACATTATCATACATTGTATGATATAACCTTAAATTAATTAATTAAATAATTAATATCGAGTTGATGATTTACTAAGCAATGTGTCACACCCCCAATTTCCCACTCGTGGTGTCAGTCCACGTGGATGTGACGTGTCCAGAATCACAGCTCAAGGTCATATAGAACACCTCTATATGCGTTTACAAATCCAATGTTTGACACATACACACAACAAAATAGTTTGCAGCGGAAAAGTATTTTATAGCAGCGGAAATAATACGTTTGAATACATGTAGCGGAAAAGTAAATTGTCAGATCTAACATTGTATCAATACAAAACATAATTGAAATTGTTTTCAAATAATATGACAGGAATGCATGCGGTTCCTATTGCTCGTCTCTTAATGTGCACATTCCTGCTATCCATAGCTGACTAGTTACCTGAGAATACAAGTTTGAAAAAGTGTCAACACAATGGTTGGTGAGTTCACAGGTTTTGATATACATATATAGTAAGAAAGTGTGTCATGCTGTTTATCATATGTTAGTACCGAGCCCTTGGCCCAAAGTGTCAGTGCATCACTACCGAACTAGACTTGTTAGTCTTTGCCTCCGCCATGTCTCGTAATAACATGGCAAGATAGGTCAAGTTTTCACGTGTTATGACATCCAGTCAATATTTCGCCACGCGGGGTTAGTCACACCCCAAACGGATCCATTCAAACTCGCCTCGTTGTTTGTACAATAACGGTAAGACTTTGTGAGGACTTCTTACGATTACAACACTTAATGTTTGTCTAATAAACCAGCATACACCAAAATGTTTGTACAATAATAGATGTTTGACTCGATGCAACAAGTATTCTCCCCCTATTTAAAAGCGTTTGAAAAAGAGTAAAGAGGGGCCGTAAACTCACCTTAGTGATATGATTGTACGTAAGCGTAAGCTCCTGAGTTGTCGTGTAGCACGTCAGTCACCGGCAACCTATATCGTATACCGTACGTGAGTTCGTGTAAGGGACCGTGCTAGTGTTGGTGTTAGTGCTCGTGTTTGTGCCCAACAACCCTTGATTGTTCATGTTTGTCCATGGCGGTCCACAATGTCCGTGTTTGCTCGTGTTGGTCCATATTGACCGTGTTTGACCATGTTTGACCGTGTTTGACCGTGTTTGACCGTGTTTGACCAAAGTTGACCGTGTCAAATCAACGACCCGTTGGTGAACCGTGCGACGGTTTGTGAATCGTGTAGTAATCGTGTAAGTGTTTGTCGTGTGCAAAACGCGTAGGTCGCGTCTATGGACAACTTACTATTTATAGTAAGTTTCCATCTTTAGAAAGTTCACAAAGCATATCGGTTTTATAGTTCTAGCATGCTCGTTAGTCCTATGTGATCATGTTAACACATAACACATCATCATACAAAGTCACATAAGTCGTTTATAACAAGTTAGCACATAAAAGTTTCCTAAAATGGAAAGTTTCCATTCATAGCATACGTGGTATCGGAAACCATCTAACTTAGCATCTAATCATCATGTTATAGCATATCAAGTCACTTAGCATGCTCAAATCGTACAAAATGTTTACGAGTCGGTTTTTGTGAAAATAAAGTTACTAAATATAGTAACTTTCTAGTTTTGCATAGAAATAACCACTTTAACATTTCTAAATCAATTTCACATCATGAATCATCTTGATAAGTCATCTAACATCGTTTAAACATGCGAACATAGCCCAAATTGCCATCTATCAACCTCTTACCCCAAAAAGTTACTAAAAATAGTAATAACGGTAAATATGACCATGAACATTATCAAAATCACATTCCAAGTATTTCAATCATCATATTATCATCCTAATAGTAGTTCTATATACTTGCATGTTCACCATTTCATCCACAACCTCATTTTGCAAATATAAAGTTTCTATTAATAGAAACATTACCAAAAATCACCCTTTTGGCCATTTTAACCAAATCTAATCATGTAAATCATCATCAATATCATCTATGAACCTTTCTATATACCTAACATCCTTCCAATACTCATGGATCATACATGCATGTATCTATATCATCTTAAATCATCATTTCAAGTAACAAGGCATATACTCATCATCATAGATCTTCCTAAAACATCATCTAATCACTTTAGATCATCATAGAACACTTTAAAATCAACAAACCCAGAACATATTTTCGTGCATGTGCTACAATGGTGGTTGCATGTGAGTTTTAAGCCATGCATGTGTGCTTGTGAGCGTCAAGAGGGTGTTTTATGCTACAAGGGGTGAAAAACTACCTTCCAAGGCTTCAAAGGTGCTGGAATGATGAGGGGAACAGCTCGTGGTTCTTCTGGACAGTAAGGACTCGCAACAATGGCAAGGAGATGACGAATCTTCGAGCTTCCAAGTGGTTAACAAGCTTGAATGTTCAAGTGTGGAGCTTCAAAGGTGCTTCAATGGTGGAAAAATGGCAGAGAAATGGTGTAGAAGACGGGTTCAGTCGAGGTGATGCGTGTAGAACTGAGTGAAATGATGGTAAGAGTAGTTTAGGCATGATTTGTCTTGGATTTATAAAGATTTTGTCGACTGGGCGGTGTCGCGTACCGCGATGGGGGTTCAAAAATGTTCTCCGCGTACCGCGGAGCATTTCGGGAGTCAATCCCCGCGATGTATGTCACGTATCGCGGATGGGATTGCTTGTTGGGCCACCGCGTACCGCGGTGGGCTCCCAGAGAGCCCAATAAGCCCTTTTTAATGTTTTGATCCGTTCTTCGTCGTTTTCACGCTTCCGAACCATCGTTTGGCCTTGTTTGAACTTCCTTGCTCAATGTGTGAGTGTTTCGTGAGGTTTCGAGTGCTGTGCTACACAATGTGCTTGACGTTCCCCAACGTTCGTGTGTTTTGACACGTGTGTGCTGTTTGTCGATAATCCCACGAATTATCCTGTTGTGTGTCGGTGTTCGTACTGTCGTGCCACGTGTCACACTAAATTAATCTAATTCTAGTGCCACGTGTGCATAAAGCATTTAAATAAACATTTAAATAAGTATAAAGCTGACCTGGAAATTACGGGGTGTCACATCCTCCCCATGTTAGAAAGAATTTCGTCCCGAAATTCAACTTGTGTTGTCAGTGTTTGTCGGTTCCGCGAACAGGTGTGGGTACTTTTGTTTCATCTGGTCTTCACGTTCCCACGTGAATTCCGGTCCTCGTCGCGAATTCCATCGCACTTTTACTATTGGAATCTTGCTGAGTTTGAGTTTCTTGGTTTCCCGGTCCATAATCTCCACCGGTTCCTCAACGAAGTTCAATTGTTCGTCGATTTGTATTTCCCCGAGAGGGATGACAAGTGTTTCATCAGATAAACACTTTTTGAGGTTTGAGACGTGAAATACGTTATGAACGCCGTTCAGTTCGTCTGGCAGGTTTAGTTCGTAGGCCACCGGACCTATGCGTTTAGTGATCTCGAACGGTCCGATGTATCGAGGGTTCAACTTTCCTCTTTTGCCAAACCGAATGACTCCCTTCCAGGGCGAGACCTTGAGTAGCACTCTGTCCCCTACCTGAAATTCTAACGGTTTGCGTCTTTTGTCAGCATAGCTTTTCTGTCTGTCCCGAGCCGCTGCCATTCGTTTGCGTATTTGTACAATCTTTTCAGTTGTTTCGTGCACGAGCTCTGGTCCAGTCAGTTGGCTGTCTCCAACTTCTGCCCAGCAGATGGGTGATCGACACTTACGTCCGTATAGTGCCTCGAATGGTGCAGCTTGGATGCTTGTGTGGTAGCTGTTATTGTACGAAAACTCAACTAACGGTAGATGAGATTCCCAGCTACTCCCAAAGTCAATAACGCATGCCCGTAGCATGTCCTCCAGTGTATGTATGGTTCGCTCACTCTGCCCGTCCGTCTGCGGGTGGTAAGCGGTACTCATGTCCAATCTCGTGCCCAAAGCCTTATGCAAGGACTTCCAGAAATGCGACGTGAATCGACTGTCGCGATCAGATATGATTGAGATTGGCACTCCGTGTCGAGTGACCACTTCCTTTATATAGATACGAGTGAGCTTGTCCAACTTGTCAGTCTCCTTGATGGGTAGGAAATGAGCAGATTTCGTCAGTCGGTCTACGATAACCCAGATGGTATCGCAACCACTTGCTGTCTTAGGCAGTTTAGTTATGAAATCCATGGAAATTTGCTCCCATTTCCACATTGGTAGTTCCGGTTGTTGAAGTAACCCTGATGGCTTCTGGTACTCAATCTTGACTTTTGAGCACGTTAGACACTTACTTACGTAAGTTGCTATTTCGGCTTTCATGTTCGGCTACCAGTAAGTCGTCTTCAGATCATGATACATTTTGTCAGAGCCCGGATGTATGGAATACCGGCTCTTGTGTGCTTCGTCCATCACTACTTCTCTCAATCCCCCGTAGCGCGGGATCCATATCCGATCCATCAGATAGTAAGCTCCGTCGTCTTTTGCCTTTATTTGCTTATCCATGCCACGCATGGCTTCAAGAGTGAGGTTTTCAGTTTTCAGAGCTTCCTGTTGTGCTACCCGAATTTGGTTCGGCAGTTCAGAATGGATCGTGAGTTGCAGGGCACGCACGCGTTTCGTTGTTTCCTTTCGGCTCAGCGCGTCGGCCACTACATTGGCTTTGCCTGGATGATACTTGATGGCGCAATCATAATCACCTATGAGTTCAACCCATCTTCGTTGTTCTCATGTTCAACTCTTTCTGGTCGAAGATGTGTTGCAGGCTCTTGTGATCGGTAAAGATAGTGCATTTCGTCCCATACAAGTAGTGTCGCCAGATCTTTAAAGCAAACACTACGGCTCCCAACTCAAGGTCATGAGTCGTGTAGTTCTTCTCATACACCTTCAGTTGTCGTGAAGCGTAGGCTATCACTTTCTCGCGTTGCATGAGCACGCAACCAAGTCCTTGTTTCGAGGCGTCACAATATACCACGAAATCATCGTATCCTTCAGGTAGGGATAGGATAGGTGCAGTGCATAGTTTCTGCTTCAACAGATTGAAAGTAACTTCCTGTTTGTCTCCCCAATCGAACTTCTTATCCTTATGTGTCAAGGATGTCAGCGATTGGGCAATCTTTGAGAATCCTTCAATAAATCTCCTGTAGTACCCGTCCAGTCCTAGGAATTGCCGCACCTCAGTTGGAGTCTTGGGTGCTTCCCAGTTTTCTATGGCTTCAATCTCGGCTGGGCCCACGTGTATCCCTTGTTCGTTGACCATGTGTCCAAGAATTTGGACTTCGCGAATCCAAAAGTCGCACTTTACAAACTTCGCGTATAATTGTTCCGTCTTTCGTAGTTCCAAAACAAGTCTCAGATGTTTTGTATGTTCTTCTTGAGTCTTGGAGTAGGTTAGGATGTCGTCAATGAACACTATCACGAATTTGTCAGGTTAGGGTTTGCACACTCTATTCATGAGATCCATGATTACAGCTGGTGCGTTAGTCAGTCCAAAGGGCATAATCAGGAATTTGTAGTGTCCGTATCGGGTTATGAAGGCAGTCTTAGGAATATCATTTCCCTGTATCCTCAATTGATGGTAACCCGATCTTAAATCGATCTTGGAATAGTAGCTTGACCCTTACAATTGATCAAACAGATCGTCTATTCGTGGCAATGGGTATCGATTCTTGATCGTCACCTTGTTCAGCTCTCTGTAGTTGATACACATACGGAATGATCCGTCTTTCTTCCTTACAAATAAGACCGGTGCTCCCCAAGGTGAGAAGCTCGGCCTAATAAATCCCTTGTCTAACAGTTCCTGCAACTGATTAGACAGTTCTTGCATATCGGTAGGTGCGAGTCGGTATGGAGTTTTAGCAATCGGTGCTGCTCCTCGTGTGGGGTCTATCTGAAACTCGACTTGTCGTTTCGGAGGTAGTCCAGGTAGATCCTCCGGAAACACTTCGGGAAAATCGCGGACTACAGCTATGTCCTCAATCTTCCTTTCTTTCTTCGGTTGTTCCGCAATGAGAGCTAGTATTGCGGTGTATCCCTTCTGGAGATACTTGTTTGCTTTCATGCACGACATGATGTTCAGAGGTATTCCCCGTCGTTTCCCCTGAATCGAGATCTGTTCACCGTTCTGCAACGTCACTCGTACGATTTTCTCGTTGCATACAATCTCGGCTTGGTTAGCGGATAACCAATCCATTCCAACGACCACATCAAAGCTTCCGAGGGTTACCGGCATCAAATCAATTTCGAGTTCGTGATCCGCCAATGCCATAATGCATCCTCGAAAGATGTGCTACGTTTCAATCAACTTGCCGTCGGCTAATTCTACAGTATATTTATAGTCTAATGGTGTTGAGGTAATACCTAGTAATTTGCTAAACTTGATGGATCTAAAGTTCCTATCGGCACCGGTATCCAGTAATATACTAGCATAAACAAGAAAAGAACGTACCGGTCGCGATGTTTGAGTCATCCTCGGCTTCTCCTGAGCCACTCACAAATGCACCATCCTTTGCTGTGCCTTCTTCTGCCTTCTTCAGTTGTGGACAGTCCCTCCGCATGTGTCCCGGCTTTCCACACTCATAGCACCCCTTGAGAGTGTGTTGGTTATTGGTATTCTGTTTGGTGTTGGGGTTAGGGTTTGTTCGGCACTCCTTGGTTACATGCCCATTTTTGCCGCAGTTCGTGCATTTGACCCTTTTGCACGAGCCAAAGTGATGGTAGTTATAGTTGTTGCATTTTGGGCTTTTGCCCTGATATCCTCCTTTGCTCCGAGTGGCAGTGAAGACCTTAGCAAGGGTTGGGCGATGCTGGGTTTGTTGTTGAGGTGAGAGGGTTTGGTTGTTGTTGGGTTCCCACTTCCTCTTGAGTCCTTGGGGTTTCATATGCTCACTCCTCTTGGGTAGCTCTCCCTGTGCCACCGCTTGGTCGATTAGTTTGTGAGCCAAGTAAATAGTAGACTGAATGAGAGTGGGATCTGTCGTGGTAATTAGGCTTCGGATTTGTTCAGGTAATCCCCTAACGTATGGCTCGATCTTTCTGTATTCTGGGGTCACCATTCCTGGGTACTGTTTACACCATTCGTGAAATCGAGTGGTGTATTGTTCAATTTCAGCTCCTTCCATTTTGTGATTCCAACACTCCTCCGATTCCTTGATTTCGTTCTGGGGATGGTATTCTTCCTTCAACATCTTAATGAAATTTTCCCATGGTATGGAGTTAGCAGTCGCCAAACTCAGTGTTTGGACTTGTGAATTCCACCAAATGAGGGCCTGTCCCTCTAGAGTTCCGGTGGCGAATTTCACTTTGTTCTCCTCAGAGCACTCGCACATGCAAAAGATTGTCTCAGTATTCTTGATCCATCGGAGCAGTCCCTCTGCTCCTTCCGACCCCTTGAATGTTAGAGGATGATAACTAAGGAAGGTCTTGAATAAGCATCCTCTTGAGTTGTTGTGAGTCTCATTGTTTGGTTCATTGTTTACGCGTGTAGTCTCGTAATCTGCTATAGCTTTGTTAACCCGTTGTTCTATCATGGCCTCGATAGCAGTAGAATTGACTGATTGATCGTTAGTACGCACGTACATTCCTTGTCCAGCCATTGGTAAGTATGTATCTACAATAGGTTTTGGATCACTTACAGTTAGAGCTTGCTGTGGGTTATAAAGAGATACGATGTCATCTCTCTTCAAGTGTACAATCATAAGCTTTAGAAGATTACTATTACCAAAGTGATGTATATGAGCACAACTCGCTCGTATAGATTCTAACAATACTAAATACAATGAGGAAATAAACTACTTGGTGAAAATAGTGGAGTTCGAATCTCCACTAGCAGCGGTGTTCTACATAGTTCTCCTCGTGGGTGTAGCGTGTCATTTGAATTTGCTAGAATTCGTATGTACCTATAAATTCACGATTACGTTGGCCACCATAATCGTTAATTTATCTTACACAGTCATTCTAGTTCATTCAATTTCAAACTACTAAACATCCTAGGGTTTGACGTTTGCTCCCTGAGTGTCAATACTATGGTCATAGTCCACAAACATGTGTCTTTTGACTGGGTTTACACTCAAGAAAGAGGTTGGAGGAGGCGCTCGATTCGAGTTAGATCGTGCTAGAGGAGTCTTCTTCAGAGCATAGAAGAGCCCCTTTAAGTTCGTCCCTTTGTCAATCCCATCACGCAGTTGGCAAGTGTCATCAAGTATGAACACCTGTTAAGAGTTCTAGAGGCGCTTTCGTATGTGCCTGATAAAGTCACAAAGCATATTGCTAATTTATACACAATAATTGTGTTGTGTGAAACTAGTGTCGTGTCTAATGTTGAGCAATGGCTATAGTCTAAGTTTACTACATGCAAACCTAGTTCTCTATAACCAAGGCTCTGATACCAGTCTGTCACACCCCCAATTTCCCACTCGTGGTGTCAGTCCACGTGGATGTGACGTGTCCAGAATCACAGCTCAAGGTCATATAGAACACCTCTATATGCGTTTACAAATCCAATGTTTGACACATACACACAACAAAATAGTTTGCAGCGGAAAAGTATTTTATAGCAGCGGAAATAATACGTTTGAATACATGTAGCGGAAAAGTAAATTGTCAGATCTAACATTGTATCAATACAAAACATAATTGAAATTGTTTTCAAATAATATGACAGGAATGCATGCGGTTCCTATTGCTCGTCTCTTAATGTGCACATTCCTGCTATCCATAGCTGACTAGTTACCTGAGAATACAAGTTTGAAAAAGTGTCAACACAATGGTTGGTGAGTTCACAGGTTTTGATATACATATATAGTAAGAAAGTGTGTCATGCTGTTTATCATATGTTAGTACCGAGCCCTTGGCCCAAAGTGTCAGTGCATCACTACCGAACTAGACTTGTTAGTCTTTGCCTCCGCCATGTCTCGTAATAACATGGCAAGATAGGTCAAGTTTTCACGTGTTATGACATCCAGTCAATATTTCGCCACGCGGGGTTAGTCACACCCCAAACGGATCCATTCAAACTCGCCTCGTTGTTTGTACATTAACGGTAAGACTTTGTGAGGACTTCTTACGATTACAACACTTAATGTTTGTCTAATAAACCAGCATACACCAAAATGTTTGTACAATAATAGATGTTTGACTCGATGCAACAAGTATTCTCCCCCTATTTAAAAGCGTTTGAAAAAGAGTAAAGAGGGGCCGTAAACTCACCTTAGTGATATGATTGTACGTAAGCGTAAGCTCCTGACTTGTCGTGTAGCACGTCAGTCACCGGCAACCTATATCGTATACCGTACGTGAGTTCGTGTAAGGGACCGTGCTAGTGTTGGTGTTAGTGCTCGTGTTTGTGCCCAACAACCTTGGTTGTTCATGTTTGTCCATGGCGGTCCAAATGTCCGTGTTTGCTCGTGTTGGTCCATATTGACCGTGTTTGACCATGTTTGACCGTGTTTGACCGTGTTTGACCAAAGTTTGACCGTGTCAAATCAACGACCCGTTGGTGAACCGTGCGACGGTTTGTGAATCGTGTAGTAATCGTGTAAGTGTTTGTCGTGTGCAAAACGCGTAGGTCGCGTCTATGGACAACTTACTATTTATAGTAAGTTTCCATCTTTAGAAAGTTCACAAAGCATATCGGTTTTATAGTTCTAGCATGCTCGTTAGTCCTATGTGATCATGTTAACACATAACACATCATCATACAAAGTCACATAAGTCGTTTATAACAAGTTAGCACATAAAAGTTTCCTAAAATGGAAAGTTTCCATTCATAGCATACGTGGTATCGGAAACCATCTAACTTAGCATCTAATCATCATGTTATAGCATATCAAGTCACTTAGCATGCTCAAATCGTACAAAATGTTTACGAGTCGGTTTTTGTGAAAATAAAGTTACTAAATATAGTAACTTTCTAGTTTTGCATAGAAATAACCACTTTAACATTTCTAAATCAATTTCACATCATGAATCATCTTGATAAGTCATCTAACATCGTTTAAACATGCGAACATAGCCCAAATTGCCATCTATCAACCTCTTACCCCAAAAAGTTACTAAAAATAGTAATAACGGTAAATATGACCATGAACATTATCAAAATCACATTCCAAGTATTTCAATCATCATATTATCATCCTAATAGTAGTTCTATATACTTGCATGTTCACCATTTCATCCACAACCTCATTTTGCAAATATAAAGTTTCTATTAATAGAAACATTACCAAAAATCACCCTTTTGGCCATTTTAACCAAATCTAATCATGTAAATCATCATCAATATCATCTATGAACCTTTCTATATACCTAACATCCTTCCAATACTCATGGATCATACATGCATGTATCTATATCATCTTAAATCATCATTTCAAGCAACAAGGCATATACTCATCATCATAGATCTTCCTAAAACATCATCTAATCACTTTAGATCATCATAGAACACTTTAAAATCAACAAACCCAGAACATATTTTCGTGCATGTGCTACAATGGTGGTTGCATGTGAGTTTTAAGCCATGCATGTGTGCTTGTGAGCGTCAAGAGGGTGTTTTATGCTACAAGGGGTGAAAAACTACCTTCCAAGG
Organism: Mikania micrantha; assembly: GCA_009363875.1. NCBI lineage: Eukaryota > Viridiplantae > Streptophyta > Magnoliopsida > Asterales > Asteraceae > Mikania > Mikania micrantha. The sequence goes on from CM018686.1 coordinate 274,797, forward strand.
CTTCAAAGGTGCTGGAATGATGAGGGGAACAGCTCGTGGTTCTTCTGGACAGTAAGGACTCACAACAATGGCAAGGAGATGACGAATCTTCGAGCTTCCAAGTGGTTAACAAGCTTGAATGTTCAAGTGTGGAGCTTCAAAGGTGCTTCAATGGTGGAAAAATGGCAGAGAAATGGTGTAGAAGACGGGTTCAGTCGAGGTGATGCGTGTAGAACTGAGTGAAATGATGGTAAGAGTAGTTTAGGCATGATTTGTCTTGGATTTATAAAGATTTTGTCGACTGGGCGGTGTCGCGTACCGCGATGGGGGTTCAAAAATGTTCTCCGCGTACCGCGGAGAATTTCGGGAGTCAATCCCCGCGATGTATGTCGCGTATCGCGGATGGGATTGCTTGTTGGGCCACCGCGTACCGCGGTGGGCTCCCAGAGAGCCCAATAAGCCCTTTTTAATGTTTTGATCCGTTCTTCGTCGTTTTCACGCTTCCGAACCATCGTTTGGCCTTGTTTGAACTTCCTTGCTCAATGTGTGAGTGTTTCGTGAGGTTTCGAGTGCTGTGCTACACAATGTACTTGACGTTCCCCAACGTTCGTGTGTTTTGACACGTGTGTGCTGTTTGTCGATAATCCCACGAATTATCCTGTTGTGTGTCGGTGTTCGTACTGTCGTGCCACGTGTCACACTAAATTAATCTAATTCTAGTGCCACGTGTGCATAAAGCATTTAAATAAACATTTAAATAAGTATAAAGCTGACCTGGAAATTACGGGGTGTCACACAATGTCTTTGACATTGAACGTTCAGAAGGATCTAATCAGTAAACTAGAACATAAATAACTCATTAAATATAAATAAATGCAGAATCACTTCTCTATTATCAGTTTTGAGATATTCTGCTACATCTATACTACCAGGTGAGTTTCGTACAACCCCTTTTATTTTAATCTTTTATAAACATCGGGGAACATTGTTGAACTTTTAATGAACATATGATATGTATCACTGATATCTGTGTGATTTCATGTGATTGTTGTGACTTTTGTGGGATTTCATGGGATTTTGGCCTGTAGACTGAACTCTATCATGACACTGAAAGTCCTCATTTTGAACTGTATCTAGTGAACCCATGTGTGGCCGAGCAGAAAAAATTGATAGTACTATTGGTTGACACCCCATTCGCTGGGAGGATTGCATCTCCCCTTGTGTGAATGTTTGTTATCTGTTTCCTGAACTTCTTAATGGTATGATAGACATTAAGATAATGAGACACTAAGATATGTACCGACGGGTAATATCTTGAGACAGACTAGACGTCCGAAAGGAACTAGATACAGGTCCCATGGTTATCCGGAACTGAACTTTTGAGAACGTGCTTATCATATCATATTGTTTTAAATTGAACTGTCGATCTCACCAGCTTTGTGCTGACGTTTCAAACTCAAACCTTTTTGCAGGTAAGCAGGAATAGCCGGTGAGGATGCACTTTGAGTTATTTGCACGTTAATAATTAGTATTGTAATTAAATAAATATAGTTGTAATGTGGTTGTGATTGCTACACCCTGGTAATGTAATTACTTTAAGTTAATCTGTGTGCTTATGATATTGGTTCAAGTAAGTCACCCCTCACCTCAGAGACATCACCACTATGCTTCCGCAACCGATTCAGTGACGTCAGACCAGACACGAGGTGACGAGGGGTGGGGGTGTGACAGGGTGGTATCAGAGCCACAGGTTATAGAGAATTAGGTTGACTTAGAGACCTAGACTATAACCATAGGCTCGTATAGTTACACAGAGAGTACCGAACATTAATATTGAACAAAACTTGTTTTGAATTAAGCCAGGATAATCAGGTGGTACAAATTCCAGTTATGAGTGGCCAGCATAACTGAAATTTGCAACACGTGTGCATTCTAGTTTGATTTAATTCAAGCAAAACACTATCAATAGTAATGACGAATAGTTGCGTTAAGATAGGAGGACGTCTCATATCATGTGTATGTTGAATTTTATTATTCAATATATTTCTTTCATGATACTGATTAGAGATTTTTATTGTACAGCAATGGCAGATCGAGGCGAACAGTATCAGCTAGCTCCTCATGATATGAGGGATGGTACTCCGAGCTCTAGCTCAGCACCGGATTCAGATTCTTCGGAGGCATCGACTGCAGCCTCACGAGCTCCATCTGTAGTGCCACAGGCACAACCAGCATTACCACATTCACCATTAGAGCCTAGACCAGTTACACCACCACCACCAGCACTTCCTATCATACCTAGTCCTCCTCACTTACCTCCGGTTGATCCCGTTGCGGATCGGATGCAGAGTATATCACCTCCTAGGGTACCCGTTTGGGACGGGATGCGGCGTATGCGGGGTCAAGCCCGCAAGACCACAGGACTACCTCCCCGGAAGCAGCTGGCTCCAAGGGACGAGTTTCATGCCATACACGAGATGGGAGAATCCTCCCATCAGGCAGAGCTGAGAGCACAGTTGCAGCAAGTTACTCAGAACTTGCAGGGGACACAGCAGAGTTTACAGCAGTGTCAGGCTACGGTTGAGGATACACGTAGGACCATATTAGATATCCTCACTTCTCACTTGACCCTGATGGATCAAGTGAAGGCGTTGGACACCGATACTCGAGCCTGGAGAACCGCGATGGACGATAGACTGAGGATGACATGGGGACAGATTATGCTTGCTGCATTTTGGCGGCAAGTGGCATGGATGACTGAGGGATGGAGTTGGGTGAGAGAGAGAGTGACAGAGTTTTTGGCATGGTTTGGAGTGGCGAGTACCGAGACCAGGATGATGATCCTGGCAGTAGTCATGGCAATAGTGGCCATGATACTTTCCTTCTTATCATACTTTATGCGATGAGTATGTATAGAAGATCAGTTTGGGATTTTCAGAGCATCAGGGTGTAGATAGGGGAGTTCTTTTCTGTTCTTTTCTTTATCTGATGGTAGTGTCTTGTGTTGTTTGGTGGTCTGTATAAAATCAATAATGATAATGATGAAATAAAATGGGTGTTTTGTGTATCGATCTGTGTAATGTACTATTTGGGTGTTGTGTGAATTATGTTTTTCTAATAACCTTGTGTGGACTATAAACAATTCTGTGTGAGAACATGTCAAACTAATATATATTTCGCTGAAATACGGTACGGGAGCAGTACTGTATGCGAATATATCGAACTAAAATATATATTTTGCTGGAATACAGTACAGAGCAATACTGTATGCAAATATATTTGTTACTAAAGTACAGTACGAGAGCCATACTGTACGAGAACATGTCTAAATTGTGAACGTGCCTGAATTGTGAATGTGTCTGTAACTTAAGTACAGTACGAGAGCCATACTGTACGAGAACATATCTATGGTCTGTATGAGAACTTAATGTATGAACTGAGAACATATTAGAGAACTTGTCTGAGAACATGTCCTAGTTCTGTATGAACATATTTCTAAAAAACATGTGTTGCAATGCAAAGAGCTGGGTAAGACTCTAACATGTTTTTGAAATAACAGGACTAAGTATAACTACGAATAATTGTGTGATCTGTGTGTAATGTGAACATGTCTGGACTGAATTCATGTAGTTATACTGTATTCTTATAATCACCTTTTAATACAAATTTTCAGTGTAACTGAATGGGATTGTATTTATGTGATAGAACAGGTTATATCTTTAATGTTCTTGAACTGACCTGAGTTTTGTCTGCTTGTGAGCAGAATAATGGCTCCTAAACGAGGTCGACCAGCTAAGAGAGCTACTCAGAACATTACAAACCCTGAACCGAATCAAATTCCACCTTTGAATGTTGACTCAAATCCGGATCCACATGTTAATCCGGAAGCGAACGTAGTTCCACCTGGGAACTTGGAAACGCATACTACTCCACCAGTGAACCCTGGAGCAGGCATTGTTCCACCTGCTGGTACAAGCGGATCTGAAACAAATGAGGCTATGATAGCTCGTATTGTGCGTGAACAACTATCTGCTTGTGGTGTTCTGACACAACACCAACCACATATCACTGCAGGTTCTGGTGGGGAACACGATCATGTTGAACATAATGCTACTGGTGGTCACGTTGAAACTCATACCACTACCGGTACAACTACTATTGTTCCTGATCCACCCCGACAGGGATGTACTTACAAGTATTTTGCTTCCTGTAACCCTCCTACTTTTACTGGCAAAGAAGGAGCGGCTGGTCTAATAAGGTGGATTGAGGAAATGGAAACTAAGCTCAAAATCAGTCAGTGTTTGGAGGAGCATAAGGTGTCTTATGCTGCCTGTTCTTTGAAAGATTCTGCTTTGACCTGGTGGAATACCCAGGCCAAGACTTTGGGTTCAGCCACAGTTGACTCGATGGGCTGGAACGATTTCAAAACTCTGATTAGATCAGAGTACTGTCCCATCACTGAAATTCAAAAACTCCAGGAAGAATTCTGGAATCACTCGATGATCGGTGCTGACTGTCTTGCTTACACCGATCGTTTTCATGAACTTACTTGTTTGCTTCCCGACATGTTTCCTACGGAAGCCGCTTTAATCGAGAAGTACATTAAGGGTCTGATTCCTCAGATACGAGGAATGGTGACTGCTGCTGAACCTACAACCCTGAAACATACGATTCTTTTGACCACTAAGCTTACCAATGAGGCGGTAAGGAGTGGTACTCTGTCTTTGAAACCTCAGACGGTTCATAATCGTAATGATGTTGGTACCTCGAATGTGTCAAAAGGTACCAAACGAAAGTGGTTTGACAAAACCAAGGCGAAGGCTCCGGCTGAGATCACCCAGAGCAAGCCAACTGTGAAAAACTATGGTGCAAATGTTCCTGAGAGGAAAACTTATACTGGGCAGGCGCCCAAATGCAATAAGTGTCCACTACATCACACGAGACCATGTCCTGTTTGTCTGAACTGTAACCGAGTTGGACATTATGCTAAATATTGCAACTTTCCTGCTCAGACACCAAACCAAGCACCACGACAAACCACTCAAACCAACCGGTCATGTTACAAATGTGGAAGCCCTGATCATCTCATACGAAACTGTCCGAACAATAACACCAATCCGGGAACTGAAGCTAGGGGGAGAGCTTTTCAGATTGGTGCGACCGAGGCGAGACATGACGCAAATATTGTTACTGGTACGTTTCTTCTTAATAATCTATACGCATCAGTTTTGTTTGACACAGGAGCGGATAAGAGCTTTATCTCTCCTGAATTTGCATCATTAATTTCATTGCCTACGGTAGATCTAGAAACTCCTTATGTCATTGAATTTGCTAATGGCAAGTTGATCAAAACTAACAGTGTTATTCAAGGATGTTCCTTGAATTTGAATGATCATCGTTTCAAAATTGATTTACTTCCTATTGAGCTTGGGAGCTTTGATGTCGTTGTTGGTATGGACTGGCTTTCTAATAACCAAGCGAAAGTTGTCTGTCAAAACAAGGTGATCCGCATTCCATTACCTAACGGTAATACACTGATAGTTCAAGGAGAACGAGCAGGTAGAAAACTTGGTATCATATCTTGTATGCGAGCTCAGAAATTCTTAAGGAAAGGCTGTTATGCTTTCCTGGCACATGTGACTGAGTACAATTCTTCACCTAAACAAATCACAGATATCCCAATAGTCAAGGATTTTTCTGAAGTTTTTCCTGAGGATATATCAGGATTACCCCCAGCGAGACAAGTTGAATTTCGAATCGACTTGATTCCAGGTGCAGCACCTGTTGCTAAAGCCCCGTATCGGCTTGCACCATCCGAAATGCAAGAACTTTCAGGTCAATTACAGGAACTGTTAGACAAAGGTTTTATCAGACCTAGTTTCTCACCCTGGGGAGCACCTATTCTTTTTGTGAAAAAGAAGGATGGTTCATTCAGAATGTGTATTGACTACAGGGAACTCAATAAACTGACAATCAAGAACCGTTATCCACTACCTCGTATCGATGATCTGTTTGATCAACTACAAGGTGCTACTTATTTTTCAAAAATCGATTTAAGATCTGGATATCATCAGTTACGTATTCATGATGATGACATTCCTAAAACTGCTTTTAGAACTCGATACGGACATTACGAATTTCTAGTAATGCCGTTTGGTTTAACAAATGCACCAGCAGTTTTCATGGATCTGATGAATCGAGTATGTAGACCTTATCTGGATAAATTTGTGATTGTGTTTATTGATGATATTCTTATTTATTCTCGAAATCAACAAGAACATGCTCAACACTTGAAATTAATTTTAGAACTTTTGGCACGTGAAAAATGATATGCCAAATTCTCCAAGTGTGAGTTCTGGTTACGAGAAGTTCAATTTCTTGGTCATGTAGTAAATCAAAACGGTATTCAAGTGGATCCCAGTAAGATTCAGGCGGTGAAACAATGGGAGACACCACGAACCCCGACTGAAATACGTCAATTCTTGGGGTTGGCAGGTTATTATCGTCGGTTTATCAAGAACTTTTCAAAGATAGCCTTGCCACTGACTACATTGACACAGAAAAATCAACCGTTTATATGGAGTTCTCAACAGGAGGAGGCGTTCCAACTGTTGAAACATAAACTCTGTAATGCACCTATCTTGACACTACCGGAAGGTACTGATAACTTCACAGTGTATTGTGATGCTTCACGTCAAGGTCTTGGGTGTGTTCTAATGCAGAAGGATAAGGTAATTGCTTATGCTTCTCGACAACTGAAAGTACATGAGAAGAACTATACCACACATGATCTAGAACTTGGGGCAGTAGTGTTTGCACTCAAGATTTGGAGACATTATCTATACGGAACTAAGTGTATTATATACACTGATCACAAAAGCCTCCAACACATTCTAGATCAGAAAATGTTGAACATGCGACAGAGGCGTTGGGTTGAACAATTGAACGATTACGACTGTGAGATTCGTTATCACCCAGGCAAAGCAAATGTTGTAGCTGATGCTTTAAGTCGCAAAGAACGAGTCAAGCCTTTACGTGTGAAAGCGTTAGGTATGACTATTCAAACCAGTCTAATTCCTCAAATCAAAGACGCTCAGCAACAAGCTTTACAAGCAACGAACTATTCTGCTGAGGGATTGAGAGGATTAGATAAGAAACTCAATACTAAGGCTGATGGACTGTTGTATTTCAAAGACCGAATGTGGATTCCTTTATTCGGTAACTCTCGAACTATTATCTTGGATGAGGCGCATAAATCCAGGTATTCTATTCATCCAGGTGCTGATAAAATGTATAAAGATCTTAAAGACTTTTACTGGTGGCCTGGAATGAAGAAACAAATAGCTGAATACGTGGATCGATGTTTAACATGTCTCAAAGTTAAGGCTGAACATCAACGACCTTCTGGGTTACTACAACAACCTGAGATTCCCATGTGGAAATGGGATCAGATCTCTATGGATTTCATTACTAAATTACCCAGAACATCACGTAATCATGACTCTATATGGGTTATTGTTGATCGCCTTACGAAATCTGCGCATTTCTTACCCATCCGAGAAGACTATTCTCTGGATCGACTCGCTAAACTCTATGTTAATGAGATTGTATCTCGACATGGAGTACCGATCTCTATCATTTCTGACATAGATAGTCGATTTATATCACGATTTTGGCAAACTCTTCAGAATGCTCTGGGCACGCAAATCAATATGAGCACAGCTTATCACCCACAAACTGACGGGCAGACTGAACGAACGAATCAAACTCTTGAAGACATGCTCAGAAGCTGTGTGATTGATTTTGGAGGTAGCTGGGATATTCATCTTCCACTTGTTGAATTTTCATACAATAACAGCTACCATACCAGTATTCAATGCGCTCCTTTCGAAGCACTTTATGGACGCAAATGTAGATCACCTATCTGTTGGTCAGAAGTAGGTGAAAACCAAATCATTGGCCCAGAATTCATTCAGGAAACAACTGATAAGATCGCACTCATTCAAGAACGAATCAAAGCTGCTCGCGATCGTCAAAAGAGTTATGCTGATAATCACCGTAGACCACTCGAATTTCAAGTAGATGATCGTGTAATGTTGAAAGTGTCACCTTGGAAAGGCATTTTCAGATTCGGGAAACGAGGTAAACTTTCGCCAAGATTTGTAGGGCCATTTAAAATTCTTGAACGAATTGGACCAGTAGCCTACAGACTTGAGTTACCTCTTGAACTCAGTAATATTCATGATGTTTTTCATGTATCTAATCTGAAGAAATGTTTAACTGATGAATCATTGATCATACCTCTAGAAGAGATTCATATTGACGAAAAACTTCAGTTCAGTGAAGAACCAGTAGAGGTAATGGATCGAGAAACGAAAGTGCTAAAACGCAGTCGCATACCTATTGTCAAAATTCGGTGGAATTCGCAACGTGGACCCGAATATACGTGGGAACGTGAAGATCAAATGAAAACAAAGTACCCACATCTATTCTTATAAACGATTGTTATCCCGTAAGTCTTTCACTAAATTTCGGGACGAAATTCCTCTAACAGGAGGAGACTGTGACAGTTGCGTACAAAGAATTCGGCATTAATAACGTGAGCACATTTGGTCGTGCTTGAAATCCACGAGGATTTAGTAACTTTTGTTATTGGGGATTGATAGTATGTGAAAAATGATAAACGTAGGCGAAAACCGTGCGCAAAACGGAGTTCGTATGCTCCCGGAATCGCGAAACGAAGTTTAAATCAAATATTGGAAGAAAAACGGGTCAGGCGGTATGCCTGACGTGGGTGCAGGGACCCAGGCGATACGCCTGGCTGGCTATGTCGGCAAAAAAATGATTTAATCGATCAGAATCGTCCAGAACGTAAAATTTCACTTCTTTCGACCCCAATCGACTTCCAGGCGATACTTTGGCTATCTAACACCATCATACTTCATTTCAAAGCCATTTGAAGCCATAAATCGCACCACAGATCGTATTTTCAAGTCCTGATCGTTGTTATACGCGCAGAAATTCGTCAGAACAGGTAACGGTTCATTTTAACCTTCTAGTTTGATTTTGATTGATTAGATCTTGATTTTGAACGTAATGAGATAGTTAGGATTGTTGATTATTGCCTAGATGATGGCTAGGATTGATTATAAACGAAGAACACGAAGTTCTAACGGTTAAATCCTTGTTTTGATCCGTTGTGATGCCCGGTTTGCATGAAATCATACCTATGATTATAATGGTTTAAACCATTTGATTATGACAATGTAGGTGATTAGTTTGATTAATCTTTGAGATGCAAAGGTTAAATCCAAGTGTTTCAAACTAATCATAATCATTAACATACTCATTGGAATGATTATCTGATGTTTGTGATAACAGTCAGATTAGTATGTTAAATCTGGTTATTTCACCTATTCTGATGCTACATTGTGATATTTCATGATATTTGGGTAATCAATAATAAGGATTAATCACTCCTAAGCCATTAAATCATCTAGAAACTGTTTTAGCATTATAATCAACAATATTAACTATTTGGTTAATCAGAGATTATTCTGATTAATCTAGAGTGTCATCAACTTTGTGTTAGGAATCTAATGCAATGTAGGTTCCTACATTATCATACATTGTATGATATAACCTTAAATTAATTAATTAAATAATTAATATCGAGTTGATGATTTACTAAGCAATGTCTTTGACATTGAACGTTCAGAAGGATCTAATCAGTAAACTAGAACATAAATAACTCATTAAATATAAATAAATGCAGAATCACTTCTCTATTATCAGTTTTGAGATATTCTGCTACATCTATACTACCAGGTGAGTTTCGTACAACCCCTTTTATTTTAATCTTTTATAAACATCGGGGAACATTGTTGAACTTTTAATGAACATATGATATGTATCACTGATATCTGTGTGATTTCATGTGATTGTTGTGACTTTTGTGGGATTTCATGGGATTTTGGCCTGTAGACTGAACTCTATCATGACACTGAAAGTCCTCATTTTGAACTGTATCTAGTGAACCCATGTGTGGCCGAGCAGAAAACATTGATAGTACTATTGGTTGACACCCCATTCGCTGGGAGGATTGCATCTCCCCTTGTGTGAATGTTTGTTATCTGTTTCCTGAACTTCTTAATGGTATGATAGACATTAAGATAATGAGGCACTAAGATATGTACCGACGGGTAATATCTTGAGACAGACTAGACGTCCGAAAGGAACTAGATACAGGTCCCATGGTTATCCGGAACTGAACTTTTGAGAACGTGCTTATCATATCATATTGTTTTAAATTGAACTGTCGATCTCACCAGCTTTGTGCTGACGTTTCAAACTCAAACCTTTTTGCAGGTAAGCAGGAATAGCCGGTGAGGATGCACTTTGAGTTATTTGCACGTTAATAATTAGTATTGTAATTAAATAAATATAGTTGTAATGTGGTTGTGATTGCTACACCCTGGTAATGTAATTACTTTAAGTTAATCTGTGTGCTTATGATATTGGTTCAAGTAAGTCACCCCTCACCTCAGAGACATCACCACTATGCTTCCGCAACCGATTCAGTGACGTCAGACCAGACACGAGGTGACGAGGGGTGGGGGTGTGACATCAAGGGTAAGGAGCCTCTTATTATGATCTTGATCACGATTCATTGTATCCCATAAGTAAGGCTCGGAAATTTCTAATTTTTTCGTCCTCATTCATTATTAGAGCTCGCCGACCAATTTGTTTTTGCACAATGTTTGTCTTCGTGCCCGGTTGATCCTTCGTAAGTTCACTATTCATGAACATAAGACTTAAGCTCTATGATGTCTTCTTTGAGAAAATCATTCAAATGGTAAAAAGTTGTTGTAAATAGGAACTCGATGATTATTAGAACGTCCTCTAGCCCGACCATCCTGACAATCATCTCCTTATTTGATGAAAACAATCACTAAAGCTCATGAATGGGTTCCATTCCTATTTGATGTGAAGGTGCATGTAGAGAAGTGATTTTGTGCCATGTAGAAGCCTATTTAGTCGACGCCTTTTCCTTATAAACAAGATTTATAAATGTGACGGCCTTTGTAAGTGTTTTCTTGCTCAAATAGCATAATCAAACGTACCAAACCACATGTAAGGAACTCATCTTTTGTATCTGGGCTACTTTGTATCATGGCATGTAAGAATGGATTTATCTTTTTTGGGAGAAGGTATTGGTTTTAAAATTCTTAAATAAAGCTCTTGGAAGATCTCGCATTGGACTTCCTAAAACTCATGTGTGGGGTTGTAGCATGTTCAAAAAGAAATTTTTAGGTTCGAGCCTCTTTGATGTGGATTTGAGCCTCCTTTAAAAGACACACCTCTTCTTTTTGGGTATTCAACAGGAAAGCAAGGATTTCATTGGTAGACCAGTGTTTTCTTTAGAAAAAATGACAAGTATGGAAGATGCCAAAAGAAGATTTTATGATTTCTTGAAAGTTCCTTAGCCCGACTAAATATTTCATTATTTATTGACAAAGTTGAGCTTTTTAGGCTAAAACTTTTGATTAAGCTAGGACTTTGAATTGGGATTTATAGATCGTGTGTAGGGAACTTGCAAATATCATGCATAGAGTCGTACACTCTTCTTAAGTTGAAGCTTCTAAATAAGTTTTTAGTGTCTTGTAAGGAGCTTTGATCTTTTTGTATGGGGTTATGACTTCTTTTTTGGGAATTACTTATATTTGAGTTTCCCTCGGACTAGCTTACAATTTTCTTCTGGAAAATGAAGTAGGAAAACATAGGCTTCTTATCTTCTTTAAGGGAAGTGATAAGTATGAAGGTCTATACACCCTTTATTCGAGGAGATGTGTAAGGGTCATCATCGTTACATAAGGAGGAAAACATGAAAGCCTGTGTAAGGTCTTTCTCCTCTGTTTTTTTTTTTTTTTGATGTTTAAAGTTTGACCAAGGGATTTTCCTTATTTCTTTGTCACCAGGTGGCCCTTACAAGGATTTCCACCCTTTCACCCTATTTTTGGATGTTTTAAATTTTCACCAATGGGTTTTCCTTATATTGGTATTATTGGGTGGCCCTTACAAGGCTTTCCACCGCTTTCACCCTATTTTTGGGTGTTTAAGATTTCACCAATGGATTTTCCTTATATTGGTGTTATTGGGTGGCCCTTACAAGGCTTTCCATCGCTTTCACCCTATTTTTGGGTGTTTAAGATTTCACCAATGGATTTTCCTTATTTTGGTGTTATTGGGTGGCTCTTACAAGGCTTTCCACCGCTTTCACCCTATTTTTGGGTGTTTAAGATTTCACCAATAGATTTTTCTTATTTTGGTGCTATTGGGTGGCCCTTACAAGGCTTTCCACCGCTTTTACCCCCTATTTGGAGGCGTTGCTTTCTTTCATTAGAAAGTCTGTAAGTTTTTGACTTCCCATATGGCTATGAAAACGCCTACATGAGATTTTGCTATCCTCTTGAGAAAGTCTTATGTTTTCAGTTTCTCAGGGGAATACTTCACTCATATATAACAATTCATGTATTTGTATGTAGGGGTTTATGACCAGTGTTGATGCGACATGTCATGATCGCCAATTTAGGGTTGCTAATATTTCTATTAGGAGCATTGAACTTATAACATCAAACTAAATTGATGAATGGTGTGCATATGCATTTATGCTCTCTCGTATTATAATTTGTTTTGTTCATACTTTGAACACAAATATTCATTTGAAACGTTAAATAAGTTGTTCAATAGGGTTAACATGACACCTTATTGTTGTCAAATACTCATATTTCAAAGTATTAGTTGTAGAAACTAGTTTATAATATATTCATATAAATCTTTTGAGTGTGGTGACCGAATGGGTACTGCCTTCTACGGTTGTTTTATGATTAGAAGAAGAATATGGTTGTTATTTGAAGCATGCACTTGCAACCATTAATAGTAGGTGAAGTGCTACTATTTTTTCCGAGTGAACATTTATGAGAAAATATATCATGAATTAGGGTAATAGGTACTTACATATGAATATCAACATGAGTAAGGGCTAGAAAAAATTATTCTTACACTATGCACTCTGCTTGTATTGTTTTCAACCCATTTTTTTAGTTTGTTTTAGTCTTTTTCTCTTTTTGTTGCTGTTGTTTTTTTTAAACAAAAAACTCTATGGGTGTACGTTTATACCTTAGATATCATAGCCAACGTAAGAGGTAATGAACTTGAGCATGATCAGAGTTGTAGTCTAGTAAAAGGTAGGTGACTTAAGCAAAATCATAACTGCTGAAGACAGACTTTTTAATCCTCTTAGGTGTAAGGGACTTGATCAGAATTATAACTACTAGCATAAGGGCCTTGTAAAGGTAAGGAACTTGAGCAAAATCATAATTGCTGGGAGTAAGCTTTTTATTACTCGTAACAGGTAAGGATTTAGATTCAGTCTTTGTAAGGGCAAGGGGCTTCATTCGGTCCCCGTAAGGGTAAGGGACTACCTTTAGTCCTCGTAAGGGTAATGAGCTACATTTGGTCCCCGTAAGGGTAAGGGGCTAGATTCGGTACCCATAAGGGTAAGGGGCTAAATTTGGTGTCCGTAAAGGTGAGGGACTGCATTTGGTCTCCATAAGAGTAAGGAGCTAAATTCGATGCCCGTAAGGAGGAAGGACTACATTCAGTCCACGTAAGGATAAGGAGCTACATTCAATCCCCGTAAGGAGGAATGACTACATTCAGTCCATGTAAGGTGTGACATTTCGTTCTTTACTACAAGGTAATTTCCTAAATTCATGAATTAATATTGTAATTAATTAAATCATGATTGAATATGTATACACGTGTGAATCTGTGTATATATGTAAGGAAATTACAAGATGAAACAAATCACAAATGACATTATGCAAAATTGCCGAATTACGCGAAATTTTTATAATAATGACCAAAAACCAAATTCAATGGCCCAAAACTAACTTAATATCAATTATATGACGAATTGAAGTGAAATAAGTGATAGCATAACGAAATCAAAGAATCCTTAAGGTCAATAAGTTAAATTGCGAAAATCTGCGGAAAGGCAATCCGGCATGCGTAATTGGCAAATTCATGACAACTTGAACTTCCTAATCACATTATAATCATAATGGGATGTAATTGGAAGCATGACAATGATAATTGATCATTATTAGCAATTCCTGAAATTATACGCGAAAAGCCGAACAAACGATCGCGAAAATGGCAAAAATCAAACAAAACCCTTGATTTTATTACATGACTATGCTATGTCCATATCTATCTTATCATATCTGATTAAAATCAGCTAGATAAGACCAAAATAAACTTATCTAAACTTGGAGAACAAGGGTCTTGGCCATATAAGTCCAAAAATCTTGACTTTGGTCAAGATTTCTACACTTTTCCTTCTCCCCACTTCACAAATTCGACCAAGAGCCTTCTCACAACTTCTGGAACTCAAAACCCATCTCTAACATCAGTTCCAAGTGGTATCTAAACTCAAGAATAAGGAAAACCAAGAATCAAGCTTCCAAAGTAGGATTTTTGGTGGTTTTTCAAGCAAATCTCTCATCAAGTAAGTCTCTAACTCAATACTTGATTCTAATAGCTTCATATGACTTAAATAAACATGTTTCAATGATTGGTGAAGTTTGAAAATCATCAGATCTTGAAAACCCATGAAAAGGGCATTTTGGTCCAAAAAGTGGATTTTTCAAAGTTGTCCAAATTGAGATTTTTCTTCACAAAACATTAAATATATGTTAAAAACTAGGATCTGGAGATTTTGGCCCGGAAAAAGTGCGACGAAATTTGATTTAGCTCACAAAAACCTTCAATGGCTCACTGTTGCCCGGGCGCGGCCCAGGCGCGGCCTGGACGCGGCCTGGACGTGGCCTTGGGGCGGCCTAGGAGCATCCCTTGGCTGATCGTTACCGAGATCGTCTTGGTCGTTACCGGGATCGCCCTAGTCGTTACCGGGATCGTAATAGAAAACGACCAACCGGCTCGGCCATGGCTAGGCCAGCCCGGACCAGCGACCAACCGGCTCGAGCCATGAGCCACAACCACCGAACCGCCACCACTAGCCACCGCCAACCACCGGACCACCACTTCCGGCCACCGCACCGCCGCCGCTGCCGGCCGGAATCCGGCGAATTTCCGGCCAAAAGTTGCCGGTGGCAGAATATTCCGGCGAATATTCCGGCGAGATGGAATATTCCGGCGAAGATTCCGGCCAAAACTCTGATTTTGTCCGTTTTGCGTTCTGAACTGCGTTTCGCGCTCCGGTTTGCAATCCGATGGTCCGTTTTCGATAAAAAGGACATATTTTGAATCGATTTTGCATTCCGGACTCGATTTCGCAAACCTTTTTCAATCCGATGGCCTGATTTTTGTCTGATTTCTGATTAACACTCCGGTTTCAATACAGAACTCAAATTAAGTATTGGTTTGCAATACGAAAACATATTTTCAATCGATTTTGCATTCCGGACTCGATTTTGCCAACCGTTTTTCAATCCGATGACCTGATTTTTGTCTGATTTCTGATTAACACTCCGGTTTCAATACAGAACTCAAATTAAGTATTGGTTTGCAATACGAAAACATATTTTCAATCGATTTTGCATTCCGGACTCGATTTTGCCAACCGTTTTTCAATCCGATGACCTGATTTTTGTCTGATTTCTGATTAACACTCCGGTTTCAATACAGAACTCAAATTAAGTATTGGTTCAATCGATTTTGCATTCCGGACTCGATTTTGCCAACCGTTTTTCAATCCGATGACCTGATTTTTGTCTGATTTCTGATTAACACTCCGGTTTCATTACAGAACTCAAATTAAGTATTGGTTTGCAATACGAAAACATATTTTCAATCGATTTTGCATTCCGGACTCGATTTTGCCAACCGTTTTTCAATCCGATGACCTGATTTTTGTCTGACTTCTGATTAACACTCCGGTTTCAACACAGGACTAAATTTAATCATTGAAATTCAATATGAAAACATATTCTCAATCGATTTCGCATTCCGAACTCGATTTTGCAATCAATTTCGTAATCCGGAAACCTGATTTTCGATCTAAAAGTCGATTAAGATTCTGGTTTTAACGACGGGATGCAATTATCATTAATTTACAAACAAATGAATATAAGAACTCAATTACTAAACGAAATCAGTGATTTTAACATTACAAATTAACTGATAACCTTATTACATTGATTCTGAATAAATAAGTGATTCTGAATCAGTTTGATGACTCGAATTACATTATCCTTGATATTTAATACCAAGGAATGTTCTGGTAATCCAAATTGGATACAAAGAACTTATAAAACCTTAATGATATGCAGAATTCAATTGAAGCTGTGTGTAACATTCCAACAACACCGGTGAGTTTCATAGACCCCCTTTTAAAAGTTTTGCTTTCCAAAACTCGGGGATTTAACTACAATAACAATATGATTACATAATTCAATTACAGTGGTATACTTATATGATTTCATTACCCCTTTTTTTAAATCTTCGGATTTCTAAAACTCGGGGTTTGCATTACAATTACATTATGGTTACATGATTCAATTACAATGACATGATTATATGTTGCTTGTGCATTTCAACTCTTGTTGATGATTACATGAAAATTGTGCCGTGCTATCGTAAAAGTCCTCACATAACAACTGTAACCAATAAACTCATGGATGAGCCGGATGATAACAATGATAGTACTATCGGGCTGACAACCCCATTCACGGGTAGATAGCGTCTACCCTTGTGTGAATGCCTGTTACCATTTATTACATTACAAGATAACAACTTAATGCAACGATAGGCATTAAGAGTGAGGCTAAGGTCTTACCTTCGGGTATTACCGCCAATTACATTACAGTCACATAGGCTTTGGTTATGGGTTTTCATGGTGAATCATATTCATAAAGTTGTGTGTGCCTACATATTCAACATGTCATAGCATATCATATCACGTTATCATATCTATGAACTCACCAGCATCCTTGCTGATCTTTTATATTACAAAACCTTTTTCAGGGAGAAGGTAACAACTGCGAGAGTGAGGATGCACGATTACAAGACACGTTTAGTAACTTATAACTGGTTAATGTTGTTTAAGAATGTTTAAACTTAATGTATAATATTATAGTTATGATGTAATATATAGTGTGTATGGTTTGCCATGGATGCATGATACCAAAGTAACAATCAGTCACACCCATCTCTGCGACCTCACCATCAAGCTTCCGCGACACGATACAACAGTTACCGACTTCATACGTCATTCAATGACTATATCAGGTAAAGTGAGAGATGGGGGCGTGACAGGTTGGTATCAGAGCCATGGTTATAGGGAATTAGGTTAATTGGAAACCTAGTCTATAACCTTACGCTCATATGAACACGCACAGAGTGCCAGGAGACACGCATTTTAGTTATACGCATAAGGTATGATGTCACATTTGCTGGTACTATTACTTAACGCTTGCAGTTCGTGAACGTTGTTCAAAACTTGTTACAGCTATGCCGAAGCCATTAAAGGATTATATTGTGGAAATTATACCAAAGGTTATACTAGATGATACCCTTTGAGATCAAGCTCCTCGAATAATGAACCTAAACCTGATAATCAAATGCCTGTAGCATCCCGGGGGCAGTATCCAGGTTTCATCGTATGTCCCTTCTCGTTCTCCTTCTAGGACCCCACCAATGCCTGAGGACATTGGATAGCAGAAATTCCACCATAAGAAAATTTTCATTTCTGTAAATTCCCTTACTCCTAAACTTAGTATTAGGAGCAATCAAGCCCAAATGAGAATAGGATGGCTTCCTACTGGACAACTTGCATCTCGAGACCTCCCCCTCCTAACTTTGCAAGACACTCGTGAACAACTGATGGGGACACACATGCGACTAGATGAGGCATATGAAACCATTCAACAGAACCGTTTCTCTTTGGAAACAGGCAAATGCAGCTCGACAGGGCTTGATAGAACATTCCATGCCTTGGAATCTGATTTCGTGTCATGAACTAGGACGTTAACAGACCAGATAAAGGGTTCGTTAGAGCATCCGGATGCTATGGAAGCAAGTGCTGCAGATTGGCGCCGTCTCTTTGATGATCGTATTCAGGGTTCAGCGAATACGATCGAGAGGTATCACGAAGAGTCATTAACTCAGTTGACAGGGTTGAACTAATTATTGTTGGGTATAGCGATGGTGATAGCTTTTGCTTATTTCCTTTCATTCCTAATATTCATGAGTATGGGATACGGGAAATAGGGAAGATAGTTTTCCCAAAATTTTGTTAACCAGGTAATAGGAATTGGATAGGTTGTTGATGGGTGTGGTGCGTGTAAGTATGTGTATGAGGTGAGTGTGTGGGAGGTGTAAATGTCGGGTCTACTAACCAATAGGACCAATCAAGTTATTTAATTACATATATACAAAACAATAATTAAAATGAGATGAGTTAGAATGATCAAGGAAAATAATTTGCAAATATGACTGGCCAGCATAATTGGAAATTACGACCATGAGCATTCTAATAAATCTTAAAAATTAGGATAGAAAATAAATAAAAACTAAAACGAATTAAGCCAAAGTAAAGAATTATAAATCAAATGAAAGTAACAATTTCAGATGATGGACTACATGACAAGCACGTGAGATTACAATACATATTGATAACAGATTACGACTGTATCAATTTCAAGTTTCAAAAACAACACATTATGTATGACTACATGTATGGTTGTTTCAATTACTTAATAAGTTGGATGTGATGTGAAAGCGCAAGGACACGATCGTGGTATATCGAAAGGGTGGTGGGTTGGTGGCTGGGCATTATGCTCTACATATACCCTATACATAAACTACTTTCGATATATCGGGAAAGTGTCAGTGTGCGAAGGATTGTGAATACATGTGTTATGTATCAATTTCATGAATTCAGTGACACCATGAACAAAATATCAAATCAATTTCTTGATATTACTATGCTAAAAATTCTTATATGAAAATAAGATAGCAAGTAATAATTCTATATCTTGATATGTATTACAGTTGATCTTGTAGGTCCGAACACTGTTCAAGATCCAAGCTTTGTGTTGCCAAACATCATCAATCACCTCTATTGTGTGCGGAATCCATAATAGAGTGAAATAAGAAGCAAGATGAAACAAGAGGAACAAGAAAGATCAAAACTTTGAATATATTCAGTAAGTATTCGAAAATGTGCCTCAATACGTCTAGAGAGCACACCTCGGGATTCGTGTTTTTTACTGTACAAAAATACGTCTATTTATACTAAATACATCAGTATTCGAAGTTCAGGTTCGTGTACTCGAACCAGGTTCGTGTACACGAACCTGAGTACACGAAATCTATCTGAAGTCTTCCAAAATCTCTGTGTTGACTCTTCCGTGTTGACTTTGTCAGTCTTCATCATTGATTGGGCTCTACAAACTCCCCCTAGACTGGCGAAGTCATCCGATAGGAAGAGTAACACTGTGTGGCCCTCCTCCAGCATACAGCTTCAGCTTCATGGCATAAGCAACAACTCGTGTAAATGGCTTAGCCAGCTCATCATTTCCGGAATATACACGTATAGGAGAGTTGTGCAGCTTCATCATGTCATCTTTACCATACTTCAGAAGATCCATAGGGTCAAGAATCATGTCGATGTCATCAACATCATCTATGTTCCTAAGAATAACTGCAGCAAGGTTCAGATCATCAAAGTACCATGACAGAAAGTTAGCCAAAGAGTTATCAGGAACTCTTGGCGAGACGGGCACTGCTTGCATCACATGAGGAGGAGGGTACCTATAGTACACCCAAGGCTTCTTCGTCTTTGGATCAATGATGCACGAAGAGACAAAGCGTCGTCCCTTAGCCGTGCGCATGACAGGAAAATTCTTCTCACACTGATCTTTGATAAACTTTGCGAACAAATCAGCCTGTGAGTCCTTAGACGGGTTGAAGAACATAGCCTTGTCGATGCTTCTGATGTCAACTCTAGGTAAGGAACAGAAATCTGTAGGCTTCTTGTAAAATTCGACTTTTCCGCTCATCCGTTTCACCAAGTAGATGTCTCTCGGTTTGTCATACATCCAGCAGCATATATTTGATCGATCGTTGCGAACTGCAAAAAGGTTTCGGTCATCAGAAATGAATGTATGCTCTGGATGTTGATCTCCCATTTCTTTGAACCATGCTTCCTTATCTACAGGAGGAGCTGGCGTCCAGTCTTTCTTGCGGTCAAACCAGCTATCTATCACTTCATTCAGTGAAGTGACCTCATTTCCCAATGCATCGATGTATTTGTGGGCATACAAATAATCAATATATGGGTCTGAAGAAACGTTGCCAAGGATGATGTTTTCTGGTTCTTCTTCTACAGATGCCCCTGCAGAAGATTTGGCTTGATCGTTCTTCGCATCACTAGGAGATCCAAAATCAAATGTATCTGGAAGATCATCAAAAATGCTGTCAAGTCTGGATCCAGTCTCGTCGGGCTGTACACAATCCCCGAAAAGGATGTCATCTGGAATGTCTCCAAATAGATCATCATAAGCACCCGACGGCTTCCCAGAAGATGATGGATTCCCAGAATCTCCTCCTTGGTCTTTGTCATCTGGAGGACCTTTGTCTTTATTCTGATCATCTCATCTTTATCATCTTTGTCACCTTGATGTTCTTTATCATCCTTTTGATCCTGGTCATCATCTCCATCATCAGCATCATCATCATCACTGTCGTCACTGTCATCATTGACATCCATGACTTCATCTTCAGACTCGGATACCTCCTCTCCTTTGAGTCGCTTTATCTCTTTTTGCATCTTGTGATTCTCACGTAGAAGGATACTGATAGCCTTCTCATGAGCCTTCAATTTTCCTCTACATTTGTTGAGATGAGAGCATATCTTTATCTTTCCTTCTCTTAAGTTCATGATCATCCTGTCTTTTCTTTCAGCATCTTTCTCCAGCTGATAAACTCTCTCATGTAGTCCGATCAGATCAACAGGCACCTGAGGAGGCTCATAAGGGGAATCGGAGCGCAAAGGAGATTTTCCTTTACCGCTTCCGGATTGTGGTGTAGGTGTTTTGGGTTTGGTTTTGGTGTGAGGTTGAGTGGTGATGGATGGACGTGAGGAGGAAACTCTGATGATGAGTTTGGTTTTTGAGGGTTTAGAAGAAGTTTTGGGTTGTTTTGGTTGAAGTGTTTGAGTGACAGGTGAGGGTGATGGCGGTTTTGTGACGTGAGGTGGTGATGGAGGTAAGGAAATGTGAGGTGGTGATGGTGGTTTGGAGATGTGAGATGGTGATGGTGGTTTGGAAATGTGAGATGGTGATGGTGGTTTGGAAATGTGAGATGGTGATGGTGGTTTGGAAATGTGAGATGGTGATGGTGGTTTGGTTGCGCGAGGTGGTGATGGTGGTAAGGTCACATGAGGTGGAGATGGTGGTTTGGTGATGGGAGTAGGTTTAATGGGTGTCTGTGTCATGACAGCAGCAGCAGAGGAGAAAGATAAACTTGAGAACATCTTTTGAAGTCGAGGATCTCTGGTTCTCTTAGCCATTGTCTTTTGCCTCTTCTTCTTTGGCGAAGACTCAGGAGTTGGAGTGTAATCCGTATCTTGAGCTTCTTCTCGTTCCTGTCTGGTTGGTGGCTTTTCAGGAACAAAATCTTCGCTTGAAGAAGATGAAGAATCATTAGCAGCATCAGCTTTACTAGCTTTAACACTTGAGCCTGTAGCCTGAGTATCATGCTCTTCGGCAACTATTGCCACTGGGGTTCCAGGCATGTCTTCATCTGCACCCTCTCCCACAAATCTTCCAAACTTGATTAGGGGCCTTTGACCGATGTACTGCTTTTTCCCACGCTTGTTCATCTTCATGTATCCGAAAATGTCTTCGCGCATCCTCTTTATTCTCAGAGTGCCTATCGTGGGAACTAAATCCTGATGTCGTTTGTTGATGATGATCTGTAAGAAGCGAGGAAATGCCAGAAATCTTTCCTTTCTTCTTCCCTTGATGTTGGCATACATATCAAGAAATATCATTTTTGAGTAGTTGAAGTCCATTCCCAGAGCTATTGCTGTCAAACACGAGCTTAATGTCTGATTAAGTACATCATAACCACCTTTTCTTCCGGACAAGCACTGAGTAACAACATGAGCCAGGTATCTCCAGTAAGGATGAAGAAGTTTCTTCTCTGTGGGAGGGTAGGCACCTTCGTGTCCCATCTGAAATACTGTACGGTTGACCAGATCTTGATCTAACTCAACAGGATCTGTATCCTTGTCTCCAAATTGAAGACACTCTCGTAGTATCTGCTCTGTAATGGTGATCGGCTTTCCCTGGATCTTCCCAATGATGCTAACATTTCCACTGCTATCAGTATGATCAGTAACAGTGCTCCAGAAACCCTCAATGTAATCAGAAACAATAGTAGGATGCTCCATGATAGCATAGTTGACAGGAGATATAATCAGACCATCTACTAAGCTTTTGAACTCTGAATGTTTCTCTGGTGGATCTCCGAGATATGCTGACATGTTATGATCTGGTACAAATCTTAAGTCTGCCATCTGAAACATAAAACTGATTAAGTTAGTTTAATATTTCAAGTATTCGAAATAAGATCCATACTTGGACACTTAGAAAAAATTTTCTAAGTGTTGACAGATACTCCTGGGAACAACAGGTGTACACGAAACAGATCGAGTACACGAAGTGTGTTATGTACACGAACTGAGTTGAGTACACGAAATGTGATCTGTACACGAAGTTCATTCTGTACACGAAATGTAGTCTGTACACGAAATATTCGTGTACACGAAGTTGAGAAATTTCGTGTACTCAAAATCCTTAGAGAAATTTATCATTTTGGCTCCTTAGAACTTTTAAACCGATTCAATATACTCGGAATTGAAAGGCGACCAACATATTCACAAATCGCCTTCCAATTTTAAGCATTTCAAGGTCAATTTGACCAAAGACTTTCTGTACACGAAAATCGCGTATTCGAAAATTACTTTTGACCATAACTTTCGAATTCACGGTCAAAAATTGATAAAAATCTATACCTAAGTTCGCCTAATGATGATCTAAAAGATGGCCGGAGTAGAATTTTGAGATCGGGTCTAGAAATCGAGATCGCCTCAGAGCACCAAGTCTGTACTCGAAATGAAGAAAACGTGTACACGAAAATATGGTACTCGAAATTCAATATGGTTGGACTATTTATAGGGTCATTTCGAATACGAGATTTCGTGTAAATAATTTTCGAGTACACACCTATTTTATTTTATTTCGATTTTAAAATTCTAACTTTTATAAAATAAAATAAAATAAAATAAAATAAAATAAAATAAAATAAAATAAAATAAAATAAAATAAAATAAAATAAAATAAAATAAAATAAAATAAAATAAAATAAAATAAAATAAAATAAAATAAAATAAAATAAAATAAAATAAAATAAGAACAAGTTTTAAAGTTTACTCGGTTCAAATTTGTGGGATCAAATCTGTTATCAAAATTTTAACTATATTAGATAATTTCTTAAAGAAGCACAACCTTTAAATAGCTATTCCCTACCAATTATTTCCACTCGTTATTCCATCTCTTAAAGGTCAGTTATATGATCAAGTTTTTCTGAAAATATCTTTTGGGAATTTTGTGATCAATTAGATTGTAAGACTAGATTAATATGCAACCTATCAGTCTTGTTAAATCCTTTGTTTCAAACTTTGATTGTGTTTCAACGAACTTCAAATTATTTTGACAGAGTTTTAAGATGAGAAAAGAAAAGAACAGATCTAGTAGGTTTAGAATCAAGAACAAGAAGGGGTTCTATCATCTTGTGCTCATTGGCATCTTTTATTTTCTGATCTGCAGACACATTGGCCTTAACGTCACACATCCAGTTCTTTGCTTACGCAAAATATAGAATGCTTCAGTAGGTATTTCCCGCTCTTTGTTTGCACAAAACATGGAAAATACCCGAGTTTTTCAAACACAATTTCAAGTTTATGGAAACACAATCTTGTTTTGATTCAAGGATTTAAACAAGAAGTCAAATAGTTGTCACACGTTTCTAGTTATCTAATGATCACAATTTCACACTTATTTATTTATATGTATTTTGAGTTTGATCAAGTCTGATTATTTAAGTTTTGAAAAACTCATTTCAACTTCTTAGCATAGAATAGATATTCAAGGTTGTGATTTCTTTTGAGATCATAATAAGATAGTGAAATTTTGATCTTTAGAGATTATTTCACTTCCCAATTTGATCGATTCACTTTGCTTGTCCAAATAAAATCTTTTTGTATTTTCTTAAGTTTTTAAAATTTAAAAATTTAAAAATGTTTTTGTAATTTTCTTTGAATAGCTAGAGACAACATCTCTTTTTCTTAAGATTTCAAAACTTAACTCCCCCTAAACTTATAGATTATCTTAGACTGACTCAAATACCAACCAAAAATCTTTTTGTTGTTTTTGTAAATTTTCTGATTTAAGAAATGAAAAATCTTTTTGTTGTTTTTGTAAATTTTCTGATTTAAGAAATGAAAAATCTTTTTGTTGTTTTTGTAAATTTTCTCCCCCTAAATTTGTGACTATGGGAGGACACAAATTTTAATGTATTTACAGAAATGCTTTTAATTAAAGCTTATTAATTTGAGAGAGGCAAGCAGGTGATGGAAGCGTGCTGTATCGAACGGTTTTGTGAAAAGGTCCGCTAGATTGTCATCAGTGTGGACCTTTTCAAGATGAATCAGCTTTCGTTCGAAACAGTCACGGATGAAGTGAATCCGGATGTCAATATGTTTAGTTTTGGAATGTTGTACCGGATTCTTGACGATCTGTAGGGCTGCTTCATTGTCACAATAAATAGGAGAGTCAAGAAAGTTCAAACCGTAATCGAGAAGTTGTTGTTGCATCCAGATAACCTGAGAGCAGCAACTGGAAGCAGCAACATATTCAGCTTCTGCGGTGGATGTGGATACTGTGGTCTGCTTCTTGCATTGCCATGAAACAAGACGATCTCCCAGGTACTGACACCCACCCGTGGTTGACTTCCTATCCAGGTTACATCCACCAAAGTCACTGTCTGAGTATGCAAATAATTGAAACTCAGAGTTCTTTGGATACCAAAGTCCGAGCTTAGGTTTCCCGACTAGGTACCGAAAGATTCTCTTGACAGCTATGAGGTGAGATGCCTTCGGATTTGCCTGATATCTGGCACACTGACATACTGAAAACATAATGTCTGGACGACTAGCAGTCAGATACATCAGAGAACCAATCATCGAGCGATAGAGATGCTGATCAACATCTTCACCTTCCAAATCCGAAGTTAGGATAGGACGTGCAGCCATGGGAGTGGATGCCGGCTTTGACTCCGTCATTTTGAATTTGTTCAAAATGTCTGTGACGTATTTTCCTTGGTGAATCAGCACACCCTTACAATCTTGCTTTACCTGTAGACCCAGAAAGAAGGTCATTTCTCCCATTGCGCTCATCTCAAATTTCTTCTTCATTACCCCTTCAAATTCCTTGCACAACGCTGAGCTGGTGGAACCAAATATGATGTCATCCACATAGATTTGAACGAGAATTAAATCATCCTTATCTTTGCGGACGAACAAGGTCTGATCAATAGCTCCACGAGTATATCCATTTGCAAGTAGGTGATCAGTAAGCGTAGCATACCATGCTCGCGGTGCTTGATGAAGGCCGTAAAGAGCTTTGTCTAACTTGTAGACATGCTCTGGATACTGAGAGTCTTCAAAACCAGGGGGTTGGCACACGTATATTTCCTCCTTTACCTTTCCATATAAGAAAGCTGTTTTCACATCCATCTGATATACCGTAAAATTCATATAGGAGGCATAAGCCAAGAAAATCCGTATGGCCTCAAGTCTCGCAACCGGTGCAAAGACTTCTTCATAATCTATCCCCTCCTGCTGATAAAATCCTTGAACGACCAGTCTGGCTTTGTTTCTGATAATTACACCAGAATCATCTCTCTTGTTTCTGAAAACCCATCTGGTTCCTATAGGCAATTTTCCCTTGGGTAGAGGAACCAGATTCCAAACCTTTAGCTTCTTAAACTGCATCAACTCTTCTTGCATTGCCTCAACCCAGCTGGACTCCTTTAGAGCCATTTTGACATTCTTGGGTTCAACCTGTGAAATAAAACAAGAATATAAACAAGAGTTAATAGGACCTGATTGACTTCGAGTGAGTGTCTCTTCAGGCAACGTGTTCTGAACTGTAATGGATTTGCTTCGAGTAAGAACGCCTTCTGAGAGAGGTCCAATAATATTCTCCACTGGATGATTCTTGTTTACACCAAGTGTTGGCACTTCTTCTACAGCCAGATTATCTAGCAGGTTGCTGATGTTATTGACTTGTTCTTCACTTGAAGAGGAAATGTGGTCAATAGGAGCAGTTTCACTTGCTTCAGCTCCAGGATCCACACAATGTTCCTCAGGAATGCTATCTGAGAAGAGTGGATTATCGAAGGTCTGGTGGGAAGAGGATGAGACTTGATCCGTTTCTGGAAGTGGTTGAACAGACTGAGAAGTGTCAGGTTCTGATGGGAGAACTTCTTGTACAGGGGTCGGCTGAGCTGGAGGGGCACGATTGTACATGCCAGGAGGATCAACTGTCAAATAATTAGGATCAGATGGAACATAGTCAACTCTATAGTCCACATCATCATCTTTGTAGAAATCATCTGCTTGCTCAGATGTTCTTGTATTCTCAGATGGAGTGCTGAAGGACTTAAAAGTGGAGTCATACTCAAACAGCCAGTTTGGACCAGAACCAGCATCAGTAGAGTTCATTTCTTGCCAATCTATGTAGTATGATTCCACAATCATCCGAGTTTTCTTGTTATAGACTCTGTATGCTGCCCTTTCAGACGAGTAGCCCACGAAGTAACATTCATCTGCCTTATCATCAAACTTATGATTAGGCTCTGTATGAAGAAGAGTGCAAGGGCATCCGAATGACTTGAAGTGTCCAACTTTGGGCTTCTGATTGAATAGAATCTCGTAGGGAGTCTTATGATGACGCTTGTTCAGAAGTGCTCTATTTTGAACATAGCATGCAGTGTTAACTGCTTCAGCCCAGAAAAAGATTGGTAGCTTTGATTCTGACAACATTGTTCGTGCCGCTTCTATAAGCGTCCTGTTTCTCCTTTCAGCAACTCCATTTTGCTGAGGCGTTCTAGCTGCACTGTATTGCCTAGCTATCCCTTTTGCATCACAGAAATCTATAAGAGTCTGATTTCTAAATTCAGTTCCATTATCAGTTCTGATCACCTTGACCTTTAGATTCTTCTGATTTTCAATCAAGGTAATGAACTTCTTCAAAATCTCTGGAGCTTCATCTTTCTTAGCTAGAAAGAACACCCAAGTGAATCTGGAATAATCATCTGTCACAACGAGGCAGTATGACTTTTTCCCGATACTCATTACGTTAATCGGTCCGAAAAGATCCATGTGAAGAAGTTGAAGAACTGAAGAGATGGAATTGAACAATTTTGGCTTGTGAGGTCTCTTGTGTTGTTTCCCTTTTGCACAAGCGATACATTTCTCAATAGTGGAGAAATCTTTAGAAGGTAGACCAATGACGTGATCTCCCTTGGCCAGTCTGTTCAGATTCTTTAAGTTTACATGACCTAGTCTCCGATGCCACAACAGACAATCATGCTCCGATGCTTTAGAAAACAAGCAAGTGTTCTCTGTAAACGAATCTGAGCTCATGTTAATAATGTATGCATTGTTTATCCTTGGAGTTCTCATCAGAATCCACTTCTCAGGCACTGCAAAGCCAGGCTTCAGAATAAGACATTCTTTGTTTGTGAAGTGTGTGGAAAAGCTCTTATCACAGATTTGAGAAACACTCAGAAGACTGTGATTTAGCTCTTCAACATAGTACACATCTTCAAAACTAAGAGTTCCATTAGTGACCGTGCCCTTCATGCTTATCCTTCCTCCTTTGTCTCCAGCAAATGATACATAACCTCCATTGAATGGTGTAACTTCATGCAACTGAGAGAAATCCCCAGTCATATGCCGGGAACAGCCACTATCTACATACCAAACATGTTTAAGCTTGTTTGGCTTTCCCTGCACAGTATACATTCAATTAATGAGAAACAGGTACCCAAATCATAACAGATTTAGGTGTTTTGATAATAGAAGAAATTTTATCCTTGGGTTTGGGTTTGGGTCTTTCTGGATTAAGCTTAATATGTCTTGACATGCTTCCACTGCCCTGGTCAACTGGTTTTGTCTTATTTTTGAAAATTCTTTGATTTTGCTTATGAAAACCTAATTGTGTTTTGTTTGATTTCTTATGCCTTTTTGCAGTGGAAGGTGTCTGAATCACCTTTTGAGAGGTTGCCTTAGGCTTGGAAGATGGTACATTCCTCGCATGTTTGTTAACAGATTTAGCCTTAGAGATGACCTTATGATTCTTCCCATAGAAGAAATCAGTAGGTCGGTGCAGACAATGTCTAGCAATGTGGCCTGGTTTTCCACATGCATAACAGCAGACCTTTTGGTGAAATTCAATTGGGTCAAAGGGCTTTACATCACAGTTACTTTGACTAGAGAAAGAGGTGGGAATATAAGGTTCACAGTTAGGATTTAACAATGAACCTTCCTCTTTGGTAACTGTGGGATGAGCCGGTGCAGTCTGTGTTGTTAAAGGAGAGAAAGTTGATTTTATAGCAAATGTTTTCTGAAAATGTTTTGGCATATCATTGATATTAATGTTAATTTCATCAAACTTTCTATTAAGATCAATTGTTGGAACAAAAAACGATTTGCTAGTAGATGATGAACAATCTGTGCTCCTCTCTGCACTTCTTTCTACCTTCTCCTCCTTTAAACCTGCAACACTTAGTTTTTCTGCACAAACCTCAGAATCATCAGTTATAACAGGGTCAGCTGAAATCACAACTGATTCGGTGGGAAAATCACAAGCATGACTAGAATCCAATTCCAAGTCATCAACAGATGTGTTGATTCTTGGCATGCATGAGTAATTTTGGTTAAAAGGTGGTGCACATTCACTATACCCAATCCCACTACCCCTCTTTTCCCGAAATCGCATTGATGTCATATTTTCTAAAACTTTGCTTGAATAATCAAATCTTTCACATTTAATTGATGATTTAGAGAGTTGAGATTTGACTTGATCCAATTCTAGAGTGAGTTCATCGATTTTTCGTCGAGCCTCTCGATAGTTGGACTCTTTATCACTTAGAAGTTCTTTTAGCCTTGCCACATCCCGACTCTCGGCTTCAAGTTTCCTTTTAAAAATTCCTTCATTTTTAAGAAATTCTGAGTTAAAGTATTTAAGTTTGTTTAATTCTTTGATTAGTGATTCATTGTGCGACCTGTACTTAAATACTTTATTTATGCATGCGGTAGAGCAAAGATTTTCAGTTACCTCCTTTTGCTTGTCGTCTACCTCAGCCATGAATGCATGACTCAGAGTCAGTTCCAGTTCCTGCACTTGATCACTCCAGTCATAGGAGTCAGTCTCCTGAGTCACCAACGCTTTAGAAGTGCTAGCGCTTCCTCCAGCAGCTGTATTTCCTGACTTCTCTTCAGGTTTCTTTTCTCCTCCTTCCTTAGCCACCTTTGGCTGCTTACATTCCCTGGCAAAGTGACCCGGTTGGTCACAATTGTAGCATCGTAATTTTGACTTATCAAAGCCAAGCTTCTTTCCCGGAGCGTTTCCAAAGCTGTTTCTTCCATATTTCTTGATGAACTTCTTTGCTCTGAACACAGCCATTGCCATCTGCCATGAGATATCCATTTCTTCAACATCAGCTGGATTAATCTGCTCTAGATTGTCTTGAGTGAGATTTGAGGGTGCCAATTCTCCTGCAATAAAAGCATTGTAGCTGTTCATGAATCCCTTAAATAGCAGTAGATTCTCTTCACTTTCTGGATTGACTTTAGGCACTGATCCAGCTTGTCCAGATGACAGAAAAGCGGTCTCAAAAGGAACTCCATGAGAGGAAGGAGGCTGATAGTGATGCATTCCTGATGATTGATGATTAACTGCTGATAGAAGGGCAGAGTTTTCAGAAGTAGGTGCAATGCCCATTGAGCTGGCATGATTCAGTGCTCTCTGCTTATCATCCATGTCATATGAGTTGATGATTGAGATCAGCTCACTTAAAGAAGTCTTGTACATGTCCTTGGTTCTTTTGATAGTTGTACAGTTAGAGTTCCAAGTGTAAGGTAGTGAATTCAGCAGCTTCTTGTTTACCTCTCCCTTAGTCATCTCAATCCCAGAACTAGTCATCTCAGTCATCAGATGAGTGAATCTGTTGAGTTGTGATTCGAGAGACTCTCCCTTGATATGATTAAACATGTTGAACCTTTGTCTGAGCATGTCCTTCCGACTCTCTCGCATATCCTCATTTCCTTCAAATCTTTCAACTAAGGCATTCCAGAGTTCCTTAGCAGTCTTGTGTTCCTTGAATCCGTGAGCAACATCTGTTGACAAAGCCATTGTGATCGAGGCATATGCCTTTTCATCCTTCTCCATCATGAGTATGTCATTGTCAGTATACAGTTCTGGATCCTTTGGAACGAGAGGACCATTGAGCTCACTCTGGAATGAAGGTACAAAGGGACCCTCTTCAATTGATCTCCAAAGTTTAGGATCGGTATACTTGATGAATGACTGAAATCTGAACTTCCAATCTTGAAAGTTATCTCCTGACACAAGCCTCGGTGGCTTTGTTCCGGTGCCAATCTCATTATCCAGATTGAGCAAGTTGGACAAGTTAGTTAAATTCTTTGATGCCATGATGAACCCAAAAATTTTCTAAGTCCAGTACTCGAATTCCCTGTAGCTCCCTGTAGATCCTGCTTAAAATTAAACAAACAGATTTGTACTCGAAAATCTTTCTGTATTCGAAACTTTCTTGTACTCGAAAGTGCTACTGTACTCGAAAATGCTATTGTACTCGAAAGTCTTCCTGTATTCGAACCTCTGTATTCGAACTTCTTTCTTGTACCCGAAAAATGTTTATACTTCGATTACTCGAACTATACTCGAAATATTACTACACGAAAATTTTAGAACTTGAACAAAACTTAAGAAAAATTTTATAAAAATTTTTCTTAAGAGTTGGAGTTCCAAATTTTTACAGCAGCTAGATAGAGTATAGAGGAGTAATAAAGTATAAAACTTACTTCAAAAAGGCACTACCTTGATGATGAAAAGAGCACTCCTGCTCTGATACCACTTGTAGGTCCGAACACTGTTCAAGATCCAAGCTTTGTGTTGCCAAACATCATCAATCACCTCTATTGTGTGCGGAATCCATAATAGAGTGAAATAAGAAGCAAGATGAAACAAGAGGAACAAGAAAGATCAAAACTTTGAATATATTCAGTAAGTATTCGAAAATGTGCCTCAATACGTCTAGAGAGCACACCTCGGGATTCGTGTTTTTTACTGTACAAAAATACGTCTATTTATACTAAATACATCAGTATTCGAAGTTCAGGTTCGTGTACTCGAACCAGGTTCGTGTACACGAACCTGAGTACACGAAATCTATCTGAAGTCTTCCAAAATCTCTGTGTTGACTCTTCCGTGTTGACTTTGTCAGTCTTCATCATTGATTGGGCTCTACAGATCTTAACTATATTCATGTTATTCATTTAGACTATGCCTCCTAGACGCGGACGACCACGTCGGAATAACATTGAAACAGAAAACAATAACAACCCCCCACCAGGAACAGTAAATGCTAATGCAACTACCGGTGGAACTGGAAACAATGACAATCTTCCACTAGAGACAGCAAATGCCAACACAAATGCTGGG
Source organism: Mikania micrantha (assembly GCA_009363875.1). Lineage (NCBI taxonomy): Eukaryota > Viridiplantae > Streptophyta > Magnoliopsida > Asterales > Asteraceae > Mikania > Mikania micrantha. The sequence continues at coordinate 306,680 of CM018686.1, forward strand.
GGTCAAAATTTTACTGAAGCTGAAATGATTAGGATTTTTCGGGAGGAAGTGACTGCTGCAATTCCTAATTTTATAACTCAGTTTCAACAACGTATGTCTTCAGCTTCGGGTAGAAATAATAATAATGTTAATAACAATATTGGAGGTAACACCGAAGTACGTGCTTCTGGATTTGATCGTACTAATCCTGAACCACCTCAACAAGGATGCACGTATAAGTACTTTGCATCCTGTAATCCACCCACTTTCTTTGGGAAAGAAGGAGCGTCTGGACTCCTAAAATGGGTGGAAGAAATGGAAACAATACTAAAAATTAGTCAATGCTTAGAGAAGCATCAAGTTCTATATGCAACATGTTCATTAAAAAGCCAAGCCCTCACATGGTGGAACACCCAAGTGAGAACATTGGGAACATCAGTTGTTGATCAGATGACCTGGAATGAGTTCAAAACATTGATTACAGCTGAATACTGTCCCATGAATGAAATACAAAAACTGGAAGAAGAATTTTGGAATCACTCCATGGTGGGAGCAGAACATCAGAGGTACACTGACCGGTTTCATGAACTCACATGTTTGTTACCTCACATGTTTCCAACTGAGATTAAGCTTGTGGAAAAGTACATTAAAGGCCTAGTTCCACAAATTCGAAACACATTAATGGCTGCAGAGCATACTGATCTGAAGAAAACTATTATTTTAGCAGCTAAACTTACCGATGAGGCGGTAAGGAGTGGAACTTTGGTTAAGAAAGGAAAAGCATGTGACACTAATCTCAATAAATCCACAAGTGTCAGCAAATTCACTTCTGGTAACACTGGAAATGCTACTACCAGGAAACGTAAATGGCAGGATAAAGGAAAGCAAAAGATGCAGGAGGAAGGTAGTAAGGCTCCAACAGTTAAAAACTATGGAGCAATTGTGCAAGAGAAGAAAGCGTACCAAGGACCAGCACCAAAATGCACCAAATGTCCATTCCATCACCTAGGGCCATGCCCTGTGTGTGGAAATTGTAAGCAAACTGGGCACTTTACAAGTTATTGTAAAGCACCAGCAAGACCACTCCATCAGATGCCTTATCAAGCTTCATTACAACAACGTCAACCAAACACTCGGGCCCGTTATAAATGTGGGAGTATGGAGCATTTTATGAAGAATTGTCCTACCAATGCTAAACCCACAGATAATAAGGTACCACTTGAACAGGCCAGAGGACGAGCTTTTCAGATTGATGCAGGTGAAGCTAAGAACAATCCGGATGTTGTTACGGGTACGTTCCTTCTTAATGATCATTATGCATCTATTCTATTTGATACTGGGGCTGATAGAAGTTTTATTTCGCATAAGTTCGCATTGTTACTTTCTCTACCTAAGATTAGTATAGGGCAAGCATATAATGTTGAACTTGCAAATGGAAAATCTATTCAAGCCACACATGTCATTCAAGACTGTACCTTAAATCTTAATGATCATATCTTTAAAATAAACCTTCTTCTAATAGAATTGGGTAGTTTTGATGTTGTCATCGGCATGGATTGGCTTTCAAAACAAAAGGCGGAAGTAGTGTGCCATGACAAAACTATCCGTATACCTCTAAACACAGCTGAAATATTAGTGGTCCAAGGTGAACGAGCAAATAGAGCACTAGGGCTTATTTCTTGTATGAAAGCTCAGAAGTGTCTCAGGAAAGGTTATGAAACTTTTCTAGCGTATCTTATCAATGGAGATCATGAGGAAAAGCGCATTGAAGATATTCCAGTAGTTAGAGATTTTCCTGAAGTCTTTCCTGAAGAATTGACTGGATTGCCTCCTGTGCGACAAGTTGAATTTTGTATTGACTTGATTCCGGGAGCAGGCCCCGTGGCTAAGGCTCCATACCGTCTGGCGCCTTCGGAAATGCAGGAATTATCAAGTCAACTTCAAGAACTACTCGACAGAGGATTCATTAGACCCAGCTCGTCACCGTGGGGAGCACCGATACTGTTTGTCAAAAAGAAGGACGGGTCCTTCAGAATGTGCATCGATTATCGAGAACTTAATAAACTTACAATTAAGAATCGTTATCCGTTGCCACGTATTGATGATCTTTTTGATCAACTTCAGGGAGCCACTTATTTTTCAAAAATCGATCTTAGATCGGGATACCATCAAGTACGAGTCCGTGAAGAAGATATTTCTAAAACTGCTTTTCGAACCCGATACAGACATTATGAATTCTTAGTAATGCCGTTCAGGGTAACAAATGCACCTGCAATCTTCATGGACTTAATGAACCGGGTATGCAGACCCTATCTGGATAAATTCGTAATTGTGTTCATTGATGATATCCTTATCTATTCCAAAAGTCCAAAGGATCATGAACAGCATTTAACTCAAATTCTCGCTTTACTGAAACATGAAAAACTCTATGCCAAATTCTCTAAATGTGAATTTTGGCTGCGGGAAGTCCAATTCTTAGGGCATATAATCAGTGAGGAAGGCATACAAGTTGATCCAAGCAAGATAGAGGCTATCAAGCGATGGGAAACACCTACCACTCCAACGGAAATCAGACAATTCTTGGGATTGGCAGGATACTACCGTCGGTTCATAAGAAATTTTTCAAAAATAGCCTTACCTTTAACAATGTTAACCCAGAAGGATAGAAAGTTCGACTGGGATGATCCACAGGAGGAAGCATTTCAATTATTAAAACAAAGACTTTGCAAGGCACCCATTCTTAGTCTACCTGAAGGCACAGAAGACTTTGTGGTCTATTGTGATGCTTCCAGACAAGGATTGGGAGCTGTACTCATGCAAAGGGATAAAGTAATTGCATATGCTTCCTGACAATTAAAGATACATGAAAAGAATTATACAACTCATGATCTAGAATTAGGAGCAGTAGTGTTCGCACTAAAAATCTGGAGACATTATCTTTATGGTACAAAGTGCACAATATACACAGACCATAAGAGTCTTCAGCATATTCTAGATCAGAAAATGCTTAACATGCGACAAAGGCGATGGGTGGAACTCCTTAACGATTATGATTGTGAAATTCGATATCACCCAGGCAAAGCAAATGTAGTTGCTGATGCCTTAAGTCGCAAAGAGCAGGTAAAACCAAATCGCGCTCAAAGTTTTAGTATAACCATTCAAACCAGTTTGATTCCCCAGATACGTGAAGCTCAACAACAGGCCTTGCAAGAATCAAATCCGGAAGAGGAAGGATTACAGGGATTGGTCAAACGATTAGAGAGACAATCTGATAATGTATTGTATTTCATGAATCGAGTGTGGGTTCCTTATTTTGGCAATTTGCGACAAACAATTTTGAATGAAGCACATAAGTCCAAATACTCTATTCATCCAGGAGCTGATAAAATGTATTATGATCTTCGTGATTATTATTGGTGGCCTGGTATGAAGAAAGACATTGCATTATATGTAAACAAATGCCTGACCTGTCTGAAGGTAAAAGCAGAACATCAAAAACCTTCCGGCTTACTACAACAACCCGAAATTCCAATGTGGAAATGGGAGCAAATTTCTATGGATTTCATTACGAAGTTACCAAGAACTTCACGAAATCATGATTCTATATAAGTTATTGTAGATAGGTTAACAAAGTCTGCTCATTTCTTGCCTATTCGTGAAGATTATACTATGGATAGACTTGCTAAACTATACATAGATGAAGTAGTAATGAGACATGGAGTACCTATCTCAATCATCTCTGATAGGGATAGTCGTTTCACGTCTAGGTTCTGGCAGACACTCCAGAATGCCTTGGGTACAAAAATTTACATAAGCACGGCTTACCATCCTCAAACAGATGGGCAAACGGAGCGTACTAACCAAACCTTGGAAGATATGCTTAGAAGTTGTGTCATTGACTTTGGTGGTAGCTGGGACATTCATCTTCCACTGATTGAATTCTCATACAACAATAGTTACCATACGAGTATCAAGTGTGCCCCTTTTGAAGCATTGTACGGACGAAAGTGCAGATCTCCTGTCTGTTGGTCTGAGATCGGGGAAAGTCAAATAATAGGCCCCGAATATATTCAAGAACTCACAGACAAAATTATGCTTATACGCAAACGAATGAAGACTGCTCAAGATCGGCAAAAGAATTATGCCGACAATAGGAGAAAACCTCTGGAATTCCAAGTTGGTGACCGAGTTATGTTGAAAGTCTCTCCTTGGAAGGGTATTGTCAGATTTGGCAAACGAGGAAAGCTTGCACCACGATATGTGGGACCTTTTAAAATCCTTGAAAGGATAGGATCGGTAGCATATCGACTTGAGCTACCTCCCGAGCTTAACAATATTCATGATGTATTTCATGTCTCGAGTCTTAAGAAATGCTTACTCGAGGAATCACTAGCTGTACCTCTTGAGGAAATACAAATTGATGAAAAGCTGCAATTTACAGAGAAACCCGCGGAAGTTATGGATCGTACTGTTAAGAAACTCAAACGAAGTCGAATACCGATTGTGAAAGTCAGGTGGAACTCTAAGCGCGGACCTGAGTTTACTTGGGAGCGTGAGGATCGCATGATGGAAAAGTATCCCCATCTATTTTCACGCAAAAGCTGATTCCAAATGAGTTTCGCAAAAATTTCGGGACGAAATTTCTCTAACGGGGGGAGAATGTGACATTTCGTTCTTTACTACAAAGTAATTTCCTAAATTCATGAATTAATATTGTAATTAATTAAATCATGATTAAATATGTATACACGTGTGAATCTGTGTATATATGTAAGGAAATTACAAGATGAAACAAATCACAAATGACATTATGCAAAATTGCCGAATTACGCGAAATTTTTATAATAATGACCAAAAACCAAATTCAATGGCCCAAAACTAACTTAATATCAATTATATGAGGAATTGAAGTGAAATAAGTGATAGCATAACGAAATCAAAGAATCCTTAAGGTCAATAAGTTAAATTGCGAAAATCTGCGGAAAGGCAATCCGGCATGCGTAATTGGCAAATTCATGACAACTTGAACTTCCTAATCACATTATAATCATAATGGGATGTAATTGGAAGCATGACAATGATAATTGATCATTATTAGCAATTCCTGAAATTATACGCGAAAAGCCGAACAAACGATCGCGAAAATGGCAAAAATCAAACAAAACCCTTGATTTTATTACATGACTATGCTATGTCCATATCTATCTTATCATATCTGATTAAAATCAGCTAGATAAGACCAAAATAAACTTATCTAAACTTGGAGAACAAGGGTCTTGGCCATATAAGTCCAAAAATCTTGACTTTGGTCAAGATTTCTACACTTTTCCTTCTCCCCACTTCACAAATTCGACCAAGAGCCTTCTCACAACTTCTGGAACTCAAAACCCATCTCTAACATCAGTTCCAAGTGGTATCTAAACTCAAGAATAAGGAAAACCAAGAATCAAGCTTCCAAAGTAGGATTTTTGGTGGTTTTTCAAGCAAATCTCTCATCAAGTAAGTCTCTAACTCAATACTTGATTCTAATAGCTTCATATGACTTAAATAAACATGTTTCAATGATTGGTGAAGTTTGAAAATCATCAGATCTTGAAAACCCATGAAAAGGGCATTTTGGTCCAAAAAGTGGATTTTTCAAAGTTGTCCAAATTGAGATTTTTCTTCACAAAACATTAAATATATGTTAAAAACTAGGATCTGGAGATTTTGGCCCGGAAAAAGTGCGACGAAATTTGATTTGGCTCACAAAAACCTTCAATGGCTCACTGTTGCCCGGGCGCGGCCTGGACGCGGCCTGGACGTGGCCTTGGGGCGGCCTAGGAGCATCCCTTGGCTGATCGTTACCGAGATCGTCTTGGTCGTTACCGGGATCGCCCTAGTCGTTACCGGGATCGTAATAGAAAACGACCAACCGGCTCGGCCATGGCTAGGCCAGCCCGGACCAGCGACCAACCGGCTCGAGCCATGAGCCACAACCACTGAACCGCCACCACTAGCCACCGCCAACCACCGGACCACCACTTCCGGCCACCGCACCGCCGCCGCTGCCGGCCGGAATCCGGCGAATTTCCGGCCAAAAGTTGCCGGTGGCAGAATATTCCGGCGAATATTCCGGCGAGATGGAATATTCCGGCGAAGATTCCGGCCAAAACTCTGATTTTGTCCGTTTTGCGTTCTGAACTGCGTTTCGCGCTCCGGTTCGCAATCCGATGGTCCGTTTTCGATAAAAAGGACATATTTTGAATCGATTTTGCATTCCGGACTCGATTTCGCAAACCGTTTTTCAATCTGATGGCCTGATTTTTGTCTGATTTCTGATTAACACTCCGGTTTCAATACAGAACTCAACTTAAGTATTGGTTTGCAATACGAAAACATATTTTCAATCGATTTTGCATTCCGGACTCGATTTTGCCAACCGTTTTTCAATCCGATGACCTGATTTTTGTCTGATTTCTGATTAACACTCCGGTTTCAATACAGAACTCAAATTAAGTATTGGTTTGCAATACGAAAACATATTTTCAATCGATTTTGCATTCCGGACTCGATTTTGCCAACCGTTTTTCAATCCGATGACCTGATTTTTGTCTGATTTCTGATTAACACTCCGGTTTCAATACAGAACTCAAATTAAGTATTGGTTCAATCGATTTTGCATTCCGGACTCGATTTTGCCAACCGTTTTTCAATCCGATGACCTGATTTTTGTCTGATTTCTGATTAACACTCCGGTTTCATTACAGAACTCAAATTAAGTATTGGTTTGCAATACGAAAACATATTTTCAATCGATTTTGCATTCCGGACTCGATTTTGCCAACCGTTTTTCAATCCGATGACCTGATTTTTGTCTGACTTCTGATTAACACTCCGGTTTCAACACAGGACTAAATTTAATCATTGAAATTCAATATGAAAACATATTCTCAATCGATTTCGCATTCCGAACTCGATTTTGCAATCAATTTCGTAATCCGGAAACCTGATTTTCGATCTAAAAGTCGATTAAGATTCTGGTTTTAACGACGGGATGCAATTATCATTAATTTACAAACAAATGAATATAAGAACTCAATTACTAAACGAAATCAGTGATTTTAACATTACAAATTAACTGATAACCTTATTACATTGATTCTGAATAAATAAGTGATTCTGAATCAGTTTGATGACTCGAATTACATTATCCTTGATATTTAATACCAAGGAATGTTCTGGTAATCCAAATTGGATACAAAGAACTTATAAAACCTTAATGATATGCAGAATTCAATTGAAGCTGTGTGTAACATTCCAACAACACCGGTGAGTTTCATAGACCCCCTTTTAAAAGTTTTGCTTTCCAAAACTCGGGGATTTAACTACAATAACAATATGATTACATAATTCAATTACAGTGGTATACTTATATGATTTCATTACCCCTTTTTTTTAAATCTTCGGATTTCTAAAACTCGGGGTTTGCATTACAATTACATTATGGTTACATGATTCAATTACAATGACATGATTATATGTTGCTTGTGCATTTCAACTCTTGTTGATGATTACATGAAAATTGTGCCGTGCTATCGTAAAAGTCCTCACATAACAACTGTAACCAATAAACTCATGGATGAGCCGGATGATAACAATGATAGTACTATCGGGCTGACAACCCCATTCACGGGTAGATAGCGTCTACCCTTGTGTGAATGCCTGTTACCATTTATTACATTACAAGATAACAACTTAATGTAACGATAGGCATTAAGAGTGAGGCTAAGGTCTTACCTTCGGGTATTACCGCCAATTACATTACAGTCACATAGGCTTTGGTTATGGGTTTTCATGGTGAATCATATTCATAAAGTTGTGTGTGCCTACATATTCAACATGTCATAGCATATCATATCACGTTATCATATCTATGAACTCACCAGCATCCTTGCTGATCTTTTATATTACAAAACCTTTTTCAGGGAGAAGGTAACAACTGCGAGAGTGAGGATGCACGATTACAAGACACGTTTAGTAACTTATAACTGGTTAATGTTGTTTAAGAATGTTTAAACTTAATGTATAATATTATAGTTATGATGTAATATATAGTGTGTATGGTTTGCCATGGATGCATGATACCAAAGTAACAATCAGTCACACCCATCTCTGCGACCTCACCATCAAGCTTCCGCGACACGATACAACAGTTACCGACTTCATACGTCATTCAATGACTATATCAGGTAAAGTGAGAGATGGGGGTGTGACATAAGGATAAGGGGCTACATTCAATTCATGTAAGGATGAGGGACTACATTCAATCCTCGTAAGGAGGAAGGACTACATTTAGTTCATGTAAGAATGAGGGGCAATATTCAGCCCCCGTAAGGAGGAAGGCCTGCATTCAGCCCTTGTAAGGAGGAAGCGCTACATTCAGTCTCCGTAAGGAGGATGGACTACATTCAACCCTCATAAGGAGGAAAGGCTACATTCAGCCCTCGTAAGGAGTAAGGGCTACATTCAGCCCTCGTAAGGAGTAAGGGCTACATTCAGCCTTCGTAAGGAGGAAGGATTACATTCAGCCCTCATAAGGAGGAATGGCTAAATTCAGCCTCCGTAAGGAGGAATGATTACATTCAGTCCAAGTAAGAAGGAAAGACTACATTCAGTGCACGCAAGGGGCTTGAAATGTCTTTATTCCCGTAAGGAGCTCGAAAATGTTCATGTATGATATTTTAACTTGTAATTTCATTCATTATTTAAAAAATATTTTCTAACGTAGGAAAATACACGCTATAGTAGAAAATGGTAATTGCAGTAGAAAAGTACATGATACTTTAACATGTGCTTTTTTATTATTATTTTTCTTAGTACTTTTCATTATATTGTATTGCTTTTGTCTTTTCATCCAGTGTACTTTTTTGACTTTTTATTCCCATCTATTTTTTTTCTTTTTTTCTTTTTTTCTTTTCTTTCTCTTGAACGTATTTAAAGAAATAGTTTTATTGTTATTATTATTATTTTTTCTGTTTACTTTTATCTCTCTTTTTTTTTTACTTTATATATGAATATCCGTGCACCTAGGATGGTGTGTACAATATTTTTAATTAATCTTCTTTTTTATTATTTGAAGTATTTTTTTATTGTTTTTGATATAGTAACCTATCATTTCATAGTTTTTTATTAAAGTATTGATAGATTTGATGTGCACTTTAATAAAGTGCTACAGTGATATGTACTTTAAAGAAGTATTTCTTTACTTTATTATTTTTATTTCTTTTTTCTTTTGTCTTTTCTTTATTTTTTTTAATTGAACGTATTTATATAAGTATTTTTATCTCTTTTGCTTTTTTACTTTATTTCTTTATTTATTTTTTGTATGAATATCGGTGTACATATCATTTCATAACTTTTTATTATGAAGCTTCTTTTCATTGCATGATGGTACATTTATTATTATTATTATTATTATTATTATTATTATTATTATTATTATTATTATTATTATTATTATTATTATTATTATTATTATTATTATTTTATTTATTTATTGATCACAAGGTAAAACAAAAACCACTGAAAGAATATAATAAGTTGGTTTAATGGATTGAACCTGGCGTAGGAAGCTCGAGAATGGTTAAAGTTCTTGAAGAAAAGGCTTTGAATCCTTGAAGCGGAGCATATATATGCTATGTATCTGTGTTTGAGAGCATATATATGTCCATAAAATTTTCATTTTTGTGCACCGACTGCTAAATACTCGCTTGGACCATCGGTCCATAACACCGCCAGTTAATAGTCTTGACACATGGTCGGATGCGGGAAACTCTTCATCTTGTCTCGAATCTGAGCCGTGGAGTAAGAACACGAGCATGTCTTGTACTCGGTCCCACGGATGGCGCCAATGTTGAAGCCAAAATCCCACCGTGAGCTGTAAGGGACTCGGTTGCAACGTGAAGAGGGGTAATCCTCCGGCTCAGATTCGTGTGTCGTCATCGCCATCATGGCCCCTCGTGCATGTGTGTGTAAACAATGCAGGGGGTTTGTTAAAATAGTTTTTGTGTGAGTGTAAGGAGGTTACAAAAATGTTTCTTCTAAAGACTGCAGGGAGTTATCCCTGTAGAGAAAATCCTCTCATTTGGTGGAGCTTATTTTCTGTGGAACTCTCCCCTCTTTTGGTGAGGAGCCCTCTTATTTATAAGGGGGTTTTGGGCTTTTATTAACATTGTCTTTCATCATAATAGGCTTACTAAGATTGGGCTTTCTCATTCAAGGGGTTAGCCCAACACAACCCAAAAATCCGAATATCCAAATATCTAATTCGGATCGCTTTTTTCGGTTTTCGGATACGATTCAGATTTCGGATTTTTTGAACACTTCTATGTTGTTATTTTTTCTATGATGATGATAGCACAAAAGAGAAGAATATGTATCTTTTTAGGGCTAAAGTGATTCAAAATCATTTGACCATTAGTTACACTTTGGTCCCTCAGGATATTAACTTTCATCAAATTAGACATCTTAAGTGTAAGAACCATAAATGTCAAATGATCAAAGCCATTTAATAGATATAATATATATATATATAAGGCATGGAATTTTTGATAACCCACTTTTTTTGTTACAACCCATTAACCATCATCCAATGGTTGCTTGAAAAAGGAAAGTGTGTAGGATCGTGACACGTGTCAGATTCCTTTTTTTTCTTTTTTTTAATATAAAGGGTATTTAAGACATTTGTTATTTAAGTAAAGTTTACCCCCCTTTTTTTTAAACATTCATAACTTTTTAATACTATATTATTTTTTAAAAAAAATTGCACCATTATACTCGTCTCATTTTTCTCTTTAATTTCGTTATAATCTCGACTAGTTTTTTTTTTTTTTATGTCATATATTTACATCATTGTAACGAACTTAAAGATAGCAAATTAATTAAAAAAAATTATAGCAATGGTATATTACAGTAATGTAATAAAAAATGAAGTAATGTAACACAAAATGAAGTAATTTACAATGACATAATTAACGGTGACGTTACACATTATTTAATTTTTTTCTCTAACAATGATAATTACAATGATAAATTATAGTGATGAAATAGAACACATTATTTTGATTTTTTCTCTCACAATGATAATTATAGTGATGTAATTTTTCATTGTTCGAAAAAATTTTTAACTAATTTGTTGTCAATGTAAATTACATCACTGTAATTTAAACCAAATTCACCGAAAAAAACCGAAACCGAATTTTACGTCAATGTAAATTACATTACGATAAATTACGTCAATGTAACTTACATCACTGTAATTTATCATTTTTAAAAAAATTTCAAATAAATTTGTTATATTTAAGCTCGTTACAATGATGTAAATATATGGCATCTAAAAAAGGTAAAAAAAATTAGTCGAGACTATAACGGAATTAAAGAGAAAAATGAGACGAATATAATGGTGCAATTTTTTTAAAAAAATAATATATTATAAAAAGTTATTAATGTTTAAATTACATCACTGTAATTTAAACCAAATTCATCGAAAAAAACCGAAACCGAAATTTACGTCAATGTAAATTACATCACGATAAATTACGTCAATGTAACTTACATCACTGTAATTTATCATTTTTAAAAAAATTTCAAATAAATTTGTTATTTTTAAGCTCGTTACAATGATGTAAATATATGGCATCTAAAAAAGGTAAAAAAAAATTAGTCGAGACTATAACGGAATTAAAGAGAAAAATGAGACGAATATAATGGTGCAATTTTTTTTAAAAATAAATATATTATAAAAAAGTTATTAATGTTTAAAAAAGAGGGGGGGAAAACTTATAAGGGGTAAAATGACTATGATGCCCTTTTTAATATTTTAATGAAATGCATATGTGTAAGCTTATGATTGGTTGAAATGGGTTATGTAGTTGTAGCAAAAAAAGAGGGTTATAAAAAATTCCAAATCCTATATATATATATATATATAGGGAAGGGTTCAAATACTAACCCTCCTTACGGCGCTAACCCATTAACTTTGCCAAAAAATAGCCGAATCTTGAATTTTTTTTTTAAACATCATTGTAACACAATTTGAACACCATGTTCAGTTTTGAGTTTTGGCTAATTCATTACCGTTTGGGCTCTTACAGTACTGTAGGTGTTTAAATATTTAAAACTTACATACTGTAGCAAAAACCTTACAACGATGATATTTTTTAAACGGTGATGAATTAGCCCAAACTCAAAACTGAACATGGTGTTCTAATTGTGTTACAATGATGTTCAAAAAAAAATTCAAGATTCGGCTTCGTTTTGGCAAAGTTAATGGGTTAGCGCCGTAAGAGAGGGTTAGTATTTGATCCCAATCCTATATATATATATATATATACACACACTCTCTTCAAACCGATGTGTTTTAGTTTTGGTGGCAGATCCACCAACTTTTGAGATTGAGTTTTATCCAATTAACATTATTTTGTTATCATTTGCCTTCTTCTATTAAGTCTTTGTTTTTGCTTCTATTTTGGTTCAACTTTTAGGTAGAGTAAAAGAGCTTCGTCTGCTGTGTTTGACTGTTGGTTATATGAACAAGGTGTTGGTGTTATCTCAAAATGTAATCAACGAATTTCTTTGGTAAAACAGTTTTACAGGACAGAGGTGGGCAAATCAGGTTTCTTTGAAACCTGTTCCGGTTCCGGTCAACAAAGTCAATAATCGGTTCCGATTCTGGTTTTTGGCCGGTTCCAACCGATTTTTGGCTAGTTCCTGTTTTGGCCGGGTTCGGTTCGAGTTTTTCCGAGTAAAGGTGGAACAGGTTCTGCTTTTTTTTGTTCCAATTTTTCTGAGAATCCGAAACCGTCTGTACTCACCGGTTCAGATATGACCGGTTGCCGGTTCCGGGACTTTTGCCCACCTCTAGTTCTTTGTACATGTGGTGTTGCATATTGGGCTCCTGTTTGCGTATTTGGGCTGTTTGTTGGACTGCATCACTACCTCCCAGATGAGGAATTAGAAATTCGGTCCAGCCGTCCAAGTGCTCTTTTTTTTTTTTTTTGAACGGCGAAGGTCTCAATCGTGTGAACCCACTGTTTCCAGGCCATGTCACCAAGGTCTAGTTACCTAGACCTCCCATGAGCCACCACAACCACCCCAGGAGGAAACCCCACTGAGAAAACCCCCTGACCCCCCACAGACCCCTTTTTCGCTGCGGGAGGGATTTGAACCCAACACCTCCCATTTGGAAGAATCTTGGGGTACCATTGAGGCAATGCCTCTTTGGTGCCGTCCAAGTGCTCACAAGTCACAATTACCAATACTCAAATAGGGAGATGGGCATAAAAAGTAAAAACCGGTTACTCACCATTTTGAAATACCGGTTCCTGACCGGCAAAAAAAAGGTCCCGAACCCTGTCTAGTCGGTTTACCTCAAAAAATTGAAACCGTTTTTCTAGTCATTTTTTTTTTTGCGTTTCCTACCTCCTAATTACTATAAATAGATGCGGGATATATTGGTTAAGTACCACACTTGAAAACTTAAACCAGACGTGTTTGTGAAGCATGTGATGCGTTTGAACTTTCTCATTATTTGTTTTAATTTTTAATTTACCTTATAATGTTTAATTTACAAAGTAAAATATTTTTAATGACATTTGATGATGCTCAAACAACACCTTCGTTGTTGAAAAATAAAATATTAACCAATATGCAGTTGCATATATTTCACACTCGATGCGTTTCACATATTATTAATTTAGTTTTGCAAGATGGACTCACCACTGAATACGTTGAGGTATTCAAAACCGGTTTTAGAGGTGTGTTACATGATGTGCTCAAAAATGCTTTAAGACATAAAGTAACTTTACAATATTATCATGCTAGTCTTTTTGAATATGGTTGATGAGTTTTCAGATAGGTGTTGAGATAATATTTAATATCTAACAGATTTTCTTAACGTTTTCACCGACACTATAATATTATCGGCGTTTTTTATTGTACAAAATTTAGTGCTTTTTGAAATTGTATTTAGCAACAAAAAAATATAAAATTTTGAAATTTGAAACCAAAATTTAAATAAATGATAAAACCAATAAAAGAAAATTTTATAAAACATTCCAAATAACTACCGCATATTTTTAAATATGTTGTCGCTTTAGACCTGATTCTGAATGATATGAGAGTTGAATGGTTGACAGACGAAATATATGACAATTTGGATATCTACGAAAAAGACCCAATTTTTTTAAGTGAAGCAATAAGGATTTCTCAAGTTAATTTAAATTTGTTTGATTTTTTAAATATGAGCCTGGCCACTGCAAACATACATAAGGGCCCAAGCACTTCAAGTTCTAGTGGTAACAAATCACGAGAATACCGGTCTCGGTACGGTCCAAACCCGACGGCAAAAGAATGAAGTGATTAAGGGTTATCTCATGCAAATTAATATAATATTTTCATAGGTTGGTTGAAGAAGTATTTAACATCAATCCTAGTTTGTATGATATATTTTAAAAAACAGTGAGTACGTCTAATTAATCTGTTATTTAATTGATCAATATTGTTTACTTTTTTATTTTTAGATATTCATGATTAGTTATTGAAAACAAAGATTGATATACTTTCTTGAGTTTCTGAATAGCAAATGATTTTATATTTGAACTATATATGCCAGTTTATGTTGAGCTATTTTCTTTACTTTTTATGTATTTTTGAATATATATATATATATATATATATATATATATATATATATATAGTATAGGGTTAGGCTAAAAAGGGTTAAAACCTTAAAAAGTGTAGGAAGAAATCTTAGCCATTGATTTTTAAGATGAATGGTTGTAAGGGTGCCACCTCATTTGAGAGAATTAAGGGGGAATTTAAGTGGTTGGAGGGGTATAATGGGTATTGTAGCCATTGTTGACTTTTTAACAACTTCCCCCTACTTTTTTTAAACGTTTATAACTTTTTTGTACGTAATTATTTTTTTTAAAAAATTACACCATAAAATAAAGCGTTTTTTTATCTTTTCAACGAGTATAATATTGCTATATACAAAAAACGACCTAAATTGGTGTATATGAATGTTGCGTTTTATGGTGTTTTTGGGATGTTCATATCACTGAACACAAAAAACATCATAAAATGTTTAGCTTCGATCTCATGAATATTCGAACAACATAAACACCACAAAATGTTAACGACATAAACATTATAAAATAGCTCGAAAAAACACCATGAAAAGTAAACACTATAAAACTAAGTTAAAAAACACCATAAAATGTCCTGTTTTATTTTCTTTAACACCTGGAAATCATTAACACCATAAAATGCTAACACAATAAAATAATTCAAAAAACACCATAAAATGTACATATACGTTACAAAAAAAAACACCATAAAGATATTTATGGTGTTTTTGGTGTTCAAAAAAACTATAAGACGCCTTGTTTTAGTTTGTTAACTTCTGAACTTCATAAACACCATAAATAAGTTGAAAAACACCATAAAACATTAACACCATAAAATATAGACATGCGTTACAAAAAAAACGCTATATAATTTTGTTTAAATAACATTTGAAAAACACCATAAAATGAACAGTTAGTAAGACTCGGTATAAGTCATTATTTTTATTTTTAAAAAAATATATTAATATTATACTCTTTAGAAAGTCAAAAAAACGCTTGATTTTATGGTGTAATTTTTTTTAAAAAAATATTAATGTACAAAAAAGTTACGAGCATTTAAAGAAATGAGAGAAATTTGCGTGTGACTTATATGTGTAATTTATTTTTTGTTTTGACATTTTACCCTTATGCTTCTAATCCACATGTCATTCTTTTGTGGCTTCTTAGACTTTTTAAGGTTTCAAGCCTTTTTAGAATATCCTTACCCTATATATATATATATATATATATATATATATATATATATATATAAGAGAAGGTTCCTTTAAGAAGTCTTTTTTACCTAAGAAGGTTAAGAATGATTTTTAAAAACTCGAAAACCGACCCAAACAAACTCCGATTGAATTCATTTTTATATCATTGGAATCGGCTTGTAATTCCTTAAAACCTAAACCTTAAATCATAAACAATAAACCATAATAATAAAACCAAAATTACAAAAACAAACCATAAACCTAAAGATAAAACCTAAAAGCTAAAAAAACATGCCCTAAAATCCAAAATCTAAAACTAGTTGTTAAAGCTAAAACCAAAAAGCAAATATTGTAGGGTTCGATAAGACGGTTCCAATGCCATCGAAATGTGTGACACCCCGCAAAATACAGGTCAGCTTCTGTTCTAATTAAATGATTATTTAGTTGATAATTATATACGTGGCACTAGAATTAGTTTAATTTAGTGTGACACGTGACCCGATAGTACAAACACTGTCACAGACACGATAATTCGGTGAATTATCACAACACGCACACACGTGTCTAAGAAAATACGAACGTTGGTGAAAGTTTAACAAATCGTGTAACTAAACACTAGAAACATCATGAAACGCTCAAACATTGAACTAGAGAGTTCAAACGATGCCAAACAACGTGTTATGGTCGAGAAACGAGCAAAAACGAGCCCAAAGCATGAAATTATGCTAAGTGGGCTTGTTAGGAGGGTCAGGCGGTACGCCTAAGCCCCACAACTGACCCTAGGCGTTGCGGGCGAGAAAGAAAAAAAAAGAAGAATCTGATGGGACCCTTCCGCGCGGTATGCCTGGACCTGGAACAGGCCGTCAGGCGATGCGTCTGGAGCTCTGATAGCAGCAAATCTTCTTGAACACCACAAAAATGATGGCTATCCTACCACCATCATTATATACGTTTGCAGACGCCATTTGCACGAGAGAACCCTCTCCAAATCACCAGCTAGGCCTCCTACAACCCCATAATCACTACTAGAAACCTTGAGGAAGCCATTGTTGGAAGACTTGAAGCTTTGGAAGACCAAGGAGGGACATTTGAGCTTGATTTCCACCACAACAAGCTAATTTGGCTCATCATCAGCCACTCCCATGACCATTAGCTTCTGTTGGAACTTCATCTTGGTGATTCGAGGTCTTGAGAGGTAGTCTTGATGTTTATTTCACACGTGCAACACACACAAACCCACATGCAAGGCTCAAAGCTTGCATGCACACACTAGATCTACACATGCACAATTTTATGATGTTATGGATCTGGGTTTGATGTTATTTTTACTGATTTTAATCAACCATGATGTCACATGATGATCTATATTGAGATTTGTTGATGCATGTGTGATATGGAACCATGAAACTATGAAATGATGACATATGATTGCATGCATGTATGATCTAAAGTGTTTTAGATAATTTTGGTTATTGAAAAATGATTCTTGATGATATTCAAGAAGATTTGCAAGATTTATTAGGATGTTAATGACCAAAGATGGATTATTTGAGATTCTTGCCATTTGTAGTAACTTTTGTGTTACAACATGATAAAATGAGTGAAATTATGAACATGCATGTGGATAGAAAGATCATTTGTGGGATATTATGATGATATGTGGCATAAAAATAGATTAGATATTGATTTATGGTCACTTTGGACCTAGTTACTAAATATAGTAACTTTATATGTGCAAATCTCATTAGAATAGGTAAAAAGGAATATGCATGTAACTCTAAATGTTGATTGGTGATATGTGATGATGATATAAGCATAAAGGAATAAGTAGAAAAGCTATATTTGTTCATTTGATGAACATTTAGTCATGGTTACTATTTTTAATAACTTTATATTGTGAAGATGGATATAGAAATGCTATACATGATTTGTGCATGCTAAATGGCTTAACATGATGTAGAATGACTAATGGGTAACAAGCTATGTGATTTTTGTTGTCAAACATGTCAAAACTAGAAACCTTCCATTCTAGGAAACTTTAATTACTAAAAACGAACTACGTGACTATTTGAATCGCATATGACAACGTGCTATGTGCTAACATGATCACGTAGGATTAATGAGCATGATAGAATCATTAAAATGAACGTGTTGTGAACTTTCTAAAAATGGAAACTTACTATAAATAGTAAGTTGTCCATAAACGCAATTTGCGTGTTTTGCACACAACGAGCACAATCACGAACGTTACACGAACTATAACCAACACACGGTTCACCAACGGATCGTTGACTTGACACGGTCAAACATGATCAAACACGAACAAACACGGTCAATGTGGACCGACATGGACAAACATAACAACCGAGGGTTGTTGAGCACAAACACGAGCATGAACACGAACACGGTCACTTACACGAACTCACGTAAGCTATACGATATAGGTAGCCGGTGACCGACACGTCTACGAAGCAGGAGCTTATGCTATCACTTTCTGATTTCACTAAGGTGAGTTTACGGCCCCTCTTTAACTCTTTTACAAACTTTTCGAATAGGGGGAGAATACTTGTTGAATCGAGTTAATCATTTATACTTGTACAAACATATTGTGTATGCTGGTTTATTAGACAAACATAAGTGTTGTAATCGTAACAAGCCCTCACAAAGTCTTATCGTTAATGTACAAACAACGAGGTGAGTTTGAATATATATGTTTGGGTGTGACGAACCCCACGTGGCACAATATTGACTGGAAGTCGGGACACGTGAAATCTCGACCTATCTTGCCATTGTTATTACGAGACATGGCGGAGCCAAGGACTAACAAGTCTAGTTCGGTAGTGATGCACTGACACTTGGATCCTAGGGCTCGGGACTAACATTTGATAAACAACATGACACGTGACAAACATTTCTGATTATTATATATGTATATCAAAACATGTTAACTCACCAACCTATGTGTTGACATTTTTTCTTAAACATGTATTCTCAGGTAAATAGCTGAATGGTATATGGACCAGAGCTGCACTTAGGGAAGAGCACAAGACTTGCATGCATACATATTATGTCATTTGAAACAAACAATATTTAATTTGTTATGTTTTGTTAAACTATGTAACGTCTGACAGTTTATTTTCCGGTGCATTTTAAACATTTTACTTTCCACTGCACAAATATTGTATTTCCGCTGCAAACTATTTCGGTTAACTTTTATGACAAACATTGCATTTTGAAACGCATATAGAGTTGTTCTATATGACCATGAGCTATGATTCTAACCACGTCACACCCATGTGGACAAACGCCACACGTGGGAATTTGGGGGTGTGACAAAATGAGTTTAATCGGAGTTCGTTTAGGTCGGTTTTAGAGATTTGAAAAATCCTTTTTAAACTTTTTAGGCAAAATAAACTTTTTGTTTGATCCTTGTCCTATATGTGTATATATATATATATATACCATCTTTACAAATATGTACATTAGATAACTTATAATTTATTATAAGCCTAGATCCACTTGCTGTTGATAATCTAAAAGTTCAAAATATTGATTAAGTTAATTCAAAAATTTTTATCATTAGAACAATTACAAATAATGAATCAGATATCTAGATTCTTATCACGAAGAGATCATAGCTCAAATACTTCAGCTAATGATCAAGAGGAAGATTTAAATAACAATATGAATTCTTTAGAAATAAGTATTTCTCAAATTGAAAATAATTTATCAAATTGGAATATACCTAAACAAGATGTTAAAACTATATATAAAATAGGAACTTTTGATTTCTTTCAAGATTATTCAATTAAAATGACTGAACAAACTATACCTATAAATAAAGAACATCAAAATTTACAATTATTAACTAAAGAAGCTATATTAAAACATAGAAAAAATTATAAATTTTTACATATAGGATTAATTCAGGTAGCAATAAAACTTATGTTTAGATTAGGAATAGATGCTCCTGTATTAACTATACTAAGAGATGCTAGGCATACAAATTTTAATAATTCATTATTAGCTATGGCTAAATCCAATATAGCTAATGGTCCTATATATTTTAATTGTTATCCTAATTTCTCTATAGGATTATTTGATCCAAATATATTAGATACTTTAACTCTAACAATTAAAACAAAAAATTTAGAATTTAAAGAAAAAACTAATGCTGCAGTCGTAATATATAGAGTTTATTATAAAACTATGACTACAACTATAGAACCAAAAACTAAATTATCATCACCAAGAGATGAAACAATATTATTTGAAGCTAATACTATGCATGCTAAAGTTATTACTCCAAAAAGATTAAAATGGAATGAAATAACACAATCTTTAAATTGGAATTTAAAAGATATAAATCCACCAAAACCAATAGACATAGAAAATCAAACATCTAGTATAATAGAAAATTCTGATGGATCAATAGAAATATCTTTTAATAACAACAATAACTCCTTTAGACATTCTATTTCAAGTATTAATACAAATGATTTACAAGGAAATATTTTAAGAAGATCACAATCAATGAAAATATCAGGAATAGATTATTCTAATTCTATACCTAAAGCAATATATGAAGAAGAAATAGATAATAAATCTGATAAATCATATACACCTAGTAAATCTGACATGCAATTTTATGAAGATTTAAAATTTAAATGAGTGATACTAAAATGCAAATAAAAAATTCTCAAGTTCAATTTTATGTTTCAGCATTAAAAGAATTTCATAAAAAAGCAAAAATTTATAAAATAGAGTTAGAAAAAAAAAATCAATATTTAAAAGAAAATAAATATAATGATAAAATACAAAAATATCATCATATGAATTTTAAATATTTTTTACAAGATAAAATAAAAATCAATAAAGAACTTATAAAAATTTGTTCTACAAATATAACAAAATATACTTGTTAATATGAGTGATACAAAATCTCAGTGTAGAAATCCTCAAATGAGATTTCTAAAAGAATTATTAAAAGATTGTTATGAATTATTAAAAATTCATCAAGATAAATTAGATTTTATAGAAAATTATTTTAGTGAAGATAGTTTTGAAGATGATATAGAAGAACAAGTTAATAAATTATATTATTATACTAATTTACAATTAAATTTAATAGAAGAAATAAAATATCAACTTAGAAAGATAAGAATAATTTCTACTGAGATATCAAAGTTTACTTGTTAAGATGAATCATAAAGAAATGATGCATTATTTAAGATGTGAAATATTAAATAAATATAATATAGATAATTTACTATGATATCATAAAACTTTTAATCAAGATGCTAGAATATTACAACAAAAAGAATGGGAAAATTATATAATCAAAAATAATGAAAATATTACATTTTTTACTTGGTTACCTATATATTGTAAAAATAATAATATCGAATATCCTACTATAGAACATATATCTGTTAATAATAAAATTACAAAAAATTACATACTAGTAAAAAATAATGAAGAATTAGTTAGTATTCATCCACCTCATGAAAATATAAAAATTATAAAAGATAGACAAGAATATATAGGAATACCCTTATCTAAAATTGGTGAAGATGATACAAAAACTTTAAAAACAATTATTTGTCAAAACAATTATACAAATAAAAAATTAAATACTATAGGAGAACAATTAGAAAGAATTGAAAATGAAAAAAAATGAATTAGAAACAAAGAAGGATAAAGGAAAAGGAATTATTATAAGTGAAAATCCTATATTCAAACCTTACACTATAGATACTCCTATAATTCTTAATAAAAAAGAAAAAACATTAAATTTATTGAAAGAACAATTAGAAAATATAGAAAAATTAAAAAATTTGAGTCTAAATACTATAAGAGATGAATTTGATGATTCCGATTCATCTTATAAAGAATTAGAATCTCAATGTCAAAATATTAATCTAGAAACTGTTAATAAATTAAAAGGTTTTACTCTACAACCAGATACAAGGAATTGGTATTCTAAACCAACTCCTCCTGATTTACAAATAGAAGAAGGAAGTAATAGAGTTTATACAGCTTATGATGGTAAATCTATTTATGAATGGAATATAGATGGTCAATCCGAATATCAAATTCTTACTATATTACAAGAAATGACTATGGCATCTAATGCTTATAAACAAGTAGGAAACAATGAAACACAAATATTTAAAATGATTGTTTCTGGTTTTTCTGGAAATTTAAAAGGATGGTGGGATAATTATATAACAGATTATGATAAACAATTTATTATGAATGCAAAAAAGGTAAAAATAGAAAATAATGTACAAGTTCAAACTGAGGAATCAGATATTATAAATACACTTATATTTGCGATTATAAAAAATTTTATTGGAAATCCTTCAGACTATCAAGAAAGAAGTTCTTTAATATTATTAAATTTAACATGTAGAATATTACAAGATTTTAGATGGTATAAAGATGTTTTTATATCCAAAGTTATGAATAGAACTGATTGTAAACAATCATATTGGAAAGAAAGGTTTATTGCAGTATTACCAAAATTATTTGCTGAAAGAATTAGAGAAAAAATTAAAAGAGAAAATAATAATCATATACCATACGATGATTTAACATATGGTCAAATAATAAATCATATAAATCAAGAAGGCTTAAAATTATGTAATGATTTAAAATTAAAACAAAAAATGAAAAGAGATGGTATAACTAGTAGAAATGAATTAGGAAATTTTTGTGAACAATATGGTTTTGAAAAAATAAATATGCCAAGTAATTCTAAAAGAAAAATAGTTATACAAAAGGAAAGAGTTTTAGAAAAAAATTATAAAAATAAAAAATCTAAAAATGAAGAACAAGAATATTATAAAAAAGACAAAAAGAAAAATTTTTATAAAAAACGAATTATAACTTGCTATACTTGTGGTAAAAGAGGACATACTTCAAAAAATTGTTGTTCTAAAAGAAAAATAAATGAATTAAATATTTCTGATGAACTAAAAGAACAAATAAATAAAATTTTAGATACTAAAATTAGTGATGAAGAATTTTCAGATTATAATAGTGATGATTTAAATTATATTTCTAATAGTGATATTAGTAGTAATGAAGAATGTGAGTGTATTGGTCCATGTGTATGTAATATTGGATCAATAAATATGATAAATGATGAAGAAAATTTAATATTATTAAAATTATTAGAAGAAACCGAAGATTTAAATTTAAAACAATTATATTTACAAAAATTAAAAGAAAATTTTAATAAAAAATCTGAAGTAGAAGAAAATGTTGAAATATATAATTTAGAAGAAATTTATAAAAAATTTAAAAAAGTTGAAAAACCAATTACTATGCAAGAATTACAAGAAGAACTAAAAAATATAAAGAAGATATTACTATAATTAAAGCACAAATTAAAAATATTGAAAAAGAAAAAAAGTAAAATAGATACTAATAGCAAAGTTAATAAAATTAACATTTTAAAAGAATTAAATTTTCAGAAATGGTATACTAAAGTAAATATAATTATTAACAATGAATGTAGAATAACTTTAACAGTTTTAATCGATAGTGGAGCTGATATGAATTGTATTCAAGAAGGAATTATTCCTACTCAATATTATGAAAAAACTTCTTATAGATTATCAACAGCAAGTGGATCTAGGCTTATAATAAATTATAAGTTATCTAATGTACATATTTGTAAAGATGGTTATTGTTATAAAACTCAATTAATATTGGTAAAAAATTTAACATCACAAATTATATTAGGAACACCCTTTATTACTCAATTATATCCAATTACTATAAATAGTAATAGAATAAGTACTAAAGTTTTAAATAAAGAAATTATATTTGAATTTGCTGAACCAGTTCTATCAAAACAAGTAAATATAATAAATTTAAAAGAAAATCAAAAGAAATTTTTAATAAATGAAATAAACAATGAAAGAATAAAAGAACAATTAAATGATAAGGTAATTATTAACAAAATTAAAAATATTGAAGAAAAATTTATAAAAAATGTTTGTGCAAATATTCCTAATGCCTTTTGGCAAAGGAAACAACATATTGTAAAGTTACCATACATAAAAGATTTTAATGAAAAAGATATACCAACAAAATCTAAAGCTATACATATGAATCAAGAATTAGAAGAACATTGTAAGAAAGAAATAAAAGATTTATTAGATAAAGGTTTAATTAGATCTTCTAAGTCTCCTTGGTCATGTTCTGCATTTTATGTAAATAATAGTGCTGAAATTGAAATAGGTGCTCCTAGATTAGTTATAAATTATAAACCTTTAAATAAAGTATTAGAATGGATAAGATATCCTATATCAAATAAGAGAGATTTATTAAAAAAGATATATGATGCAAACGTATTTTCTAAGTTTGATATGAAATCTGGATTTTGGCAAATCCAAATAGCTGAAGAAGATAAATATAAGACATGATTTAATGTTCCCTTTGGACATTATGAATGGAATGTAATGCCCTTTGGATTAAAAAATGCTCCTTCTGAATTTCAAAATATTATGAATGATATAATCATGCCTATAGGAAATTTTTCAATAATTTATATTGACGACGTTTTAATTTATTCTAAGTCTTTAGAGCAACATTTTAAGCATTTGAATATATTTTACGATATAATTCATAAAAATGGTTTAGTAGTATCTCCTATTAAGATAAATCTATTTAAAACTGAGATAAGATTTCTAGGTCATAATATTAAGCAAAATACTATTATACCTATAGATAGAAGTTTAGAATTTACCAATAAGATGGCTCTGATACCATTTGGGGAAGGATCGAGAGCATGAAGATTTAAACATTGAATAATAATGCAATATGGCAGAAACATAAATTAAACAACTCATATTTAAATAATACCTTGATTTATTTCTTGAATATCTGAATTACAAATGATTTCTTTACAATCGGATGGAGCAATAATAACTTGAAAATCTAAAGATTTTGAACATTGAGTGGTTGATAATACAAGTTTTTGGGGAGAGGGTTTTTTCATACATTTAGTTCTAAGTAAATTTTCGAATGCCTTACAATACAATCTAAACTTGAATTTATAGAGAGTCTTCAGCATTTTCCGAATGGAAAATAATTGAACATTGTCGGCCTTTAATAAAAGTAGATTGTCTTCTTGCAGAATAATTGAACTTTTCTTTATTAAAGTTGTCATAAAGATTGACATAAAGTTGAACGCGTCTTGACAAAGCATCTTCTTTAATAAAAGTTGACATAAAGTTGATGGAGAATCTTGAGTAATTGATCAGCCAGCCTCTTGACAATAATTGAGATTTGATCAGCCAGCCTCTTGACAATAATTTAGATTAATCTATAACGGGGTTGGATCAACCCATGGATAATTTATATGGATCCAATGTCTTCATATGGATCATCATTTGGATCTTGAGAATCTTGAAGTATATTTTCATCAGCAGATTTTCTTGATGAAGATGGAGAATTTTTAATTTCACTTATAATACGCTGCATTTCTTCTGGTGAAGAACCAGACTGTAGTCTGATAATATAATCTTGATCTTCGAAAGTATTGAGAGATTGATTAACTGGGGATTTTAAAGACTTCTCCTGTTGATGTGTTATAGACTTATAATAGTGTTGGACTGCAGAAATATTGGCTTTTTCTATTGAGAATTTATTCCACCATTTGCTTCTATAGTATCTTAATAGAAGCGGAGGAGAAATATCTTTTTTAACTTGATAATGGTAAGTCCAAGAGAAAATCCAGGGAATTCTAAATACAGTCATAAATTGAAAAGTGTATTCGAAATCGGGGATTCCATCTTGTTTGAAATTGTCTATAAACTTATTATAGGATTCAGAAATTGGTTTAGGAAAAGCATTTGGAACAATTCCAATATACTTAAACCATTTCACAAACCATCTTGGATAATTGTTTGAGAATTGATCATCATAATATATGAACCAAGAATGATTGAAGTTTCTGAATAATAATGCCTTTTCCCAAGCTTCTTGATAATCATAACAGTTATATTGAGAATAGGAATTAAAATTTGAAAGAGTTTTCTGAACAAATGGTTTAGAATTCCATTCTTCAGTAGTTATAACTCTTTTAATTTTAATCTTAGAATAGTCAATTTTTGATGGGTTTTGAGAATTGAGAATATGTTGTATATCTACAGACCCTATATCTACTAATATGGCTTGATAATAGTCTATATTCTTTTGATCAGAATCGTAAAAATGACAATTTCTGGGATATAAATAATCTATAAGACTTAAGAAACTTTGAGAAACTTTTTCTTCCTCAATAGGTTCTAAAATCTTAATAATTTTATGATTAGGATTTATAAAATATAGACTGGAATCTGTTGAAGGAGATGCAGGAGATATATTGGGACGAATAATAGATTTGTGATAATTGCGTACGAAGAGTGACGTCAGCAATGTATTGAGCACATTTGATCGTGTTTAAAATCCACGCTGAGATAGCAATAAAAATTAATATGGGATGATAGTACGCGAAAAATGATGAACGTGGGCGAAAACCGTGTGCGAAACGGAGTTACGGATTCCCCGGAATCGCGAAACGAAGTTTCTGTCGAAAAAACGGACGAAATTGCCCTGGGGCGGTACGCCCCGGGCCAAGTGATAACCTAGGCGATGCGCGCGAGTCACAAGAAAATATCTGGGTTCTCTTTGGTCCGCGCGGTACGCGCCATTTCGGTGCCGGGAGTGGGGCGATGCGCCTGGGGTGGTCTGGTCGAGCAACTTGCTTAAAATATCGACTTTTTCATCCTTATCTCATTCTTCACCTTCCTCTCGACGACACAGCCACCACCTACGAAAAATTCATCCATACAACCTTCAAATCATCAGTGTGAGGCCCCGAAACCGGGCACCTCGCAGAGGTTGGTTTTCATCATAACACATAGCTCTTAAACTAAAAACTTTCATAATCATGCAGCGGAAATGTAATCATAGTTTGATAAACAGAAATCAATAAAGTGTCTGTATTAAAACACATCGGATTGCCAAAACCAATGGATCGTCTGACTTGATGCCCGAGCTCCATGCCTTCTCTTATCGTACCTTCAACCTGACATACATGCTAAATCAAGTCAGCTTACGCTGGTGAGTTCTAGTTTTCATAAAGCAACGTTAAACATACTTAACATAAACATCATTTCATACACATAGTCCATAACCTTAGCACATAACATCCTTAACATCATCATACGTTCCACTGTCACCGTACGAACAGTGGGCTCATGCCGGCACAAGGCTTCATACCCAGTTATAGTCGTGGTTGACTATCATACCCAGTTAGAGTCGTGGTTGACTATCATACCCAGTTACAGTCGTGGTTGACTATCATACCCAGTTACAGTCGTGGTTGGCTATCATACCCAGTTACAGTCATGGTTGACTATCATACCCAGTTATAGTCGTGGTTGACTATCATACCCAGTTATAGTCGTGG
This sequence comes from Mikania micrantha, assembly GCA_009363875.1. NCBI lineage: Eukaryota > Viridiplantae > Streptophyta > Magnoliopsida > Asterales > Asteraceae > Mikania > Mikania micrantha. Next base: position 333,991 of record CM018686.1, read on the forward strand.
TTGACTATCATACCCAGTTATAGTCGTGGTTGACTATCATACCCAGTTATAGTCGTGGTTGACTATCATACCCAGTTATAGTCGTGGTTGACTATCATACCCAGTTATAGTCGTGGTTGACTATCATACCCACCTAGCACAATTACATCCCTCATACATATCCTATAACGCTTATAGGAACATCGTTCATTCATCATGCATTATATACTAGCATCATATCATCATACCATCATAACATACTAGCATCATTATCATATCATAACATCATGGCATCATGTATACATATCATACTTTCATCCTAGCAACCTAGGACCTTGTCATACTCCTATAACTATTCTCATAGTTATCATCATGAAGCATGTTATCATAAAGTCATCATCATATCATATGCTAGCATCATTATCATGTCATGTTATTCGTCATCATAACTCATTTATCATGCATTTGTCATACTTAACATACTTTCATGCATAAATCATGCTATCACATAAACATGCATACATAGTCAGGGCATATCATCATTCATTCATCATCATCATAAGACATAACCTCATAGACATAACAATAAGCATGTATGCCAGCCCAAAACATTAAGCATAAAATAGGGCGTCTAGAACTCACCTGAATATGGCTCCTTATCTTCTTAACCGAACTCCTTAGTTAAGACTTGGGAACCTACATCATTACATCGTCTCATCACATACCATTCTTAGACTTAGGATATATCCTAAGTCCTCATAGCCTACTAGTTCCCCCCCTCATAACTTCAAGTCCTCGACTTGGATAGTATACGAAATACCCATGTACACGAAATCCCTGTATTCAAAATTAGTGTACACGAAGTAACCTTTGTACACGAAATGGCCATGTACACGAAATGGCACTTTGTACTCGAAATAGGCATACTCGAAATACACTGTACTCGAAATACATGCATGATTTCGAGTACCCTCGGTACATGATTTCGTGTACTCATCATTTTTGTCATTAAACACCTCAGAAATTCATCCAAGACTTTGGGGAGCTAGTTCTAGGTTCCTTAGGTTGTTACCAACGTATTGGAACCTCAAAGTTACGAACTTTATGCATAAAGGTGTGAGCTTTATGCATAAGTTCACTCTTTGTTTAACCATCCTAACTTTTGTATAAAAATCCTAACTTTTCAGTCTAGAACACTTACTTAAAGGTAGATGATCCCTCCTGCAGATTCTCGTGTGTATCCTCTTCCGTTTGATCGATCAAAGCTCGATCCTTGAAGTTTCTTGGTTCCAACTTCGTGTACTCGAGATAGGATTTGCTTCAGCCAAGGGTTAGCACGTTTCCCAAGACCCCACTATTTATAGGTAGGGTCCCTATATTCGAACCCTCATGTACACGAAATATGGTGTACACGAATTCTGGTGTACACGAATTCTGAAATTCGAGTACACGATTTCTAAGCTTCACTTGGTTATTTTCCGTCCCTTTTCTAGCAAGTTAATTGTTTGTTACGCATTCATAAGTTCAAGTAACTTGTATTAGGAAATTTGGGATGTTACAATCAGTTTTTAAGCTCTTGATCACGTGGAACGTAGAAAGGAGTGTTAAAACGAGTTTGGATCATCTTTTTACCCGCAGGAATCCGTCAGAAGAGGTAATGGTTCATTTTAAACCTTCTGGTTTGATAATGAATGATTATATCTTGATTTTGAACGTAATGATATAGTTAGGGTTGTTGATTATTGCCTAGATGATGGCTAGGATTGATTATAAATGACAAACTCGAACTGTTAACGGGAAAATCCTTGTTTTGAGTCGTTGTAATGCCCGGTTTGCATGAAATCATAATAATGGTTATAATGGTTTAAACCATTTGATTGACAACATATGTGATTAGTTTGATTAATCTTTGACATGAAAGGTTAAATCCAAGTATTTTAAACTAATCACAATCATTAACGTACTCACTGGAACGAGTATCTGATGTTTAAGATAACAGTCAGATTGGTATGTTAAACATGGTTATTGAAGCTATTCCAATGTCACATTGTGATATTTCAAGATATTGGGATAATCAATAACAATGATTAATCATTCCTAAGCTATTAATCTATCTAGGAACTGTTTCATCATCATAATCAACAACATTAACTATTTTGGTTAATCTGAGATTATCCCGAATTAATCAAGTGTGTCATCAGCCTAGTATTAGGAACCTGAATCAGTATAGGTTCCTACATTATCATACATTGTATGATATAACATTAAAATAAATAATTAAAAACCTAATATCGGTTTGATGACTTTCAAGGCAATGTCCTTGACATTGGACGTTCAGAAGGATTTAATTAGTAAGTTAAAACATAAATAACTCATTAAACATAAATAAATGCAGAATCACTCTATTACTAGCAGTTGTGTGACTTTCTGCTATTTGTGAGTTATCAGGTGAGTTTCGTACAACCCCTTTTCTTTTTAATGTTTTATAAACATCGGGGTAACTCTGCAAACTGTTTCTGAACATATGATATGCATCACTGATATCTGTGTGATTTCATGTGACTTTTGTGTGATTTCATGGGATTTTTCCGTTAGCATCTTTATCACAGTATCAAAAGTCCTCATCTCTTGAACTGTATCTAGTGAACCCATGTGGGGCCGAACATGAATCATTGATAGTACTATTGGCTGGCAACCCATTCGCTGGGAGGATTGCATCTCCCCTGGTGTGAATGTTTGGTACCTGTTTCCATAACAACTTCTTAATGTTTGTGATAGACAATAAGATCATGAGGCATTAAGATATTTACCGACGGGTAGTATCTTCATGAACGTACAACTGTCCGAAAGGAACTAGATACGGGTGCCATGGTTATCCAGAACTGAACTTTTTGTGAATATACTTATCATATCATATTGTTCTAACTGAACTGTCGAACTCACCAGCTTTGTGCTGACGTTTTAAACTCAACATTTTTGCAGGGCAACAGTGATGACACGGTGAGGATGCACATCACACTTTTGTAATTGGGATATTAGATTGTGCAATAAACTAATCTGTAATGTTGATGTATTTACGAAACCCTTGTAATATATTTATTTCAAGTGAATCTGTGTGCTGTGATATCGGTTCAAGTAAGTCACACCTCATCTCTGAGACATCACCACTATGCTCCGCAACCTTCACACGATAACGTATGACATCATCTCAGGTGACGAGGGTGGTGGTGTGACAGGGTGGTATCAGAGCCATAGGTTATAGAATTTAGGTGGACTTAGATACCTAGACTATAGCCATAGGCTCGAATAGTGACACAGAGAGCACCGAACAAAACTAACGAACAAAACTTGTTTTGAATTAAGCCAGGATAATCAGGTGGTACGACTTCCAGTTATGAGTGGCCAGCATAACTGGAATTTGTAACACGTGTGCGTTCTAGTTTAATTCAAAGCAAGCAGAACAGTAATAACTATAAGAGCGATTAGCTGCTTTAAGTTAGGATAGGGAAACGTTGGATATTATGTGTGTTGAACGTTATTATTCAATATTTTTTTTCATGGTACTGATTCGAGTATTCTTTTATACAGCGATGGCAACCAAGGGGAAAGTGTACATTTATCAGCGGTTCCCTTATGTGGTATTGGATGATACACACGAGCTCGAGTTCGGGTTCTGACTCCGATCCGTCAGAGGTATCTGCAACTGCTTCTCAGGCTGATATACCATTACCACAGACACCACCAGCACTAGTACCCAAGCACCATTACCAGCACTAGCACTAGCACCTATGCCATCTCCACCGAGAGCCCCAGCATGGGATGGACTCAGACGGATGCGAGGTCAAGCTCGCAAGACGACAGGTCTTTCCTCCTAGACATCAGATGACGTCTAGAGATGACCCGATACCATACATGAGGTGGGGGAGTCATCCCGTCAGGCCGAGCTGCGGCCCAGATGCAGCAGGTCTCCCAGGACTTACAGGCCCTGAGACAGGAGGTACAGCAGCATCATACCCTACTTGAGGATACTCGCTCCACCTTGTTGGAGATACTCACGTAGCATCTGACTCTAATGGAGCAGGTCAATATGATGGGCCTGGATACTCAGGCATGGAGGACTACAGTAGAGGAGCGACTGCAGAGGACCTGGGTGCAGAGGCTTATTGTTACATTCTGGCAGCAGGTTGCGGTGTTGAGTGCAGGAGTAGAGAGGGTGAGAGAGTTCCTGGTTTGGTTTGGGATGGCCAGTTTTGAGACCAGGATGTTAGTGGTGGGAGTGTTTATGGCAGCAGTAGCCATGTTGTTTTCTTGCTTATCGTATTTCTTACGATAAGTATGATGAGGCGTTTCTTTTGGGATATCATATGTACAGACGGATAGGTTGTTAGTATGGGATGTATAGGGAAATTTTTGATTGTAAAACAAATTCCCCTTTAGTTGGTTTTGATGTTCGGGTTGTTGGTAGTTATTGTACAAAAACTTTTTGGGTTGTATCAAAGTTGATCTAGTGTAATGAAATGGTTGTTTACGTACATCTGTTAGTATCTATTGTGTTGTATGTGATATGTGGAATATGTATGTATATTAAAAACATATCAAAGTCCCTGTGGCAACATATCAAAGTCCCTTGTGGCAACATATCAAAGTCCCTTGTGGCAACATATCAAAGTCCCTTGTGGCAACATATCAAAGTCCCTTGTGGCAACATATCAAAGTCCCTTGTGGCATCATATCAAAGTCCCTTGTGGCATCATATCAAAGTCCCTTGTGGCAACATATCAAAGTCCCTTGTGGCAACATATCAAAGTCCCTTGTGGCATCATATCAAAGTCCCTTGTGGCAACATATCAAAGTCCCTTGTGGCATCATATCAAAGCCCTGTGTGGCAACGTTTCCAATTGTCTGTGTGACAACGTTTCAATTGTCTGTGTGACAACATTTCAAAGTCCTATGTGGCAACGTTTCTAGGTCCTGAGTGATCATATATCAAAAACATGTTTAATAACATATCTAAGTCGCAGTACTGTGAGCTGTGAAATATTTTAACATGCTTTTGAATTAACAGGACTGAGTATAATAACAAATATCTGTATGATATGTGTGTATCGAGAACATGTCTGGACTAAATTCATGTAGTTATACTGTGTTCTTTATAATCACACTTCAATATAAATTTCAGTGTAACTGAATATGATTGAATTTATGTGATCAAACGGGTTATAATTGTAATGTTCTTGAACTGACCTGAGTTTGTCTGCATGTGGGCAGAACTATGGCTCCAAAAAGAGGTCGACCAGCTAGGAAGGCTAACAAGAACGCTACTAACTCAGGGCCGAATCAAGGTCCATCAGTACATGTTGAATCAAATCCAGATCCACAGGTTAATCTGGAAACAAATACTGCTCCACCAGTGAACCCTGGAGCGAACACTGCTCCACCTGCAGGTGCAAGTGGATCCGAAACGAACGAAGCCATGATAGCGCGAATTGTGCGGGAACAGCTATCTGCTTGTGGTGTTTTGATACAACACCAACCACATATCACTGCAGGTTCTGGTGGTGACCACGATCATACTGAACATAATGCCACTGGTGGTCACGCAGAAACTCATACTACCATTGGTGCAACAACAACAAAAACAACTGCTCCTGATCCACCTCAGCAGGGATGTACTTATAAATACTTTGCTTCCTGTAACCCTCCTACTTTCACAGGCAAGGAAGGAGCGGCTGGATTGTTAAGGTGGATCGAGGAAATGGAAACGAAACTGAAAATCAACCAGTGTTTAGAGGAGCATAAGGTGTCTTATGCTGCCTGTTCTTTTAAAGAATCAGCTCTGACCTGGTGGAATACCCAGGCAAAAACATTGGGCTCAGCTACAGTCGACACGATGGGCTGGAACGAATTTAAAACTCTGATTAGATCAGAGTACTGCCCACTCACTGAGATTCAAAAGCTCCAGGAGGAATTCTGGAATCATTCAATGATCGGGCTGATTGTTTGGCGTATACCCATCGTTTTCATGAACATACTTGCTTACTTCCCGATATATTTCCTACAGAAGCAGCGTTGATCGAGAAGTATATTAAGGGTCTGATTCCCCAGATTCGGGGAATGGTAACTGCAGCTGAACCAACGACTCTTAAACGTGCAATTCTCTTGACCACAAAGCTTACCGATGAGGCGATAAGGAGTGGTATGTTGTCGACAAAACCCAGACGGCCGTGGGCCGTAATGATGTCGGTACCTCAAATGTTTCTAAAGGTACCAAACGAAAATGGTTCGGAAAAACCAAGGCCAAGGTTCCGGCTGAAACAAGCAACCCAGTCGGGAGGAATTATGGTGCAGTGGGTTCTGAGAGGAAGGCTACACTGGACAGGCACCTAAATGTACTCGTTGTTCATTTCATCACACTGGGCCGTGTCCTACTTGTGCCAACTGTAATAGAGTTGGACACTACACCAAGTATTGTAGCTTGCCTGCTCGTCAACCGAATCAAGCACCACAACAAACCACTCAAATGAACCGATCATGTTACAAGTGCGGGAGTCCTGATCACTTGATTAGAAACTGCCCAAACAATAATAACACCAATCCGGGAATGAAGCTAGGGGAGAGCTTTTCAGATTGGTGCAACCGAGCGAGGAATGATGCAAACATTGTCACTGGTACGTTTCTACTCAATGACCTTTATGCATCAATTCTTTTTGATACGGGAGCAGATAAGAGCTTTATCTATCCTGAATTTGCATCATTACTTCATTGCTTGCGGTAGAACTAGAGACTCCTTACGTTATTGAACTTGCTAATGGCAAGTTGATTAAAACTAACAGTGTTATGCAAGGATGTTCCTTGAATCTGAATGATCATCTTTTCAATATTGATTTATTTCCTATTGAGCTTGGAAGCTTTGATGTTGTTGTTGGTATGGACTGGCTTTCTATTAACCAAGCTGAAGTAATATGTCAAAATAAGGTGATCCGTA